>CM056608.1:25162952-25429074 GCA_029721355.1 Tegillarca granosa
AATGTGCTCTAATTAATCAGTTATGATAACAACTTCAGGTAACTCAATTTACAATAAATATACAGAATACAGACATCGGAAAATAAATGTGACAAGAAATTAATGCGATTAAACGGGCCTTGCATTTTTCGCATTAATTTCTTGCTCGCATTAATTTCCTGATTTATAGTATCCTTAAAACTGATTCTAAATTTAATTTTATATATCTTTTAAGTGGTAATAAACTTAGTTTACAATATTTTGCTTTTAATGTCAACTCAAATGATATTGTTTGATCATCAATCTTAATAAAAGCAGGCAAAAATGTAAACTACTTGTAAACTACTTGTAAACTACTACATTTATAATCTTTATAATCATTATCAGTATAAAACTTGGGTCAATTACATGTATCTTTTTTTGGGCAAAATTATATGATTTTAATTCTGTCCATTCAATGTGATTGCTAGGATTTTATTCAGCCCAAACAAGACTGAGGAACAAAAAGTATGAATTTTATTATTTCCCCATGCCTTTCATTCTAAATTCCTTAGAGAGAATTAACAGAATTTGAATGCAAGTATTTTTGACAAACCTAGTATTAAAAATTTTAACAACAAGTCATCAATTTTGGATTGGACTGGATTAATGGTGTGTTTTACAATCCAGTCAAGATTCTTTCACTTAATAATTAGGCGGTAAATTCTGCGATGATGGATGAAACCAGATTGCCTAAAGAAAACCACCAATCTACAGACAGCAAACTGACAAACTTTTTTTCTACCCGAGTGGGATTCGAACCTAGGCAGTGAGGGGCTCAAATGATTTTTGAGTTTTGCTCTTTTTTTCTTTTTTCTCTCATATTGAGAAGGTTATTTTTTAGTTAATGTACATAACAAAACAATCAACATTCAATAAGCACATTGTTTAATTTTTCACACTAGGATATTCCTAAGTGTGGTTTTAACTTGTGAGGTGGCTTTTGAGCCAGTCAAACATTCATACACTGGGCAATTATACAAGGGCATTATCAGTTATATTAGTATTAGTAATTTTCAGGCTAGCCCACAAGTTGAGATCAGTTATTTTCCAGTTGCACATGTAATAGACAAGCATGTCTATTTTTTTTTTTTTTTTTTTTTTTTTTTTTTTTACAATTTGAGCCTTATTTTGGATATGAGACAATGTTATTTTGTATGTATTTATGTAGATACCTTGTCATCTGCATATTTGTAACTAACATGTTGTACCATAATCACAGGTGGAGGTAGTGTGCCACAGCTTGGAAAGTAAAATGTCAATGTCTGAAAAATAAAACAATATACACATGTAATGTTGGTTTATTAATAAGAAAACATCAGTGGCGGGACAGGTGTGTGTGTGTGTGTGTGTGTGTGTGTGTGTGTGTGTGTGTGTGTGTGTGTATGTGTGTGTGTGTGTGTGTGTTTCACTTAAACAGTCACTTCTGGAACTGATGAGGCTACTGGAGTGCCAAAGGAAAGCAACAATTTCTAACAACTGAATTGACAAACTTTTGAAATGATGATATACAAAAATGGAATTCAAAATAGACAATAATAAATGTTGTTAAATAAAAGGCAGCACCTTGAACTATTCATCCATTAAAACCCAAAGAAAATACAAAATTAATATACATGTATATATTTACAACTTCCATTTTCTGTGATTGAGATTATCTTAAAAGATAGAAGGATTATACAATCTTTTATATCTATTAATTTCATTTAACTCAATAAAAGAAACTAAAATTATTAAAACAAGAATTCCATGGATTTAAATGTCTCACGTGGTTAGTTTTTGATTGAGTAAAAAATACATTACTTTTACATAAACTTTCACATTTTGACACACCACCGCCCCGACGACAACACCAAACAAGAGGCCCATGGGCCTTAACGCTCACCTGAGGACATGGCCAACCAGAGGATATATCCAAAATCATTTGCAAAAATACATAAAATATTCTAATATACATTCCTACAAAAAGTTAATAGTTTTCAAGATAATTAACAATTTGAGTCTTTTTATGCATCTATGACCTTGACCTTTAAACGTAAGACCTTGAATCTTATATCAGAATAATCACCATATCAATTCCTACAATATTCTAATATACATGCCATACAAAAAGTTAATAGTTTCCAAGATAATAAACAATTTCAGTCTTTTATGCACCTATGACCTTGACCTTTGAATGTATGACCTTGAGCCACATATCAAAATGATTGTCATATCAATACCTACAAAATTCTAGTATACATGCCATACAAAAAGTTAATAGTTTCCAAGATAATAAACAATTTCAGTCTTTTATGCACCTATGACCTTGACCTTTGAATGTATGACCTTGAGCCACATATCAAAATGATTGTCATATCAATTCCTACAATAATCTAATATACATGCCAATACAAAAAGTTAATAGTTTCCAAGATAACAATTTCAGTCTTTTTATGCACCTGTGGTAGCGTGATTTTAAGTATTTTATGTTTTATAATTGCATGCATATGCACGTCACTATCTTTAGATTTTAGATTTTAGTTTTCCTTTCTGGAGCCTCTACTTTACCATACTTATATCTATTATACTTACCTTATGCGCAGCGACATCTATAACTGTCAATTCGTAGGATTTCATTGGTTGGGATATACCTGGTTTATATCATATTTAGATTGATATATATATATAAAGGTTGATTGGATGCCATCTTGTTTTGGACAGTGTTGAAGAAATTGTTAGAAATATCTCTAGTGTTTTGAATAAGGTCGTCTTTTTGAAAAGTAAGTACAGTTGTCAGTTTTGTCAAACTAAGCTTTTATTGCTCATGCCTGTTTATAAAGGTATTTCTCACATACTTACCCTTTTTTCCGTCATGTATCCAAACACTACATATAATATCCTTTCAAAATATCCATCTGTCATAAACACTTTTATATTTATAAAACCTTACTTCTTTTTTTAAAATGTGTAATCCAATAGTTCAATAATATAAACACCGTGCCGGTGATTGAACATTCACTGTGCAGGTAAAGGTCAAAATGCGTGTATATAGTGTATAAATAGAACTGTTGTGTTACACGGTGTTATACACTAATACTGTGAAGTATATATATATCGTATACCTAAAAAGCGTTTATGTTGTTATTGTGTTTTATATAGTTTTATTTGTATTGGTTGTAGATGTTCTGTAACATATTGTTAACACAAGTGGTATAAACAAGAACCATCTAAGCAGGACTCTGTTCCACAAACAGGTATACATGCAATTTGATTGTTTTAATAATTTATTTGTGTTTGTTTAGAAAATGTCGGTTTTAGTTCTAGATACATTGGTATGAGTGCATAAAGGATGTTATCAAGGATTATGTCCCTTGACTAACCTGAATATTATTCGGCATAAGTATACATGCCAAATGTAGTTTGATACATATATAAATCAGTAGTTGATAAATGTGAATACGATAACGGTTAAAATTGAATGATTTTATTTAATCTAAAATTACTACAAAGAACTGTAATTCAGTACTTTGTTGAATTGTATTAAACACCAAGTTATTTCCAGAATTTGCACTCAAAGATATTTGTATTATTTTAACCGAGAATATTTTATTGTATAGCTTCTTACAATTGTTATATTGTTTCTTTGATAGGGTTGTGATTAGAATAGAACTAAATAGAATCGAATTGAGTTGAATTGACTGAATTGTATCGGAGATGTGAATTGAAATAAACAGAACCCTAGAGTAAATCGTGTGGTTATTTGTTGTGTACAGTAACCCTATTACACACCTATGACCTTGACCTTTGAATGTATGACCTTGAGCCATATATCAAAATGTTCGTCATGTCAATACCTACAATATTCTATTATACATGCCTATACAAAAAGTTTATAGTTTTCAAGCTAACGCACAATTTTAGTCTTTTTTAGCAAAAAAATAACATTTCAGGGGCAACAACTCCTACATGCATTATCATACAGTTACGAAACTTTGTACCTTTTTACATTTTGTCCTGCTAAACATTTTAACAATGTTTTAATATTATATATCTCTTATAATTTGGAAGAAAAAAGCCTAAAACTGCATAAATTACAAACTAGGTCATGACCTTGAACTTTGACCTTGACCCCATTTTGAAGGATATTTCAAGAAAAAGTCAAAACTGAAAACCCCATGTCAATATCTATTCATATAGTCAAGTTATAATAATTTGAAGCCATTTTACGAAATTTTCAAAATTAAACACAAAAACGCCTAACCTAATTTTTTACCAAATTTCACGAAATGAATAATTTATAAGCTTAAGACCCTAGAGAAGCCAAATATCACATCAGATTTTTTCTCCCATCATCGCTTTCGGAGAAGAAGATTTTTTAAGTTTTTTGGAACCATGGGTCACCTTGACCTAGTTTTGGGAGCCATGACAACGTCACGAACAAATCTGAATTGCACTGGCCCATATATGCATCTGACCAAGTTTCATTGAAATCTACCTCATAGTTTTAGAAAAGAAGTTGAAAATGTAAAAGTTTACGCTGCGGACGACGACGACGACAACGCCGCCGACGACGACAGACAAATTTTGATCAGAAAAGCTCACTTGAGCCTTCGGCTCAGGTGAGCTAAAAAGCAACATCAAAGTCTCGCTTTATGGCAATGCCAGGCTCAACATTTTAAATTTCAATTTCATAGTCCTAGATGAAATCCTTATTTTATTTCCTTATTTTGAATCGTCACACAATACACACATGTATCTGATAGGTCCATAGTCACAAACAAAAATTTCTTACTTTGTCAGAAGCAACTTTTTCTGTTAATCCACCATCAACCATCTTTTTCAGGGTTTTCTCTTTACTCTGGGCTTGTCTGGCTAACTTTGCACTACCATGACCAAACCGTGCTATATAGTTCTGAAACAAATCAAATCAATGTTACAATCAATAATGTAATGTTGTTTAACCTAACACTAACAATGTTTCAGCTATCCACATCAAAAGCAAAGTTATTAATTTCTTGGTAAGGTGCTAGCACACCGAGTCAGTATGCTGCAGATAGGCATACCACTGCCCCGGTCTATTATTCTGGCATGGGAAAAAGCCAGCGGATACAATACCATTCAATGCCAAGAGCTTAAGGAGAAATGATATCTCAAATTTTAATGTCTTATGTATGACCTGATCTTGGGTTGAATATACAACCTCGAACTCCAGGTGGACGCTCAAACACTGAGCCAACAAGGGTAAAAATTCAATTTACTGAATTAATTATAATATACTAACATATACATTCAGCTCTTTAGAAATTATTGGCATAAATACAATGCATTTCAGCTTGCGAGTTACTGCATAATTTGCTAGACATCCAAGTTGCTAAGTTGTTGTTGGAAAATGTAGGTAAACATGGCAGAGTACATGTGTATTTTGCTTGAGTTTATAATGCAGCACTTTACAGACTTGTCAGTCATAGATGTCTGGTTAGTATCAGCTAAAAACATTTAAGCATCAGAACATGTAGTGATCGCTTCCGAGATTCGAGCACCGTGTCAAAACTCTATCTTGATTTTCATCAAGAGAATTCAGACACTCTACCTCGGCCTTTTATGTCATCATTTGCACACTAGGTCATGTAATTGAATACTTAAGTTTAAACATGACAACAGTTATTTCTATAGCAACAGTTTTATTTTTATATCTCCTTCAAATGAGATATCTGATTTGTTACCAGACACACTAGATATTTGATCTTGTTACCATGGTGACACTTTTATTTTTTATATCTTACCTTCATATGAGATATTCAATCTTATTACCATGGTGACAATGTTATTTTTTTATATCTTACCTTCATATGAGATATTTGATCTTGTTACCATTTATATCTTACCTTCATATGAGATATTCAATCTTGTTACCATGGTGACACTGTTATTTTTTATATCTTACCTTCATACAAGATATTCAATCTTGTTACCATGGTGACACTTTTATTTTTTATATCTTACCTTCATATGAGATATTTGATCTTGTTACCATGGTGACACTGTTATTTTTTATATCTTACCTTCATACAAGATATTCAATCTTATTACCATGGTGACAATGTTATTTTTTTATATCTTACCTTCATATGAGATATTTGATCTTGTTCCCATTTATATCTTTTCATTTGATTCTCTTCCAACTCCATTCTTGTCTGTACATAGGCATCATAGTTACCCTGTAAAACAGAATCATAATGTACATTATAAATAAATAAACACCAAGAACCTAAATGGTAATAATATTGCAATACTTTCAATGCAAAGGGCAATAACTCTTAAATTGTTAAGAATTAACACAAGAATAGCTGTGCCTTATCAATAATTGCTTCATTGTCAGCATGGTTACTAGGACAACGGAAAATTTACAACCCGATCACACTGCTCAACTATACTGGGGATGTAATGGTGACATAACTCCTTAAGATTTACTTGTTAGTCAAATAAAAAAATTCAATAAAAGGTAATTCCACACTTCTTTTTTGGTTTTGACAAGATCTTTAAAATTACATTGTTTATATTTTTTTTGACTAAAAATTTTATGTTTTACATACAGAGTATATATGTTCAAAAAAAAAAAAAAAAAAAAAATGAACCTAATCTAAAAAACATGTTGGGCAATTAGTCAATGTGGACATCGTCAGATTATTTAGTGGTATCAAAATATCATGAATGAGTCCAGTTACCAATCTATATAAAAAACATAATCTTCTTTTCATATTTTACTCAAGAGATAACGTTTTAACATTGAATAATTGTTTTCAGAAATAAACATTTATAAATAGCATTAGACATACACATAGACAAAATTTAATAAATGTGGCATTTTTGAACCCCTAATAGTAAGAGGTATAATTGTGCACAGTAGCACATATATTTTAGGCATAAGTGAGAATGTATCAAAAACTGTTCCCATTGGTAATTGAGCCAAATTTCGTCATTTAAACATTGTTAAAGAAAAAAAACACCCCTGCTACATAATACTTACACCATACAACTTTAACCTCTGTAGATGGAAGTGTATAATATTTGTGCACACACCATTTAGGAAATCCTGAGAATGGGAAATGACCACTAAAATTCTTTTGTATCTGAAATAAAAATAAATAATTTAGATAAAAGGTTTTGATAAATTTTAGTCAGGCCAAGACCATTAACTTATAATGCAAACCAAATTGCAAATAATCTCGTTTGATGGGAGCTGTTCACCTAATCAATGCGATCTTTGACAACTAAAAAACATGTGTCACATTTACCCATGTAATTATGATGAAAAATTGTTTAGATTGCCAGAAGATCTGTCCATGAAACAGTATGCTGATCAAAGCCATTTAATCTAAAATAATGCATGAATTCTAAAGATCTCTTCAATCTTAACATCAGTATTTGGAGTTTGTTTTCTAGAAAATATAACATTCAACACAGTTCTCCACTTTTGGTAAAATATCTACCTAATTCAAATCAACCAGATAAGTTACAAGACAGGATACAGTATTTGAATGGATTAACACTTATGCAATTTAATTTTGCTTAGAAGACGAGTTAAGTTTAGTAATAGTGTTTAACGTCCCAGTCAAGAATATTTCACTTATATCAAGACTTCGCCAGCTATAGGCAGAGGTGCAGAAATTTTGCCTATGCAATGGGCTGATGGCATCATACAACAGGGTTCTTTATGATGCAATGCCTACTTTGGCACTGGACCTCATTTATTTTAAATTCCCATCCGTGAGAACCTTGACTTTCATTTCGTTATACTGAGTGCTTGGCAAAAGAACAGTCACTACCCACTTTCAAGTCTTCAGTCAGACCTGGTCAGGGTTTGAAACCAGGGCCTCCCAGTTATGGAGAGAACACTCTACCAACTGAGCTTCTGCAGTGGTCAATTTTGCTTAGGAAATCATATTTCTTGTAATTATACATCAATGTATGGCATCAGTCTCTGATAAAGTGTAAAAAAAAAAAAATTCAAGTGTCAGTCTTAAGACTTAAAACAACACAACCTTATGAATAATTGTAAACCTGGTGTTTCACAGAAGTATGGATAAATTCCATACAACTTACTCTTTTAATTCTTGTTCCAGCCATACACATGCATTCAGATCTAAATGATTGGTGGGTTCATCAAGAAGTAGTAAAGACGGCTTTATATACAAGGCTCGAGCTAAAGCTATTCTCATTCTCCATCCTCCAGAGAAGTTCTTTACTTTTGTCTGTTGCATTTCTTTGGTAAATCCCAGACCATGTAAGATAAAGGAGGCCTTCATCTCAGCTTTGTCGGCATCCATCTCATCTAAATGCTCGTAAATATCTAATAATCTCTCGTGTGATTCTGTAAAGAACAGACAGATAATGAGATAGATATAATTTACAGACAAATCTCAAATGACATCATGTTTTTCTCTTTATTTTACAGATTGTTTTGTATTTTATTAATATTTTCAAAATTTACTTTGGTGTCATTCTCTGAGAAACCTACTAAATCCAACAGGTCAACAAAGCATACACTAATGTCTAGACCACAAAAAATGCTTCCTCTTTAATTTTTGAAACAGTTTTCTTCACCTCTTACCATGATCAGACCATGATTGCTGAGCAGTTAAGAAGTTAGCCTTCAAACTCAAGGCAACTTATCATTATAGAGTTGACTCCAGTCGACCATATGTGAATGGTCTGTGATATTCATCTGTGACATTGCTGTTAAGTGAACTATCACTTATAATAAAGTAACCATAACTGTGCACAGTTCAATGCAGATAAGAAACACTTCATGCAAAACATGAATTTGTGTTAAAATTAATCCTTGAGATTATTACAAAATTGTCCTGTCACAAATAGCTGATGTGATGTAAAACAACATTCAACCAATCAGCAACCTTACCATGATCATCTTTAACAGCCAATAATTCTGCTTCTTTTTCTAGCCGTACACGTTCCTGGTCCACCTCAAAGACGGCCTGTAGAGCAGTTTTATCACTAGGGGGCATTTCTCTACGCAGGTGATATATATCAACATGATCTGGGATGGGAACTTCTTTTAGTTCCAAAGCCCTCAATAATGTTGATTTACCTATAAAACAAAACCAAAGACATATGAATAAAGGTAAATACTAATTTTACTAAAAAATACACCAATGATTTAAAATATTTCTATCACAGGATATAAACCATGTCAAAATTTTAGCCAGCCATGATTCTATTTACTCTGAATTTTTTTTTTTTTTACGTACAACATGTATTTAGAATAGTAGAGTTGGGTAATGAAGCTTTAAACCCTAGTCAAAATTATTTTATATAAATGTTAAGTTTTGGGTGGGGGAAAATAGAGTGCCTAGAAGAAATCAGCTAAATTGACTGAATGAAATGACAGACTTTCGCACACAAGGATCAGTCCAAAGTGATATTAGAATCTAGCTTGTAAGTGCTGTAATCAGTAATATGCTTAATACAAATCAACTACAAAGGCTTCTACATCTGTCTTAGCAAGAATTATCTAAACCTACACAGTTCCTGACTTATCATTCATTTAAAGAAGTATTGTATTCTTACCACATCCATTCAATCCTATTAACCCATATCTTCTACCAACATTTAATTCTAGTTTTGTGTCTTGTAGTAATACTGCTCCGTGAAATGTGATAGCTAAATTATTTATATGGACATCTCGACTGTCGGGATGTGAAACCAGAACCCCTGTGACTGATCGATGTTTGTCTGCTATGTCTAACGCTTCAATCTCTTCTTTTATATCTGTGACAACGTCATCTAAATAAAATACAAATAATGATGAAATAAGCAAAATATTTATTCATTGCACCGACAAAATATCACTTTGAATTTACAGTATTAGGAAAGTAGATACAAAAAGAAAAACTTATAAGTTAAGCAGTTGTTAACATTTACATCTTTATACAAGAAAATGGTATAACGAATTAAAATCTTTAAAACAGTCTCTTGGCAAAATACCAGTATGCCAGATTCTGATGGGCAGCTTGCTTGGATGAAAATCATGAGCCCAGTAAACAATGGTGCCTCTAAATTTCTTTCTAAGCCCTTAAAAATTTTTACATTTGTGTCATGCTTTGTATTGCAATTTTGATTAATCATTTTATAAAATGCTAGGCTTGTCACACTACAATTTTATACTTAGAAACACAAAGTGATAGAGGAATAAAAGTAACATATAAGCATACATTTAAAATGAAAATCAACCCTCATGACACAAATAGAAAAATATGATACCATACATAAATATTTTTTTCTAAAAAAAATATTGATTTAAGAGTAAAGTCAAACATGTTTTTATTTACCAGAAAAGGGGATATTTCCAAAAGAGGTTACAATCATTCTGTCCAAGTTTTGCGAAATTTCTATCAATGTTACAAACGTTAACATCCAGAAACTATTTACCAACCAACCTGATTACACCAAGTGAATTAGTTACAAGTGGGTTTTATCACACAACAATAGTATTTCCTCAACAAACATAATGCCCAAGTTACATCAAAATCCCATTTGCCCTCCAACAAATACAAAGAAAGAGTGGAAGTTCTCAAATTCCAACCCCCATCATCATAAGAAATGGATACATTGGGTGACATCTGTCATACATGCAGCTAGCCACTCATCTAGAAGGGAGCCTACTAATGCAGACAATGCTTCTGATCCTGCATGTTAATCAAAAGAAACCAATGATGATGATGATGATGATTCAACAGTGCAACAGGCACAAACTAATCCAAATGATCTGTTATATAAACATGTTCAGCAACCTCTTCAGTATTTTGGCTTATCCAGATGTGAAATAAAGATGAAGACAATTCATGAAAGTGCCAAATAATTTTACAAGATACTTAGCAATTCCATAAATTGTCCCTGTCTTTTATAAGTCCTATTTATCAGTCTTTTCTAACAATGCCATGAATTGACATCTTCTTAAACTCTGCAATTCATACCTCACCTTTGTGATTGGAAAAATCAGCTTTTGACAATTCAATAAATCAATTATCTGCCTCTAAAATTCAAGTCCCAGTCTTCAACTTTTAGAGCATTACAACAGTCTATCTTTAAAATGTAAGATCCAACCTACTCTACAGCTTTTTGATTATTCCAACAACTTAAACTACTTGAGATTACCAAACCCCAAAACAAATTTGCTTTTCATTTTTCCAAAAACATGTTTCAAACTTCATACTTTGAGCTCACTGATTTCAATACTGTTATGATGGAAACTTAGCCAAAGACTGGTAAACTTTGAAAAGCAAGCAAAGAAAATTGTGTGATACAGCAATAGATCTCCAAGACTTATTTATGGCAAACTAAAATCCATTTATAGCATTATCAATCTTTTTATCTTCAGTTTGAAAAGAGTGAGTTACTACACCGATCATCATCTACAAATATTGACAAATAAGTAATTTTGTCAGTAACACCTACCAACTCCATTTTCTTCAGATACCCCATTTGTAGCCCCATTAGTTTCGGCATTCTGTGGTTTCTTGTTTCCACGATTTTTTGCAGCTTCCTTTTTCTTTTGTTCTCGTTTTTTCTTTGAATCTGATGGCATTTTACCTTATAATAAAAAAAGTTATAAAAATGATATGTAATTGAGTCAAAACTTTTTATTTGTTATTATTCTACAGGTACAAAACATTTTTAAGTATATTATTAATAAGTTTATTTTGAAGTTAAATGTTTAAACATAATTTGCCTCATCTACAAACGCTTTAGTGATCCTAACTATAAGCTGAGTATGAGTAGATATTTATTTATAAACCAGGAGACTTCAGGATTCATAAGTACCCAATGTGTGTGCGTGTGTGTGTGAGAGAGAGAGAGAGAGAGAGAGAGAGAGAGAGAGAGAGAGAGAGAGAGAGAGAGAGAGAGAAAGGGGGGGTTATTATTCTTGAACCAGTGACATTTTTCTACTATATCAAAAATTGTGAAACTTTTCCATACCACCCACGCATCCATAAATCTTTTTGAGAGGTAGATAAAAGTTAATATATAGTATATTTATAAAAAAAAATATCGACCAGGAATAATACTCTTATTAAAATAGAACTGTACAATTTGCCAGAATGAAAACAAGTAAAATAGACCTTTATTCATGTATAATCGGAATGTTTCTATGGTGAATGACAGAAAAGGCATTTTTGGACAAAATTAAATATTCAGACAATGAATTTATGAATAACTAATTATTCACGTTGACACTCGGCCTAAGACACAAAGTAATGATAAATAATTATGTTTACGGAAAACACTTTAAACTTTATTTTTCAACACTTAAGTCTGTGATTAATTTCACCCCTTTAAAATTACCTTATTGAGTATTTTTTTTTCTCTCTTGTGAAATGGTTGTTACTCTGAATGAAGTCGTGACGGAAGCGCGAAAACACACATGTTCATCACGGAAACTACCGATATTTACCGAACAGATATAACATATTTTAATTGGATAATAATTTAAGGGTGGTGATGATAATTATCAATTATTCACAAAAACAGATAACAAATAATTCATATTACAATATATACCACAGAAAAATACCAAAATACCCCAACAGAAAAAGATAAATTTTATTTTATTTTTTTTCAAACAAATTATAATTTCTGCATTGAAAAACGTAAAAACCTTAACTCTTTGCCGGAAAACGTATACACCTAAGGCTGTCACAGTATTATGTTTGCTACTAATAACAACAACAACAAATAATAAAAATTCTAAAAATGGGACCAGCGGCAAACAGTTATTTCTTCTATTTTTTTATTTTATTTTATTTTATTTTAAATTTACTTCATTTATCTATTAATTAAAACTGAATTGAACACGTATATATTTATTATACACGTGTCCTTTTGTCATCTATTACTGAAAGAGAGTCTTTATTTTATCATAATTATCATTGGGTGTTAATGGCATGATGGTACCTTCTAGACTAAACACTGACGAAAGTTAATATAGTCGTTAGTCCACTGTTCTTCGTAAAATGTTTTGGTAATTTACCACAGTGAATACTTGCTTCGTATGTGGAAGCTCGGGGTTCGAACCCTAGCCGGGCCTGTCAATTCTTATGGGTGATCCATGTGACCTAATTAGAAACATTTCTTTTCAAGGCAAAACCTAAATACCCCCTCCCCCAACCGAATAGAGGGATTTAATTTGTCTATATATCCTATTTTATATAAGCGATATCTTCCCCATTTTATGGATGCTTATGTATCTAAAATTTGAAGATCACAGAACGAACGATTTAATAAAGTTATCCTTTAATCTTTATAATAACACCTAGATAATTGTTTTCCAATTACGATTAGTAAAGCATATATGTGCATATGAATGCTTATACATTACTTGGGGACATATTCTATTGAAGAGTATGCTAGACGTTGTGCTAAACTAGAAGACGTGAAGCTTGAAACCTCATCCAACAGGATAAAGGCGATTAAATGTTTTATAAAGACAATGATTGTCAATCTTAAATGGGTCTGTAAGTACTTAATCTTCTTTAGTGCTCAAGAGCCCTAATATTTCTGCGATTCTCACAGACATGTATAAATATAACAGATATATTGTGGTCCCATCTGATAAAGCCTCTAACAGCATAATTTTCGTTTGTATGAGATTCTTTGTTGAATGTCTTATGGGGGAGCTTGGTTAAGACAGTATTTCAGAGAATCCTACTTATTACAAAACTAATTTTACTAAAGATAGAGTTTTTTCCACTCATAGGGGAGACATTGAGTCTTTCGGTATCAATTTAAAACAGAAAGAACTTGACCTTTCTTACTTGTATTGGATTCCAAAACCTCACAAAAACCCATACATGTATAAGGAAAGATATATAGCAGGTTCCTTTAAATGTACTACTAAATCATTATCGGTAATTCTAACAAAAATTTTGACCGTCATCAAAGATGGCCTTCAGACTTATTCTAAAAAAGTCTATTCTGCATCTGGCTTCAACCAAATGTGGATTCTCAAAAATTTCCAAAGAACTACTTGAACATCTTGTTTTCAATAATTTATCTTCGATAAAAAGTACAAAAACTTCCGATTTTCCTACACTTTACACCACTATCCCTCATTCTAAATTGAAAGAAAACACATCATTCACTTATCATTCCTAAAAAAGGAAAACTAAATTAGAAATGTCTAGTGCTCAACACGGATTCTTTTTATTTTGTAAAACACTATACAGACTGCAAACAAAAACATACTGAGGATACCATCAACAAAATGTTAGAGTTTTTAATAGACAACATACATGTTGTGTTTGGCAATATAATTTTCTAACAATCAACCGGTGTACCAATGGGCACAAACTGTTTACCTTTGCTCGCTGATTTGTTTCTTAATTCAAAGAAAGCAGAATTTTTGAAGGACCTTGTCAAATCTGGAGAGAAGACTTCGCTAAATCATTCAATTCTACATACAGATATATAGATGACTTTCTGTCTCTTAAGAATCCCTAATTTGGAGAATATGTGAATGTCATCTATCCAAGTGAGCTTAATATAAAAAATACATCTGATTCTCCATTTTTTGCTTCATATTTGGACTTATGCCTCAGATAAGACATCCACGAAATGTTCCATCTGAAGCTATACGATAAACGTGATGACTCCAATTTTTCTATTGTCAACTTTCCGTTTGTTTGCAGTAATATCCCCGCTTCTTCTGCGTATGTTGTATATGTTTCACATGTAATACGGTAGAGTAAAGCTTGTTTCCACTACAAGGAGTTACTACAACCGTGAAAGCAGGCTGCTAACAATTAAATTGCTGACTCAGGGATCACAATATTGTTGATAAGTATTAAGTCGTTGTATCCAAACTTATACTTGATATATTTGACGTCACATAGTTTCATGTTCTTTTTAATTTTCAAATGTGACTTTGCACGTGACATAATAATATAAACAAAAAATATCCATCATTACTCTTTCGATATCTAAATAAAAAAATAATTAAAAAAAATATGCATACCGAATATGACATTAAATGCGACATCTGTAATTACCAAAATATTATGACACAATCACTTGAAAACAGATTGCATTTAAAGTAGAATAAAGCTGTCACCGATTATATTGCTTTATTTTTTATAATATATAATTGTTATTAATGAGGTAAAATTATTAATTTGTTTTTTTTTAAATTTTAAAATATAAAAATCAATCAATCTGCTATGTACGTATCCGGAAAGTTTATTTTTCATATTACAAATATTTGGCAACGATAATCCGTGTGACACTGTGACACAATGTCAGTCAGTATAACAGAGTTTAAATCAATGTGACACAGTGTCAGCCATTATGACACAATGGCAGTCAATATATCACAGTTTGAATCAGCGTGACACAGTTTCTGCCAGTGTGACACAAATGTCTGTCATTGTGACACAGTACAAATCAGTAGGACGCAATGTCAATCAGTGCGACACATTGTTGTGTCTTGAGTGTCATGCAGTGCCGCACCAAAATGTTTAACGCAGTGTCCTTCTGTATAATTAGTGCCAGTAAGTGTCTTGAGTGTCATGCAGTGCCACAACAGAAAGTTTTTAATCGTATTTTAGCCTTTAACACAGTCAGTATGACTTATTTCCAGTCAGTGTTGCACAGTGTCAGTCAGTATGGCACAATGTCGATCGGTGTGAATGTTTTAGTCCACGTAGCGCAGATTCAATAGGTGTGGCATTTGGTAAGTCATTGGACACAGTATATAACTCACTTTTAATCAATTTTTCCAAACCTTAGAGAGACATTTTTAACAGAATTAGATATACAATGTATTTTTGTATTAATTTCAATTTGTTTATGCATGTATTTTTATGTTTATATTTTTCCGTTCGATTAAGAGCAGCAGCATAAAAAAGACGAACTGTTTATGACAAAATGATTCTTATGTCATATACCACTTTTTGAATGTATTTTTATGATTAAATTAAAAAAGTGGTATATGACACCTATTTCGGTTCCCCTTTGTACAACAAAACGTCGTTTTATTTTGCGTTTATATATATATATATATATATATATATATATATATATATATATATATATATATATATATATATATATATATATATATATATATATATTCGTTTTGTGTATGGTAAAAACCTTAGAAAAATAATTTTTAATTTTCCACGAGATATTTCCCGCATTTTCTTCAAAAGTCTATCAACCTTTTTTGCCAGAAAACAGATGTTTGGAAATTTCGCTAAGTACATGTTCTACAATGGCCAGAAACATTTTCCATCAATAGACAACAAGTTACACTTATTGTACCGTAGTTTGTTTGCTGATGTCGTTATACTAATAGAGATATATCTGTTTTATATAAATATTTACAATAATTACGAAGACAACATCTGCACCCTAATCAAACAAATGTGTAACATATTGTAATCGACACGTCACACACTGTATACAGATTTAATTAAAACAACTGTTAGCCATCCAAGAGAATTAATAAAACAGGTTGGTATAATAATATCTTAAAAGCTCAGTATTAATTAATAGGTTAACTTAATAATATGAGAATCAGGCCCCAGTGTCACAATAATTCCTTAACTAAGATTTTCCTTAACCGAAATCTGGCAAATATGAAATAATAATAATTTTGTTAATTGTTTGAATATTTAGGAATTTAAAATGTCATTTTGAAGATCACTTTAAGCTTGTTACAACGTCTGTGTTTAGTTTTATCGCAAATATTTATTTGTAATTTTGAAAGAGATTGCCAAAATTAAGATTAAAGTTAAGAAAATCTTAGTTGAGGAATGATTGTGAAACACGGGACATGATCTAAAAACTTGTGACTTGTAGAATTATTTCTTTTTTCTTTTCTTTTCTTTTTTTTTCTTTTTTTGAAATTGTGAAATTGACATTTTTGATATTACAGAAATTAATTTACTTTTTGATATGGAAGCATGAAAGGAATTGGATGTTTGGCCAAGAGAATTTTTTTAAAATTCAATTTCAAAACTAAAATATTTTAACTTGATAAGCATTGCAATTATAATACACATTCAATTTAATGATTAAAATATTACATCGCTATGATGTCTGTGTGTCGTCTATGTCAATATGCCATCAAGTGCCAATTCTGTCTTACAAATACGTGTACATGTATAACTAAAAAGGGTCCGACCAATCAAAATGCTTTAATTATTTTAGTTTGGTTTAGTTTATTTCTAACATTGTAAATACAAATAGGGGAAAGTACATAATTAATATATACAAATACAAACAATGACAACAGAAATAAGTAGGTAATCTGAAGTACAGACTCCCTCAAATATACAAGTTATTCAAAGCTGTTACATTTGGTGACAGCTGATGTTATATACGTGACAGAAACGGTGGAGTTGTAACGAAGGGCACTCTAACTACATGGAGAACTCTCTTATCTGGGCTCAAATTAAAATATTTTAACGAGACTTACACGGCTTGATATAGTATTATAGTATAAATTACGTGCTTAAACATTGCATGCTTCATAAGGTTTTGTTTTTGTTTGTTTGTTTGTTTGTTTTTGTTTGTGTTTTGTTTTGTTTTGTTTTGTTTTGTTTTTTTTTTTTTTTTTTTGAAAATTGATGTAGGCAAATGTTGCTATAATTTTAGGTGGACTTTACATGACGTTTGTATCATTTCAGGGAAATATACTATATACTGTGTTATGGAAAACGTTTCCTTGCTTAATTCAAGTAATCATTCAAATGGCCCAGTTACAGTGAAGGGAAGTGGTCGTCTGCTGAAAACCATTATAGACATTTCACTTCCGGTGATCCTGGTTATTACAATGATTGCATTAGGGGCTGCTCTGAATATTAAAAATTTGATTAATCAGTTGAAAAATCCACTTGATGTCTTTGTTGGATTAGCGTGTCAATGCATTTTATTGCCACTGGTAACTTTTGGAATTGCATTTGCTATGAATGTGTCCAATGAAGTTGGAATAGGAATGATTTTGATCGGCTGTTGTCCAGGAGGCGTGGCTTCAAATATATATAGTTATTGGCTAAATGGTGATGTACCGCTCAGGTAATTTCAAATTTTCTATTAAGAAATAAACCAACTTTAAAACCTCTCGAATATAGGGAACAGTTCATAATATTTTGCGAGTTCTAAAACGGATTTACTTAATAGACCTGAAAACATTGAAACGCAATTATATTATTTACAACATTTTTTGTAAATAATATGAAATTTCGGTAAATTACTTGCACTTATTATAAAAATGTTCATCATCATAATTATAAATCCAAGATCTGGAGCACAACTCTGCCGAACCTACAGGCTTTTCTATTTCAAAACCATAAAAAATCAACATAATTTGTTAATTATCAATTTATTCAAAACATTTTCTATATTATAAAGAAAAAAACACGTATCTTCAATCTAAAAATAAACAAAAAAAAAAAAAAAAAAAAAAAAAAAAAAAAAAAAAAAAAAAAAGTTTCTGGTCAAAGTTTTTAAAATTTTGATTTCATGGAAAACATTTCACACGCCATTTCAATAGACGCGGACTTTACAATTATACACGTGTTTAAAATCATTAGTAAGCATGGTTTTGTTTTATTCATAAAATGTACCCATTGTAAAAACAGTCACATGATTAAATACCGAATATATTAAGTTTTATCTGAGTTTTCAACCAAGGCTTTTAAGACGCCTACAAATGCTTCATACAAACAAATGCATTTTCATGCTTATGTGTTGATTATATCACTAAGTAACGTCAACATTTCAATCTCAAATTAAAATCAACTTGGTGGGATTTTTGAACTGTTTATTGTACTATTACGACGTTTCTTTGGAAATATCTGACGTAAACGTCATCCACTTCATTCCGCACAAACGTTAAAAGGTATTTATCACGTGGTATGCTGGCGAGTTCCATTATCGAAGTATCTCAATATTTCATCCTAGTGATATTTCTGATAGTTATTTAAAATATACTTTAACTATAATTTTAAAATGTTTTATATTTTTCTTTTTTTATCGTTTAGCCTCAGTATGACCGCTTTGTCCAATCTGCTAGCTGTTGGTACGATTCCTTTGAATCTTTATTTGTATGCTGGACACTGGACGAACGCGGAACTGAAAATACCTTACGTCAACATTGTGACGTCATTTCTAATGGTCTTTGTTCCGGTAATAATTGGTATGGTTCTAAACTGGAAGTGGCCCAAGAAGGCACCAATAATTATCAAGGTAAAACGGCAATATATTAACATATTGTTGTTTAGAGTGATGTCTTAGGCCCTATCATGATTGTTCTAATTCTGGCTAAACGGTCAGATCAAGGGAGGTGGAGAATCCCAAAATACTTGAAAAAATCACCTAAAGTTACCTCGAAATTATTTCAAAAGATCTTATTTAGAGGTGAAGTTACAGCAATACAAACATGTTATGCTGTTAAGACAATCTGCAGAAAAGAATCTTTGTTGTACGTTGTACAATGACAAGAGGCTTTAGGGTTTTAAGGTGTCATCTGCTGTCAATGATTTATGACAGTTCTTTAGCGGGTCATGCCTCCGTTTTTAAAGCCTCTTTTGAAGGACTTATGATTTGTTTTTTTTTTTAATACCGAGTGCATTACAAGTCACTTTCCATTTTATTTCAAGTCTTGATCAAAGCCGATCAGAATTTGAACCCGACATCCTTCATAATTATGTTACATGCACTATTTTAACTGATCCTTAAATTATAGAGGCCCGTGTTGAATGATGAAATTGTTACATTTTCGCCATAATAAATAAACATTATTTATTTATTTATTTATTCATTTATTTATTTATTTATTTATTTACAGATAGGCAGTATATGTGGTATGGTTGTTATCGTATTGATAACGGTTTTTATCGGTGTACAAAACAGACGGGTATTTTTTACAACCTGGAAACCCTTTGTTGCCTCCATTGTAACGCCGTTTTGCGCATTTCTGATTGGATATATTTGTTCTTATATTTCCTGTTTGGGACATCGTAAAAGCAAAACGATTGCCATAGAAACCGGGATACAAAATTTCCCATTATGTATGACGGTGCTGAGTTTATCATTTCCAACTAAACTTTTTGTGGTCCTTTCGGTATATCCGTTATTATACGGTATAGTTTCAGTAGTTGATGGACTAACTATTGTCATCGCCCAAAAAATTATAAATGCCGCCATTAAAACATATAAGAAGACTTCGATCAACGACGAAGCTAAGGAAATGGAAGTATTGAATCAAGATTCTAGCAAAGAAAAAGACACCAATATTAGCACACCATTCCGTTTATGACATTCAGACTGACGTCATTATTATGTTAATTTTTTAATAATAAACGTTAATTACGGGAAAAACACAAAGGCTTTTGTAATACATGACGCCTATATATTTTCGATAATATAGACATTAAGTCTATACGTTATAATAGGAATATTAATTCAATTCATTATTCCCCTATTCTTTTATTTTTGCCTAATAGGTACATACACCTCCCAATTTTACTTTTCCCGTTTTTGATATTCAACTGGGTACCTTTTATTCGTGACGTGGCTGTAACAACTTAGGTGTCAGTTCGGAATGAATGCCTTTCTTACTTACAAATAACTTTGTATCCGCCGTCACGCCAGTTATATCGTCCTTTAAACAAGAGAACTCCAATAAAGGGGCGTAATTACAGAATAACTTGACTCGAAATTTGCCTATGTTTATAACTGTCATGTTTTTTTTTTTAATTAAACATAAAACAGGTCTGATAACAATGAAAAAACGCTTTTGTGTTAAATAAGATTATATTAGAGTAAAAAACTGATATTATCAGTCTAGTATTTCTATTACTGAACGACAGAACAGAGCGGAGAACGTTGTTTTATGTTCAATCAAGACACATTTGTTTATATTGAGAAGACCTGTTTTGGATTGCGAAGAAACAAAAAAAAAAAAAAAAGTTCGCTGAAAATCACCCACCTTAAGGGTACGACAAACGTCTTGGCATTATACAATCCGCCCCAGTGGTATTCAAACCTTGGCTTTGAAAGGCGCAGTGTTTTATAAGCTGATGTTTAGCCTATAGACCAAGATAGATTTATCAGAAACGTAACATCAAATTTATCGTCAGATTATCAACAGAAAGGCGGTAATAATTTGGACGAAGTTGATAAAAGAACTAACATTAACTGCGGACAAAAACCCTGATAAGATGACAGAAATTTACCTATTAAGTATCTCATAATAATAATAATAATAATAATAATAATAATAATAATAATAATAATAATAATAATAATAATGAGATAAAAATGAAATCTCTCGGGTGAATTAGGGGCGAATGTTTGCAAAAATTGGCAACTTTTTCAGTGGAACTTGAGAGGTATAATCGACCTTGTAACATACTCTACAGCATATCCATACTTTTAAGAGGACAAAACTGAATCCTTTAACCAAATTTATCCAACAATGATAAAAATTTGCGCCTAAGTGGACGAAATATCCTTACTTGAAACGTAGGTTGTCTACCATGGTTTAAGATTACGTTAAAAGAAAACCTACTATCGGTCTATAAGTGTTTGTCATATACATATATTTGGAGAGCAAAATTCCGGCTATATTTAAATAAAATCATTAAAAAATATCAAAAATTCATGGAAAATTTACAGACTAATGGGGAATTATAACCTTGCGCACTTAAAAAGTTTCTTTAATTCTGTGCATATAACAATTTCTTAATATTTTCAACAAGATAAAAAATTAACTATGTCCAAAATATCCCTTACGCACCTTCCTAGTTCACCATATAGGATTTAATATCATGATTTGAATATTCATGATGATCAACCCTTGAAAAATCCGAACAACAATGAACTAATATGAATTATTAACTTATGGCTCTTTCCTACATTTTTCTGATTGAAAAAAATCAAAACTGTTTTAACTATATCTATTGCATCTTTGGACATCAATTTCTTTTTCATATTTCTTTGAAATTCAACACCATGTAGTAAGGGAATGTGATATGCATATTAATTCATTTGACTTTTATTAAGCTTAAAATACCCTAATGGTAAATTCCAATTGGACCATTAAGTCATTAAATTTCAACTTCAGTTTAAAAAATCTGTTCTATGTACAGAAGAATTCAGAGATTTTTTCATTTAAAAATGTCATTTGGTTAAGTCAATGTTTTTTTTTTTAAATTTAATCTTACTGTTATTTTTATGAGGAAAGTTTTTATTAACGGAAATATTTAGGGACCAATATTATAGTAGTGTTTGTTGGCCATCAACGAATTGCGTTAGGTATAAATCTGTTATAACAGACCTTTTAAAAAATAATACTCGTTAACGTTGAATAGTATAGTAATAAAAACTACAAGACCAGCGACATTTTTTCACCTAAGGTTGCTACAAGTATCTTTAATATATATATATTTTAAAAAGTCTTTAATCTTGAGTGACCACAAGATTGTTTCCGTGTTTTGGTTCATCTTTCCCAGATTTGATATTATAAAAGGATTTCTATTTCCGGTCAAGATCAATGACCTATATAGTGATACACAGTGACATAAAAATCCCAGTGGAGAAGATTGTATAATGCCAGAAATATTTCATTGATTTGGTTTAGTAGCAGTTCAAGGCCTAATCATGTCTCTTATGCAGCAAAGTATTTGTTTAATTTTAATTCTGATGGTTTTGTTGCTTGAGTTTGTCGATCAGGTAAGCCCGTAAGGATATTTTTTGACATTCTCGTGATTTTGGTTTCGCAATACACATTTTATATTTGACGGGGTGATATATGTTGATACCTTATTGTAATTTGTTTGTACGTGTGTATATACCTTGGGGCGCTGACCGCTCGGTTATGCCCTCAACTGACCATTGCGTTGTGTAATAATATACTACACGGACTATTTATTATTTAGATGCTAAATTTTATTTGTCAGCTGCTCAGTGCATATAGGTGTCCTTTACTGTAATAGATCTCGCCCTGACATATAAATAGACATCTGTATCTGTAACCCGTGGCTGTATAAACAAAAATTTCTAGCAAACTAAAAGTTAGATGATATGATGTTTTATTGTTAATTCAAAGTTAATTGAACCCAGTCATTGAAAATGTAGGGTGTAAACACTGTAATGTAACTTTCATTTTCTATTGAACAAATGCATTCCAAAAGCATCCTTCTAACAGATAATATTGTACTGTTGAAGTATAAACCTAATTATAAATCTGTTTAAAAGTCACAAATTTAAAAGTTTGTCTTCTGAGAAGAATGATTTGTAAATTGTTTGGTTATCATTTACATTAGAAATTCCCTAATTTTTCATATGTCAAAAAGATAGACCTGTATAGAAAAAAACCTTTCTTTTTACCCTCCAATAAAATTATTACTTTGACTGAAAAAAACTTATCATGACAAAATGATGAGTATATTTATTGTTATTGTAAAAATAATTTTCAAGTTTTCATCATAGATTTTAATGTTAATAGATTAGGGTAATAAAGAAATAATACAATAAAGAATACCATAATTAAATATTCGTGAGTATTGAAGTCAAATATAAAAATTCAAATAAAATGCTTGTACAAAATACATCCAGACCTTTGGATGTTTTCCATCACATCTTTTCTGTTATAATTCTCTGTCCCTTCCATAGATTTAGTTTAAAAGATCATACACATCTTTAATTTGTATAAATTATTTTACCCAACCCAAAGACCATGTGACTTAGTCACACTGATTCAAACAGCCATTAATTTTTTTCCAAGAATTAGAATTTCTTTATTTCTCCTCTTGCAAAGAATTTCAATTTCTTTATTTCTCCTATAGCAAAATGCAATCAGAAAACCTGTATATACATGTACAATAATACATATATAAACCATGTATAAATAACATTGCATATATGTCGCAGTATAAACATTTCAACCTGAATGACCGATTCTCTGTAGTACCAATGATTGAATTCAAAATCTTATATTACATTTGGGTTCTATAGGGTCTTAAGCATATAGGTTGTTGAAAAAAACAGTAAAATTTTAGTCTTAGGTACCCAGTAAAACTTTGGTTCAGTTACTTGAAGTATTGGTATAAGTAATTTCTGGTTAAACATAAAGGAGTTTTATAATTTAAAATTCAATAAAATAATTGGGACAAAGTAAAATCTTAGTGTTATTCACTATTAAGTTATTAAGGCAACATGTTTATATTACAAGTTATTATGTTGTATGTTTATACCAGTACTCAAAATTTATCTTCATATTTCAGGCAGTGTCAGAGTTATGTAGTTCAGGGGCTAGGTAAGTAATATTCACTAGTGTATATACACACACACACACACACACACACACACACACATACACACATATATAGTGTTTAAAAATGTATAATGTCTCTCAATATTTCTTGTTCTTTTCATACATTCCTATGAAACCACTGATTTTGTTCAGTGTTAGCTTTATTAGAAATTATAAACAGTTAAGAAAACATTGTGTTTCTTGTAAAAGCTTAAAATTTAATTCTGATATGAAGCAAACTATCAATATTTCACTATTTTATATTCTTTTCAAATGTTCATTTGTTTTTTTTTTTTAGATGAGAATAAAATTTGTATAGTGGATAACAATTTCAAAGTGTATTACATATAAACATGATGTAAAAAAGCAAGTGATGTACTGGTTATTGATTTTATGTGTTTGAAAATTTATTTGTTGTAATTCTATCGAAAAATAAATAAATAAATAAAACAAAAAATAAATGAAGATAAAAAAAAATTAAAAAAATGAAAAAAATTATAAAAAATAAATAAATACAATAGTGCACAAGAGACAGAAAGCTACCGAAGTTAACTGATTTATAATGAATGTTATTCTTTTCGTGGTAAGACCATATTGTCTCAAGATATTTATAACATCACTAACCTTGTACATATAGATTATCCTTTATGATTTGATCATAAGATTAAGTTTAAATTTGGGGGGTATATAAAAATTGCCCTGTCCCATAATCTTCTATCTATCTGTCTGTCTCAATATCCTGTCCACACCATAACATCTATGGATGGATTTTAATTAAACTTGGTACACATATAAACCAGCATAAGGCAATGTCTCACCTACCAATTTAGGTGCATATGACAAAGTGCAAAACCACAAGGTCAGATCTTAGATTTTGCACCCATATTTGATGTTGGAGAGTGTAAGCAGTTATTGTCTCTGAAGAGACTACCAGTACTCTAGTATTTATTTTATATTTCAGATGTAAAGATAATGAGTATTGTTGTAGTTCTGGCTGTTGTTTGTATGAAAGAAATAATGGTAATTACAGATATAACTACAGGGTGTCATTCTGGAACTTGTGGTATTTCTGGTAAGTGATTGAATTACAGGGTGTAATTCTGGAACTGATGGTTTTCTGATATATATATGTTATTTAACTCAAGGTGTAATTCTGAAATTGGTGGTATGTCTTGACCTGATAAAAAAAAACAAAAAACCACACACAGTTTTGTTTTGGTAAGTGATTAAACTAAAGGACAATACATGTATGCTGAAACATTTGGTATTTTTGGCTTGAACAAGAGACTTCAATGGAGACTTAAACCAGAGACTTCCATGAAATAAGTTTTTCCAGAGTGGTGTTAAGCCCAAACTTTCATTGCCTAGGGTTTGTTATCACTTAGAACAGACGTTTTTTTTCAGTTCTTTTGTCAGAAGTATGTGGTTTTGTTTGGATGCTCTACTCCAAAACTAGAGTAGAGTGCTTGCACCATTTAATTGGAGGTCGTAGATTCCAACCCGACCGGGTCTGACCCAAGACTTGAAAGTGGGTAGTGTCTGTTCTTTCGCCAAGCATTCGGCATTACGGAATGAAAAGTCACAGTTTTTTTGGATGGGAACTTAAATTAAACAAGGTCCCATGTCATGGCAGGTGTGACACAATAAAGAACCCTGCTGTATAATGCCATCAGCACAACGCACAGGCCAAATTTCTGCACTTTCGCCTGTAGCTGCCAATGTCTCGATATAAGTGAAATATTCTTGAAGGGGACGTTAAACGCCATTACTCAACTCAACTCTTATGCATATTTTTTTTTTTCCTGACTGGGAATGAAAATTTTTGCCAATCAAACCTATTATTCATTCAGTTAATAACATTAAGAAATAAACATACATTATTCACAATATCATAATGCATTTTACAAATACATTTTGGCATTGTACATTTCAGGTTTATCATTCTATTTGTATTGATGTCATGTTTTGGAGGATGTGGGTATTACAAACAACGACAAAGGTTTTCACAGACAGGAGGAAATTTACAAGGTTCACTAGGTGCCTCTCTTACTCAGGTCTCGCACAGTTTTCACAGAAATCCAAGACGTACTCGAACGTTGGACAGAACTCCATTACCAACAACACATTCCTACTTTGGATATTGTGGTCCGGCAGCAGAGGACCCTGTTCAAAGCACCATGCAACCTCCCCCTTATTCAGAGGTATTATATCTACCATCTATGATGCTCTGATTGAGATAGCAAATTTTACCTTGTCATTACTGAAAACTACTATGTACTTTGTTGTTACAGTATATTTTGAAAGAGAAAATATTACAGTTCTCTCTGTATGGATTTTTGAATACATTTATTAGCTCACCTGAGCAAATGCTCAAGGTGAGCTATTGTGATGGTAATTTGTAAAACATCGGAATGCTAAAATTAGTATCTTGAAAGCTATTAATTTCATGCATAGGTATGTACATTAGAATATTGTAGGTATTGACACGACAATCATATATGGTTCGAGATCATATATGTTCAAAGGTCAAGGACATAGCTGCATAAGTACTGAAATTGATTAATGATTTGGAAATTATTCATTGCACTACAGTTACTTCATGCATATTATATAAGCTACTTATAAATGAAATGTGAGCTGATATATTTCTGATCAAATTTTGTGTGAGTTCTTAACTTGAGAAAACTTTTAAAGTTTCTGTACTTAGAATATTGTCTATTGCACTTTGCAAACAATATTGGACATATCTTCAGGTGAGCGTTCAGGCCCATGGACCTCTTATTTTTCATACTTTTACCGCCTCCACTCCAATAGATTTTTTAGACAGTGGTTAATTAATTGTTGAACTATCATTAATTTCTGCTTGGAATTTTTAGCTCACCTAGCTTTAGCTAGCGTGAGCTTATGGTATGATGCGGCGTGTGTATGTGCGTGTGTGCGTGCGTGCGTGCGTGCGTCCGTAAACTTTACATTTTAATCTTCTTCTCCAAAACCACTGGGCCAAATTTAATGAAACTTGGTAACCATTATGCCTGGGTGAAGCCCTTTCAGATTTGCAAAAATGAAAGAGTTATGTCCCCTTGGGGCCCCATAAGGGGGGAAATAGTGAAAAAATTTAAAAATCTTCTCCTCTGAATGTACAAGAGATATACTTTAGTTATTTCATTTATAACATCCTTAGGTCATCTAGTTTCAGATTTGCACAAATGGTAGCCATGGGGCTCAAAATGGGGAAATTATAAGGTACTAAGCGGGGAAATTGCTTAAAATTATATTTTTGTCACTATATCTTGAAAACTATCAACTTTTTGTATAGGCATGTATATTAGAATATTGTAGGTATTGACATGACAACCATTTTGATATATGGTTCAAGGTCATATGTTGAAAGGTCAAGGTCACAGATGCAAAAAAAGACTTTAATTGTTTATTATCTTGAAAACAATTGACTTTTTGTATAGGCATGTATATTAGAATATTGTTGGTATTGTGACAAAGATCATTTTGATATATGATACAAGGTCATATGTTGAAAGGTCAAGGTCACAGCTGCAAAATTAGACTTAAATTGCTAATTATCTTGAAAACTATCAACTTTTTGTATAGACATGTATATTAGAATATTGTAGGTATTGACATGGGGATCATTTTATTATATGGTACAAGGTCATATGTTGTAAGGTCAAGGTCACAGCTGCAAAAGAAGACTTAAATTGCTAATTATCTTGAAAACAATTGACTTTTTGTATAGACATGTATATTAGAATATTGTAGGTATTGACATACAACCATTTTGATATATGGTTCAAGGTCATATGTTGAAAGGTCAAGGTCACAGCTGCAAAAAAAGACTTAAAGTTGCTTATTATCTTGAAAACAATTGACTTTTTGTATAGGCATGTATATTAGAATATTATTGGTATTGTGACAAAGATCATTTTGATATATGATACAAGGTCATATGTTGAAAGGTCAAGGTCACAGCTGCAAAAAAAGACTTAAATTGCTAATTATCTTGAAAACTCTTAACTTTTTGTATAGGCATGTATATTAGAATATTGTAGGTATTGACATGACAATCATTTTGATATATGATTCAAGGTTATATGTTTCAAAGGTCAAGGACACAACTGCAAAAAAAGATTTAAATTGCTAATTATCTTGAAAAATATTAACTTTTTGTATAGGCATGTATATTAGAATATTGTAGGTATTGACATGACAACCATATTGATATATGGTTCAAGGTCATATGTTGAAAGGTCAAGGTCACAGCTGCAAAAAAGACTTTAATTGCTTATTATCTTGAAAACAATTGACTTTTTGTATAGGCATGTATATTAGAATATTGTTGGTATTGTGACAAAGATCATTTTGATATATGATACAAGGTCATATGTTGAAAGGTCAAGGTCACAGCTGCAAAAGAAGACTTAAATTGCTAATTATCCTTTTTGTATAGGCATGTATATTAGAATATTGTAGGTATTGACATGACGATCATTGTGATATATGGTTCAAGCTCATATGTTGAAAGGTCAAGGTCATAGCTGCAAACAGAATACTTAATTTGCCTATAATCTTGAAAACTACTAACTTTTTGTATAGGCATGTATAATAGAATATTGTAGGTATTGACATGACAATCATTTTGATATATGGTTCAAGGTCATATTTTGAAAGGTCAAGGTCACAGCTGCAAAAGAAGACTTAAATTGCTAATTATCTTGAGAACTATAAACTTTTTGTATGGGCATGTATTTTAGAATTTTGTAGGTATTGACATGACAATCATTTTGATATACGGTTCAAGGTCATATGTTGAAAGGTCAAGGTCACAGCTGCAAAAGAAGACTTAAATTGTGTGGTATAGATTCAAATTGTATCCGACATATCTTTCCGAAATTCAAGATGGCTGCCGTTACTTTAAATAGCAAAAATAAAAAAATGGCCATTTTGGGTTTATTTATGTACCGATTTTGTTGAAATTTGAAACATAGAAAATGAATGTTGGGGATAAAACATATATAACGGGTTTTTCCGTACGATTTTTGTTTGTGTAATAATTATGCAATATGCAAATAAAGTTTATTTTTAGCCAAAATCTTTGAAAATCTTCTTCTCTGAAAGTACATGGCCAATTAAAAGGATATTGAATGTGGAAGGTCCTTAGGTGGTATAGATTCAAAATTTTATCCGACATGTCTGTTGGAAATCCAAGATGGCTGCCATTACTATAAATAGCAAAAATAAAAAAATGGCTATTTTGGGTTTATTTATGTACGGATTTTGTTGAAATTTATAACATAGAAACTAGATGTTGGGGATAAAACATATGTAATGGGTTTTTCTGTACAATTTTCCATTTTTGCAATAATTATGTAACATGCAAATAAGGTTTATTTTAGCCTAAATCTTCTGAAAGTACATGGCCAATCGAAAGAAATTTTATGATTAATAGTGCTTGTAATAATAGAAAATAAGGATATTGCTAGTGAGTTTGTTTACATTTTACTGATTGAATATATTTAAAAAGAAAAAGCACATAATAAATAAGGATGTGCCTGGTGAGCGATACAGGCCCTATTGGGCCTCTTGTTTTCAAATTGGCACTTTCTTGTGTTTTTAGGAATTATCACACTTGTTGCTTTATTAAATTGCATCTAAATATTTGTATTGTTTTGCAACCTCCTGGGTTAGAAAAGCTTCACACTTTTGACAGTCCTTTAAAGTAGAATATGAGATGTCATTGTTAAAATTCCAAATGTCCCATAGTCAGGATTATCTTCAAATGCAGTGTAATGAAGAAAAGTTATTATAAGTATTTTTTATAAATTTTTGTTAGGACACAATGAAATCTGAAACCATTTTCAAACACGTATATTGTAAGCTGCCGCAGTATCTGGATATTATTATTATTATTATTTCTGATCTCTTGTTATTTATTTATAGGTTATAACATGTCCAAATATGTATCCTGACAATAAGATGGACCCCCCACCTTATCCGGGATATAAAAACAGCGAGAGTGAAGTCATGGCTGCTGGTCAGCAAACTTTATACATGGGAGATAACTCTGTACTACGTATGTAAACTTGTACATTTCTATGTCAAATAAGATGAATTCAAGCTAGACTTGTTTCTGATTTGTAAATATTGTTCTTAAGCATGATATAGATAAAAAATAAAAAAAAGATAATAAATTTAGGTCATGTTTTATGTGATGACTAATGATATTGGTGGAGATTGGAAAAGGAATTGACCAAGAAAACTGCAGTTGGACATTTTCAGTATTTTGTAGTTACAAGAAGTTTCACACATAAATGTTATGAGTTACTGTGACATGACAGGTGCTTTATTTTTTTAAAGAAAAGGGAAAAAACCCAATATACAATATACATGTATATGTTTTCATTACCAATATCAAAGCAGATCAAACATACCCACACAAAACTTGTATACCACATAATTTTGTGTAGACTAAGGTAATCATATGGAATAGCTAAAATTGTTGAGGTGACTTGAAAATAATCAAATAATATACTAGATATCTCTGTTGTAAATTGACTTCAGAAAGTAATAATTACCACTGATACTGTTTGACATTATTGTGTTATCATACCAATACAGTGCTTTTTCAAGAATAAAAGATACAGGGCCTACAGTATAGTAAGTCAGGAAAGGGTTTTTGATAACATAGATCGCAAAATGATATGCATTGATGTCTCTAAGTAAATTGCAATTTAGGAAAAGGTCATATAGTAATATTGATCTCAAAATTACATACCTATCTCTACTTGTAGAGATGGAAAATCAGAAAAATATGACTTGATAACCTAGATCTCATAACTTTCTTAATTTTTACTTTCAGAAAATACAGTTGTAATGCCACCACCACAGGTTGTTCCACAGTCACAGGTTGTGTCAGTGCCACAGGCCACCGACTCGTCACCATCCATACAGCCTCCACCCTACACTGAACGTGAAAGTACTGTACCAGCAGGTACTTCAACCAATCAAAATTAAGGATATTTCTTACTGGTACTTTACGTATTAATTACATATTATAATGTAATAAATTCTGAGAATTTTTTTTTTCTATAATGGCATGAACCTTTTTTATGAATATAATAATTTATTAATTACTAATTAATATGATTATCATAGAATGTATTTACTGTCTGATTCACGTCTGCCGTAGCACTAGTTTTTTAAGGTTTTAGAAGAGATATCAAAAAATTTTGTAGCATGCCACATACCGTTATGACGTATGCATTTTGTCGTAATTAACTGACACCAAACTAAATGCTATCTTAGCTGGAGTATAAAATGCAGAGCTTTTTAAAATCCTTACGGGGATTTAATATGGGAAAACACACAAACACTCATTCCGGAAATACATCGCTGTAATAATCATGCGGGTTAGGGTAGACAATTCTGGAACAGTTCATTCAGCTGTAGGTACGATCGCTGTTGTTAGACCTACAGTTTATATTCCTTTTGCTGTCAAGTCGCAGACGATATTACCTGGCCAGAGAAAATGAGAAAGTCGGTCATGCGCAATTGTATTTTCTTAACCCGCATGATTTTTCAGCGATGTATTTCCGGATTGAGCGTTTGTGTGTTTTCCCATATTAAATCCCCGTAAGGATTTTAAAAAGCTCTGCATTTTATACTCCAGCTAAGATGGCATTTAGTTTGGTGTCAGTTAATTACGACAAAATGCATACGTCATAACGGTATGTGGCATTCTACAAAATTTTTTTAAATCTTTTCTAAAACCTTGAAAAACTAGTGCTACGGCAGACGTGAATCAGACAGTAGAAATAATTTATGTTTTTTCTTGCTCAAAAACAATGATTTTCTCTTGTCATTAGTAGTATTAATTACCGGGTAGGTATCCATGGTGATAATTTTTGGTATTACTTGGAAAAATGTTGATTATTAGTAGATGATGCTATTGGACCTTTTAATGGTCTTGTTATGCATAAGAAGTGGAACAGGTTTACACACACAATATGCAGATATATGTTTTTTTTTTTTTTTTTTTTTGTTTTTTGGACAGCATATATATAAAACAGGGAATGGTCATATGTGTAATGAAATCTACATGCATGTTTCATGAGTATTTGGCATAGGATATAATACAATATTTCAATATTGGAAAGCTCAATGCTGGTATTATTTATGCCAATGTTTTTCTTAAACCTGGGCATATTTATATGCTTTTAGTAGGCCAAACTTTTGAAATTTCTTAGAAGTTTTTAATGTTAAAATCATATTTGATGAATAATGACTTTATTATATGCTTATGATATTTTATATTTAAGCTTTGTAAGTCAAATGGGCAGATGAGAATTTTAGGTACATGTTAATAGATTAGAAACTTCAAAAAAAAATTCTGTGGTGTTTTATATCCTGAATTTTTAGGTTTTTTTTTGTTTACCATATCCAGTACAGAAGATTGTGTAAACATTATAATCCAGATAGTTAACCAATTTTTAGCGATTTTCACCTCAGTTTTCAGACTGTATTCATAAAACTACTTAATTTACATCAACATTTTATAATACATTATTTTTTATAACATTGGGGCCTCAGAAGGGTAAAAGTTTGCAATTTTAGTAAAATTACGATTCACAATAAAAATGGGGTGAAATATTTTCTGTTAGATTTTAAGGATAAATTCCTTTAATAGAATTGCTAAATAATCTTGTTTTAACATTGAGAACAGGAGTTAGAAATTTGAGGAAAATTTATTTCCTAGCCAAGGGCCTCAGCTGCAGATTATACTTGGGCCTTTTTGGGTAAAAAGCAAGTGCTCTACCTTAAAGCTGATTGTTTTAACTAGAAAGTCTAGCGGCAAAAGTAAATCACTGTATTATATATCACACACACACACACACATCGATTCCACAACAACTAGTTCAGTTCATATAAGACTGTTATAAGAAAATTACTTGTAATCAGAAAAAAGATTTTTAATAAATAGATTTAGAAATAGAAATTTATGAATGTTAATATTGAATTTTTATGAATCGTGTATATCAATGTTCACTTTATGCAATTTAGGACATCCGGTGTCTAGTTTTTTTGTGAGCGTATATTTGTTATCAACTGAAAGCAAATTAGGTCAAAGGTTATTAACTAATTATAGACCAACTTACATGTTTTTGAGTTTTTAATTAATGTCGTGTGAGATGTCTGCAAGACTGGCATTATTTTCATTTGTGAGAATGGCATATAAACTGGACAGAAAAATGTGCTATGTACACCTAGAATGATCTTCAGATTTTATTGTTACTTCTGGTGCTAGGAAGACAATCTTGAAATAATTTCTTATTTACAGTTAATCCTCGACTCATCAGTTCAAGTTTTGGCATTAATAGGGGTTACAGAATAAATCGAGGAAGGCTTATATAGGAAAAACATATATGAAATGGATTTTTGGGATTTCAACATAGAATGGCAATAAGTGAGGAAGCAAAGATATTGAAGGGCACTGAAAAAAGGTTTTATTGTAATTTATACTGTGCAAGGCTTGTTGTGTTCTAGACCAAATATTTTAGAACAAGAGTTAGGATAACTCTATTAGACATTACATGATTAATTCTTTTTCTTGCAAAACAAATTACAAAGTTTTTTAAATAAAAAATGAAATTCAAAAGATCATATTAAACCCACGACATTTGAATGACTCAGTCACTTGATATTCGTTACTTTCATTGCAAAGGCTATGTGTAGGTTATCTAGCATGTAAGGGTTGCCAACAAGGGAATATAACAATGACAATTTTTTATTATTGCATAAAAAGTTTTTTTTTTTGAAATTTTTGTCAGATTAAAATATTCATTAATGTTGTAAACACATAACACATACAGTTAAGTGTATCTTTGTATTCATGTAGAATTTTAAACTCTACTTGGATTGTTTGTTCACTTGTTGTATCAAAATGTGGAGAGTTTGTACTGTATAATATTTTTTTTTTTGAAGCCCATAAAATCATCCATTTGAGAGGATTCTGAATTTATTGTAACGGAAGTACAGAAAAAAATGTATCAAAGAAGTGGCCAAGTGTTTTTGTATATTTAGAATTTAAAAATTCTTGAAAGTTTTTTTTATTTCTTTAAACAATCAGAAGAGTTTTGAGGTGTCTGATGTGATTAGCTTCTATGAGTTAAGATCTTATTAATTTTTAATAGTCTGCTTTTCAAAATGTGAAGTGTTACATTAAAGTCAGTTTTAAACTTAAGATTGAGTCTTCAGTGACATGGAAGTCTTGTTTGATTGAATGCAATTTATCATTTTTTGACCATATTAAGGGTCTTTTAAAGACCTGTAGACAGGTGTTAACTGCCCTTTTTATTCTGGTGTTAACTGTACTCTGTAGACAGGTGTTAACTGCCCTTTGTATACTGGTGTTAAATGTACTCTGTAGACAGGTGTTTACTGTACTCTGTAGACAGGTGTTAACTGCCCTTTGTATACTGGTGTTAACTGCCTCTGAATGACAGGTGTTAACTGCCTCTGAATGACAGGTGTTTACTGTACTCTGTAGACAGGTGTTAACTGCCCTTTGTATACTGGTGTTTACTGCCTCTGAATGACAGGTGTTAACTGTACTCTGTAGACAAGTGTTAACTACCCTTTGTAGACAGATATTTACAGCTTTCTGTAGACATGTGTTGGTTGGCTTTGTATACATGTTAACTGGGTTTTTGGACAATTGTTACCTGTTTTTTATATACTGACAGGTATTAACTGCACTCTGTAGACAGGTGTTAACTGCACTCTGTAGACAGGTATTAACTGCCCTTTGTAGACGGGTGTAAACTGCCCTTTGTAGACAGTTGTTAACTGACCTTTGTATACAGGTGTCACTTAGACCTTTTATAAACTAAAATTTTCAATACTGCTATTTAGCATAAGAAGGCCTCATAGAATGAATTACTGTATTTTAAACTTACAAGAACATATATTTAGCACACCAGGACAGTATAAAATGGTTTTTGTAATATTGAACTAACTTAAACATATAATTTGCTCACCTGGACAAAATTTCACACATGTCTTCAAGGCAGTTTGCATTTATTTGTTCAGTGTTAAACAAAAGATACGATGCAGATTTCACTGAAATTTTACATTTGGCAGTTATATCCATTTTGTATTTACAAATATTGCTATAGCAACTGTAAGTAGGTTTTTGGAGTACAAACTTTAACAACTTAAAAATCTCCCTTATTTTTTGTATTATTATTATTATTATTATTATTATTATTATTATTATTATTAAACAAAATCTGATGTATTGTTAAGTTTAAAAATTATTGTTTTATTTATTTAGGACTTAAAGAGTTGTGTGGTGCTTTTTTGTGCAATTTTTCATATCTGGTTATTATTATCTTTTATTTTTCTCTTAACTGATCTGTGGTTGTGACATATATATATATAAAAAAACAAATAAGGAGTCTCTAAATGTTTAAATGATTTTTTTGTTATTGGTGTATAGAGGATATACATTCCTGCATGTGACACCAACATGATAGGTGCAAGTTTTTTCAAAGCAAGTCTTTCTCTAATGTAGCTGACGCATGGTCTTGGGTAATTTTTATGTTATACATGTAAGTTAAATATTGTTTGTACTGAAGTATGTTACCTAATGGTCATTAAGATTTCTGAATTTTGTTTGAATTGAAAATCATAAAATTGAAAAATGTAACATTGTTTGGATGAAGATTTTTGGATTTTATTTGAATCGAAAAACATAACATTGAAAAATGTAACATAATGTTGATTAAGATTTCTGGATTTTTTCTTTTTCTTTCTTTCTTTCTTTCTTTTCTTTTTTGTTTTTGTTTTTTTGTTTTTTTGTTTTTGTTTTTTTGTTGTTTTTTTTTTTTTTTTTGTTTTTTTGTTTTTGTTTTTGAAGATCTTAACATTGAAAAATTTAACCTCATGTTGATTAAGGTTTTCTAGATTCTTTTAAAATTAAAAATCCTAACATCACATTAATAGTATAATTCTATTCTGTATCTTTATGTTTTTGTTCCGTCTAGTAGAACCAGAGATAGAATAATCTTTTCTGATTCATGTTATTATCTGTGGTTCATTTTTTTTGGACCCTCAATTTTAACTTCTTATATCTACCCAAAGAAAAAGTGAATTCTGTTGTTATTTTATCCTTGTCAAGAATTTTGGTAAGTTTTCCTAGCCTTTTAAATCATGTTGTAACTAAATACAACATATATTTTTATGCTGGCCATTGTTTAGTTGAAACAAAAACTACATGCTATTGATTGTCAAAGTACATTGATAGTTTTATCAGCAACAAAAGTTTTCAAAAAGTCATATCTCTATTAATACAAGAAATAAAAAAAAAATGATTAATGTTTGAAAATTTATATACACAGGTTGTATAGAGTCTTTCTTTTACAAATTGCCTTCGAGGTTAAAGGTTATTGACAAGTTTAGGACTGAAGCTATTTGTATACCACAGTAAGTGTTTTTAGGAAAAAAAAACAGAGGAAAGAAAGAAAGAAGGAATACAATGTACATGTATATGGTAATTAATTTGTATGCAATATGCATTTTTTTCTTAACTTGGATAATTGCTTTACATGTAATATTGTAAATCTTTTTTTTCCAAATTATTCTTATATATTAATTTTTAATTATTATTTATATACCAGTAGCCGTTAGTTTTAATTGAAATAAGACTTTGAGATACTGTATGTGGTAAATGGTGAAGTGCTTTATGACAATGTTTTACTCTATGACCTGATGTATACTGCTTTGCTCAGTGGTTAGGGGGTTTGTACATGATTCAAGGATTTTATTGGACTGTAAAGGGGTGTATAACCAAGCAGTTAAAGTATGGACTCAAGGGTTGGTGAAATGTAGGGTTTTCTTTTACATAAGATAGAGACTATTGACAGGATTGATAAAATGCAGAGAATTATTTGCTCTCTTTCATGTAATTGGTCATAACCACTCGGGTAGTTATGAATGGCATGCTACCTTATATATTGTTATATATCATGTTCATGTGTTAATTTTACTTGTTCAGTAGATAAGAAAATTGATGGGCTTCATCAATGTACTACGCAGAATTACTGCATAAGAAATTGATTGTCAATTTAATTTGCCAAAATGCCAGGTATGATTTTCTATACTTATTGATTGCTTTAATATTCTAATTCATTTATGATTTAGATCTAGTTGGCAGGGAAGCATTATATATATATTTCAGTTTTTATTTTGACCCACCTTAAAATGGCAAATACTTAGTTTTGTACATATAACACAGCTTTACTTCATTATATTGGATATTTAGAAGGAAATTTTTATGTGATGAAAATCGTACAACTGGTATTTCTGAATATACTTTGCTCATAAAGAATGTATTAAATATTAAGCTTTATATACGAACTATTAAATGGTAATAACACACATGTGATCTATAACGTGGATGTTCTGTCTTGTTAAAATACTTAAGTTCAAAAGTTCAAAGTTCAAAATCTTTTACGAAATACTGGACAGACGACCATATTTTTATAAATTATAGATAGATATAGAAGACATAACTGGTTTGGCAAAATAGCAGATAATTTCTTTTTTAGCAATTTAAAATAAATTGGAAAACTAAATCTTTTAAAAAAAAGTCTTCAGAAAATAGATTTTCTTTATGTCATCTAAAAGTTTAGCACTATTTGACGTACGGGTAATGTATTTTTCAAAGTTAACAAATGGCACTTTTTTAAAAAAAGAAGAAAATTGATAAATGACACTTTTCCCCTTCTATTAGATAGTGAAAGACAACATTACCAATAATGAAATAATTATTTTCTCATATTTGTAAGATAATTTCTAGTTGTTGTAGATGAAGTGTTGTTTTAATATTTAAATGTAATGGTTTAACTAAAAATATATTTATATATAAAAATAAATATTGTAAAATTTTATCGCAATATACTAACTTTACTTTGTCATTTGCAAGAATATTAATAGAAATGTTTTAAATTAACTGAAGAGAAAAAATTAAATTAACCTTATTTGATAATTTTTTGAATGAGCAAAAATGTTTAGGAGGAATAATTTCTTCCCTAGCTTTTATTCCATGATCTGATTTCCTTTGAGAAAAGATGTTCACATTTTCCACAAAATTTTGAAACTGCTTGACTAAAAATGTCTTTGGAAGGAGCATGGCAAAAATGTTTGGGAGGAATAATTTCTTCCCTAGCTTTTATTCTATGATCCGATTTCCTTTGAGAAAAGATGATCACATTTTCCACAAAATTTTAAAACTGCATGAATAAAAATGTCTGTGGAAGGAGCATGAGCAAAAATGTTTGGGAGGAATTATTTCTGCCGAAGATTTTTTTTAATGATCTATTTTGCATCAAGAAAAGATTTTTACATTTTCCGCAAAATTATCTGAAATGTGACTGAATTTTTCTTTTATGGATTTTTGACATAAAAAATTTGAGATGTTTTATTTCCTGCTTACATTGTTGATGGTGAGAGTGTTCATATATAAAATAAATTAAATCTGAGTAGTTTTGGTGCATTTATGTTTAGATCTGTCATGCTATTTTATTTTTATGCATTATGTATGCATATGTATATTAATCTCTTAAACCGAACACATTTAAAACTTGGCAATTTTGTCAACTTAACACAAATATGTACTGGGCATTTTTGTATACTGGAAGTGTCTTATATACTGGGCACTGTTAAATACTGGATACCTAAGCTTACTCTCTCTCTCTCTCTCTCTCTCTCTCTCTCTCTCTCTCTCTCCAGTAGTTTCAAAAGAATCCAGGAACTCACAAAATTAATCTGGAACTTTTGTGCTTTTTCAATATTCTGGGCGTGCAAAGTGTCCAATTTTTCATAGTATTTTAATCCCTAAAATTACGTAACACATCTCTCTCTCTCTCTCTCTCTCTCTCTCTCTCTCTCTCTCTCTCTCTCTCTCTCTCCAGTAGTGTCAAAATAATACAGGATGTTATTAACAAAATTATTCTGAAACTTTTGTGATTCTTTCATTGTTCTCATTTATCTTATGTGTCCAACTTTTCAGTTTTTAGAATCCCTAAAATTTAGGTAACTAAAGACAAAAGCACGGTCTTTAAAAAAAATATTCCTGTGTTATGTTTAATGATTGTTTTGTCTTGCAAATGTGACATTAATCTATTTACAGATTAACAAGTATGTCAGACTGAAATATGATCAGTGCGGTATCTTGCCTCAGCTAGGTAGAATTAAATGATTATTTATTCTTGTGTTAATTATTTTTTATGTTGTATTTCTATATTTATTTAAATAATTTTCATTTTGTACTGTTAACCTTTTGTTATTTTGTAACCCTGTGAGTTTTTATATAATTTTATTGTTATGTAGATTTATTATATACCAATGGAATAAAGCTTAGAATTCAGTATTTTGTGTTAATTAATATTTCACAACCAGCGTTCAATAATATAATTCTTTAAATAAAATGAAACGCTTATTAATGATAACACTTACAAAAAATATGCAAATCACAACAGTTTCATGTAAAGTTATACTTGTTAGCAAATGTTAACCTGAAAAAATGACATCTTTAACTGCAACAACGATGATGACGTTGTTTGTCAAAATGCTACACTAACTGTGATGTGGTTATAAATGCTCAGTTTAGTATTCAAAACAACTAGCCACACACTTTTAACCATAAATTGAACAGCAACTTTTTTCAGCCAATCGTTTGTGGTCACTTTACGGGCTATACGGAGACAAATCCAGTTGTCTGGATCACAATTCGTACATCGACATCCTTTTTAAGAGGGATGATTCAGTCAACATCAGATGGTGAATGTAGCGCAGATTGCAGTGAAAAATCGTCTGTAAAATTCACACAATTAGATAGCCCGGATTCGTTCCGTTTCAGTTTCGGTTCAGACTGCGTTCTTTTCATTTTGATGTATTTCACTGTTTTTGATTTGTATTTATTGTTATTTCCGAATCCATTCAAATGTTTGTCGAAATCATTACACCCTTTTAGATCATTGTTGTGTAGTTTCAATTGACAAAGTTCGTTCAGAGCACCACTCGGGGATCGGTCTTTAGTGAACATGGACGATCCAACAGATGATATTCTTGTCAACACGGTATTTCTCCTTTGGAGTAGCTGTAGGTTCCATTTCTTCTGAATTTCTGATCTAACCTATATAAGAATTAAACACTTGATAAAAAATCCAATGGAAAAATGATGTTAAAGCATAAATCTATAATTATGTAATCCAAAAGCAAAAATGCGTGCTTGCCATCTCCAGTGACATTGAAGAGGATAAATAGGAATAGCTTGTCTGTGGTTGCCCCCCTCCCCCCGTCCGTCTGATTGTTGTCGCCACAACATCATTTTCCGTTCCATCACTTACGAATCTTTAGGTGGGATTTAATCAAATTTGGCACAAATTTAAATCAAGATGAGATGCTGTGTTGCACACCAATTCAGATGTATATGACAAAAGTCAAGGTCACAACGTTGCAGACGATATTTTGTAACGGGTGAGGGTATTTATCTATCAAAAGACTCTTGTTAGACATTGTTTACTTAAAATTTTGATATAGTTAGAAATAAAGACAATTCTTACCTCTCCATTTAAAAAGCAGAACAGAACGGCAACTAAGAAACCCTGAAAATAGAAATGACGTTTATAACATCAAATTAATATAAATTGTGACAAATGGCTCCACAACTATTTTACTGGTTATGTTCTCTATATATGCAAAAAGACCGACTCAATTGAAAAATTGACAAGAAGGAAAATTGGTCTAGATGCGATTAAAAACTTATTATATATCAAGATATTATTTATTCTCATTTTCTTTTCTATGCGTTCTTTGCGGTAGATCCATAAACTTCAACACATGATTTCCAATTCATTGGCATCGAACTTTCTGGTCCAATTTCTCCGTTTGACATCACAACAAACTGGTGTAAATTTCCCACTTGGCATAATTAATAATAGTTGTAAAATTGTCTCAAGAATTTTCAACATTATATTTTTGTCATTGAAAAATCCCATGCACGTTTTGGACTTAATTACTCTTTTATCTAAGCTGTAAATCTCAGCCTATAATACTTAGGTATTAAGGTGTTGAAAAGGTGATTATTTTTGTAATATTTAAACTCAATAGATAAATTTCATAGATTTTTTTTCATATGTGGCCAAATAAATACTAGAATTCTATTGGCAAATGGCTTTTGCTTCTTTTAGAGACCGACTATGCAAATTAAAATTGGATTTAAAAGCAAACCTGGTTATCAACATCTATTCTCTTTTAATGCTATCCATTTCGTATCCTTTGGTGCACAGGTTGCTAATACAGTACAACTATCAATTAAACGTTTGTGTAAAAGATTAATGTTCAGCTTATGTTAGAAAAAAGTATATTACCTACATATCTATTCTCAACGCGTTTTTTACACTTTACAATCCCTACCAGGCCCGGTTTCACAATCATTCCTTAACTAAGATTTTCTCAACTTAAATCTGGCAAATTTGAAAACTTAATAACTTGGTCAGTTTTAAAGTAAATCAGAAATTTAAGGTGTCATTTTAAAGATTTGAAGATTTTTTCATGTTTGTAACATCAGTATTTAGTTTTATCACAATTTTTTTTTTAATTAAGAAAGAGTTTGCCAAAAGTTGCTCAATTTAAGTTAAGGAAAATCCTAGTTAAGAAATTATTTTGAAACTGGATACTAACTACGTTAATTGATACTTAGCATTGTTTGAAGAATGTTTTAAATGGAATATACTGTTGTTCACATTTTTGTGTAGAGGATGCCAACCAAAAGTCCGACGTTATTTTTTTCATTACAAATACAACCTTATTTTGATATTGACAAAGGGATCCTGAAACAAGTTTCGCAGCACTCATATCAATCATAACTGGTTCTTTCAAATGAATGTTCAGAGACTAAATAACAAATCGATATCGTTGTTCTCTGGCCCCTGTTTCACATTCCTTAAATGTAACGAAGATATTCCTTAACTTAAAACTGACAAATTTGAAATCTTAATCATATCGTTAATTATTAAGACATTCAATAGTTTAGGATGTCATTTTAAAGATCACTTCAAGCTTGTATCATTTGTGTTTAGTTTTATCACAAATCTTTACTTGTAATTCAAAAGATTGCCAAAATTTAAGATAAGGAAATCTTAGTTAAGCACTCGCTGTGAACCTGGGACCAGTAGGTTTGATTTTACATATACCTATACACATCTTTTTTATTTTATTTACCTGGAAAGAATTCAATATCATTTCTGAATAAATCCGGATGACTTGATATTTTTCCTCTAAACAATCCGGAATTCCAATAAATATTACATAATATACACCAAATAATGGAATTAACACTAATGTAGACTTTACCAACTTCCTATAAAAAAAAAAAAAATATTAAAAACTCTTTTATATTACATTGGCTGGGACGTTCCAGAGGTTGTTTCTCAATTTTTCATTTATTTCACAAATCTTTTAAAAATCTAGAAATTCAAGTTACACGAAATAATTTTAAGTAGGATCATTGTGATTTAATCTTTTACTACTCGGCAATATTTGCAATATCTGTCAACAATCGACACTCTAAAAATCAATTTGTGATTAATCTTGGCTTTACAGAAACTGGCCCTAAAAGTTAGGAATTTAGCAAAGAAAGCTGAAAAGAAATGTCAAACTATTTTAATTTAGAGTGGAAACCTTTAAAAAATAGGTTCGTTCTCGCTAACTTTCTTATAAATTAACAAACAGCGTTGCCATTCAAGTTCGCTGATTGGTGAGAAAACATTTTCTCTTGCCGTAGGTCCTTACTTGGCTCTGTCTCAATATTATGAACAGATACTTATTGCATGCTTGCGGTGACCAATCAAAAACAACTATGTTTTTGCACTATTTCTTTTTTTTTGGTTTGGCCCAAAAAGCATCATACTAATTAAACAACCAATGGTCATGGCATTCACAATCGGGATCCTGAAATACGTGAGTTTCGACATGTTTTGTGACTTCAAGGTTAAAAAACTATGTGTATGATTATAATCAGCTCCAAATAGCCCGTATAACAAATAATCCGTTATAAAATTACGTCAAACTGAATACTTTCATATCCGTGTGTAAAAATGAAGATTTTAGTTGAGATTTACTAACCCTTCTAAAAACTGAAATAGTCTAAATTTAGCTAATCAATTGATCAATTGCTTGCATATTATGCAAAAAATAGTGACAACGTAAATTGTTCATAGAGGATAAGTTTGAAAATTTAAACATATCAAACCTACTTGTATCTCCTTGGATCTCTTGTATTTTCCGCTGACAGCTTTGTAAATAAAACTCGAATGATGTTGATAAAGAAGAAAAAATTTACCTGAAAAATAATTGTTATTAAGCTTAAAAAAGAAAGTATCTCAAATTATAGATCACTTACTCTGGATACCCTCATTTGCCCAGTATAATTTTTTATTCTTTTTATCATACGAGAAGTATAGGTGATAATACAAAAAAAAAGTAAAACCAGGACATGAAGTTATTAAATACAGCAGCAAAATTGTATATTGTAGCTAAATCACAACCAAGTGTATTTTAATCAATTGATCATTTTATAAAATGGCGTTCAGCAGGCAATTTGGTTTTACGCCCAAGTAAACAATATTTTACTTATTATGAGGCAGTCAGTACTTGGATGGGAGGGGAACCTAAGTACTAAGAGAAAAAAAAATCGACCATGAACAACTGACTTGACTGGATTTCTAACACCGAGTCAAGAGTGCAATTTCAAATCTTTAGTGTGAAAACACTGTTCTATAAAGGCATTTAAACCACTAGACCTAAAGCTGCATTAAGGTTACCCGTTATAATTTTTTCTATCAATATAAATTGGTTGTTATTACGATCTTTGTGTTATTGTCTTAAGTTCACTCTTATTAGCCAATAAAAGGAAGTCCTAAAAGATTGGGGCAACTCGATAAAATGTTTTATCAGCTAGGAGCATGCGCGGAATTTCTACATGTATATAATCATTGGCGTCGGCAGAAAGAAAACGTGTGAGCGAGAACGACAACAGATTTAACGTAAATGTAACGTAAGTAATGGTTTGATAATGAAACAAAGTATTACATTTTTCATGAGAGGCATAATTAAGAAAAAAAAATGCACCGTTTATGTATTATGCACAGGAAAACTTAATGCGGGTTTGCCTCTCTTTTTAAAAATAATAAACTTACAACAATCAAAGTAAGTATAGGTGCTTTAATTATCCAGTAATAATTATTGTCTTGATCATGTGTATTCCAACATCTGAAAATAATTCATCAGCATTTAAAAAATTAGTTTAATATCAGTGTACACCCCTTTCATACTTTATATTAACTATCTATCTGATTCAAATATGGTCTATATTTAACTAAAAACCTGTTTAAGTTTAATGTGTCATTTGTGCACATTTCAGAAATTTATTCCTCATCGGTAACACTAAATGAAAAAGACAAGCCAATCATTTGATAAATATATAACAAATACCAGTTGAATTTAGATGTGCCAGATGTGCACATTTCGGAAATTCATTCCTCATCAGTGACACTAAGACTTAAAAGTTTGATAATGAAAAACATGAGCCAAACAGTTGAAAATTAATGAATCTAAAGTTCAAAAATTTTATAAATCCTAATAATCAATGAATTCAAAGTTCCAAAATCATATGAATCCAAATCCAGCTAAGATTTGCTTTGTATAAGAAAACAAACCTTAGATTTAAATCATTAATTACCATTATTTAATAAAATTTATAATTCAATTTTAGTTGATTTCCTAACCGTAAATCATTATTTGAAATGTTCTACATAAATATAGGTATACTTACAATTTATCTTCAAAATGTATTCTTACAATAACCCAGGGCACCACGGACAAAAGCGGGCAAACTATAAAATAACCATATATATATATATATATACACGTATAAGGAATGTTTTTTTTAAATTTTAAAATGATCTAATATTTATATTTTTATAATGAGTTTTCTCTTATATAATTGATTAAAATATTTCATCTGTCATGACATCGTTACAAAGAACCCTTCTATCAACATTGCCCTCGGGTCAAATGTCAAAGTTTTAGCCGCTTTTAGTAAAGCTTATGTCATTCCAATAAAAGTTGAATGTTCTTGATAAGTGAATAAACAAATCACCAAAATACTTAACCCCTTCTGAATACTTTTTCATAGTAATTTAATTTGGTAATAAGTTTAATTGTTTTGTCTATCGCCAGGATATTTTTCAATTGGCTATCATTGTTATGCTTACTCCAGCCGATGATTATAAATAGTTTAAGTAACTTTTTCTTCTGAAATATGACGAAGAATATAAGAATGTAGAGATAGAGTCCTTCCACAAATATCCACATATAATTACACGTCAATAAATACTGGAACAATGTGAACAGTAATTTACATCTCCAATTCTGAAATATACAACATGGAATATACATATGTATATCAACACTAATACTGGAACAATATGAACGGTAATTTACATCTCCAAGTCTGAATATACAACATGGAATATACATATGTATATCAAACACTAATATTGGAACAATGGAAGAGTAATTTACATCTCCAATTCTGAAATATACAACATGAATATACATATGTATAATCAAACACTAAATACTGAACAATGTGAACGGTAATTTACATCTCCAGTCTGAAATATACAACATGGAATATACATAGGTATATCAAACACTCATACTGGAACAAAGTGAAGAGTAATTTACATCTGCAATTCTGAAATATACAACATGGAATGTACATATGTATATCAAAACACTAAATACTGGACGGTAATTTACATCTCCAATTCTGAAATATACAACATGGAATATACATATGTATATCAAACACTTAATACTGGAACAATGTGAACAGTAATTTACATCTCCAATTCTGAAATATACAACATGGAATATACATATGTATATCAAACACTAAATACTGAATAATGTGAACAGTAATTTACATCTCCAATTCTGAAATATACAAAATGAAAATACAACAGGAAATATATACTTGTATACTAAACACTGGAACAATGTAAACAGTAATTTATATCTTCAATTCTGAAATATACATCATGAAATATACATTTGTATATCAAACACTAAATATTTGGACAATATAAACCCTTCCGGAGCACCCGGCCTCACTCTTGATGAAAGTTCACGTGTATAACTAAATTTGCCAGCTTTCAAAGTTTTTACTTTGTTTTTGGGGATTGTGATTTGGACAAGGACTTGTAACATGAAATATACATTTGTATACCAAAAGCTAAACACTGGAACAATGTAAACAGTAATTTACATCTCCGATTCTAAAATATACAACAGGAAATATACACTTGTATACCAAATAAAGAAAAAAATGTGAACAGTAATATACATCTCCAACTCTGAAATTTACAACAATAAATATACACTTATATACAAAACACTAAACACTGGAACAACGTAAACAGTAATTGACATCTCTAATTCTGAAATATACCGCAGGGAATATATATGCAAAAACTTTGACTATGAACATCATTTTAAAATAGTTCAATTGTTATATTTTCGTTAAATATATGTACTGTTCTTCTAATGTCTCGTAAATGCGTTTTTCGCCGCGCCTGTTCTGTTTGTTTACCTACGATATTTTAGTTCCGAATTATGTATTGTTGGACTTTGTATGTATTCATGCTCTGGGTCACGTGTTTTTTGCGATTTATAGTTTACACGGCTCTCAAGCTTGGAGAAATGGGAATTTCACACGGCAAATGAAAATTTACATTTGTATACCGAACACTAAATACTTTGAAAATTTAATCCGTAATTTGCATCTCCAATTCCGAATCAAATCAACAGAAAATATACATGTATTTGTAAATTAAACACAAAATATCAATGGAAACGAAATAAATTTAAAACGAAATACATCATGCAAAATTAAAAGTAAAGAAAGCCTAGCAAATTTAAAGGAACAATTAATTACCAAAGGCTTACTTGTCAGTAAAAAAATAGTTTGCAAAGTATTTTAAAATTAACACTTCACAAAAATTCATGTCTCTTGTGACTTAACCATATCATGTTCATTTTCTCTTTTATTTTTTATTATGATATTTCTCGTCCGCTCAGGACAAATAACTTACCGTTGTATCAGTTATGTGGCTCAGTGTGCCATTTACGGATATGACGTCACCAGGAGGTACGGAGTCGGTATCTTTAATTAGGCATACAAGCGATCGCAAGATAAATGAAAAGAACAAATTTATGTGGATTGTATTCCTTTGGCAATGTAATTTTCTTAAAAATAAAATTAAAAATAAATAAAATAGATAGATAGATGAATAAATAAATAAATAAACTGTAGGATGAATAACATAGTTAATTTGCTATAACGTATAACTGATTAAAATTGGTTCTATTTTGATGACTGGATGCAAGATAGGGTTTTCTTACCCCATATTTATCTTTTTCAAACTGTGCATTGAGTTATCGATGGCTTGAATCAACAAGTAGCCTTGGTTACATGACAACAAACAAGAAAACAAAATAAGAAAAGACAATATAAGTGTCGTGTATTGACTTTAAATGCCTCATTTAATAAATAGAAATTTAGTTGTCATGTTCTAATTTCCAAATGTCTTACTTTACATCAAATCCCATATGTGATCTTGTAATTTTGAATTTAATATTCTATATAGAATATTCCAGTCTTATGTGGTTGTATTATGCAGAAAATCAAATTAAATACAAACGTTTCTTCTCGTTAAGAATGTGCTTTATGAAGATTTTCTAGTAGGCCACCAAATTGGCATTTTTGTGTCTACCATGCTTGGAAATGGAACTCGCCAGCGTACCAAGTGATCAATACCTCTTAACGTTTGTGCGGAATGAAATGGATAACGTCTACGTCAAATTTTCCCAAAGAAACGTGGTTATTACGGGAAAACGTAACCTTATGCGATTCCGTAGTCAATAGAAATAATTGTCCCGCACAAACGCGATGAGGTTTCACGTGGTACTATGGTGAATTCCATTGCGCTAGGTTTTTAGTGCTTTTCTTGGTCATTTCGTTCATTACGCATTTTAAGAAGTGGAATTGGATGAAGCGTAAAAAATGAATTTTGGGATTTTTTCTATGTTGTGTAATTTGTCAATCACTACCTACTTTAAGGCTAACATCAGTACCACTGCTATAATTAGTGAGAGGAGGGAAATGGAATATCCAACTTTATAAACAGTCTGTATAACAGGTATGTGTTTCTGTATAAATAATAATAATAATAATAATAACAACAACAACAACAATAATAATTATAATAATACATGTAATAAAAATAAAGATAAAATATCTCGAATAAAGCGAAAATATGAAGTAAATTATATTTTTTCCAATGGAGAAAAGGTAATTTTTAAATACCATTTTATCGTCCAGCAGGATTTTCCGTGTCCCATACCGATACTATCTAGGCCAGATGACAAAAAAGTTCATACACTGTTGGAAAATAATATTGCAGATATCACTTGTGTCATGTGCTTACTATTTAATGTTTATGAAACAAAATATTAAAAAAAAAACACATAAAAACTTTTGGAATAAAAGTTCTTATTCAAAAACATTCAAAAACTTGCAAATAACAACTTGCTGTTTAGTTAAAAGTAAATTGTTACTCGATCTCGATCGATCGAAATCGTGAGCCTTTACTGATTGGCTGGGCACAAGTATCATAGACTTAACAGTAAGCGTTTTTTCTGTCTTCAATATTGCAGAGTAGAGTTTAGGTATTTGAAAGTTACTAAAATTATGCAATAATAAAAAGCAGGTACTAAACAGTTGTATACATGTACAACCGGTGTACTACAAGAACATGTGTTTAGGTAAATTTTCGAATCAAATAAAGTTTATAAGATTTCTTGACACTTCCTGTCGCGAATAACTGAAAGGTTATTGAGGTAAGTCGTTATGCTAACCAATAAATCAATTTAAAAAGACAACCAAAATAGGAATTGTTATGATATACAAAGCTTTCCGTGATCAATTGACAGTTTTCAAGTTTATAAAAATAAAACTGGCGATCTTTAAGATATAATCAAGGAACGTCTATGATATTATATAAAAGGGTAATTTTTAGTAATTATTAAGACATCATTAAAGACAGTGTTGGGTTTGTTGCCAGGGAGCTGACACCGAACATTTGTCTTGATTCTGCGTAATGGCCACTGCAAAACAAATACTAAACCAAACTTACTGTCCTAACGATGAAAAGGTGCTTTTAAATATCAGAGTATCACAAAGAAAGTTACTTAACTTCGTTGAGGCAGTTAGTTCGGCCATGACAAAATCATACCTGTATTAAGGATGGATCTGGGGGTTGAATACATGAAGAATAATCTGCTACTGTTACGTTTAGTTCTTCATCAAAATACCACTCACCACTGGATGTACAATATCGGTATGCTTTGGCTGGAATAGGATAATAGATAAGAAAAGAAAAAGAAAAGTTAAAAAACACCTATAGTAACATAAATGATGGTCTAATTTAATCCTGAGTACAAAACATCGATCTGCTTTGGCTGGAATAGAATAATAGAACAAAAAAAATTATGCTTTTATTCTTTTATTCTTTCTTGTGTAATGTCAAAAAACCTTACTCATCTGAATCGTATTGACAGCCAAATAATCAGTGTCTTCGGAATGATGGAAATATTGGCAAGAAGTATTAGGGCAGAATAGAAACAAGGTCATCTTATTTTTCTTTATTGGTTTTATAAGTCTCTGGCGGTGTCATTAACCTTTTTTTCAAATTTTATCATTTAATACATTTAAAAGATGGTAAAGGGTTTTAAAAAATAACGTAGCTTTCAATTCATTTTAAACTTCCAAGATTGAAATTCTTTCAATCAGCAAAAATTCAGTGACTTTTAAAAGGTTAAAATGAAAATGTCGAATTGAAATGCTGTCCAACATTGGGGGAAAACTGATTTTGTTTTGACATCAAAAGGTTACATTGCAAGCACACTGACTTTAAAACAGAAAACATACAGACCAATATTTGGCAAGATAAAACATAATAACCAATTGTTTCAAGTTCAATTGATATTTATACCTCGTGTGTTAAATCCATGAATAAACCCAGGGCAACCCTGTACAGCTATAGCTCCCGCCTTGGTGTACGGCCAGCACATTACACCGTCAAAACTTATGTTACAGTGTAAACCTATTATATATATTTATAAAAAAACAAAAACAATATCCAAGTTATATTGCAGAACCACTTGAAATAAAGTCATAAAATATAAAATTGTAAGGGAGTAAAATTATCACGTGATACCTTTGAAATTTTATAAAATAATGCAATATAACACAAGGCAAGGCATTTTCATGTATTGTCATATGCTACTTTTAAATGCATAGATTTCACAGATTTTCAAATAGTGCAATAATAATAATAATAATAATAATAATAAATTACTGATTTTAATAATGTTATCTCTGTCTTTTTGCGAGTTTTGACTCTGAGGTTTGCCAGTTTTTCGATATTGCGACAAGGAACGCTTGTTTTTTTTTTTTTTTTTTTTTTTTTTTTTTGGCTGTTACCGGATTATAGTCCGGAAGCACGTTTTGAAAAGTGGTATATTTCCATGAGATTTACCCACTAAACATTTATCTGCCAATAAGTAAACTGGACACCTTTTCATTATTGATTTTCTAAATGCAATCCCTTTTCTATTTCGGAGGCTTCAAAGACCGAATGGTCTAAAGCGCGCACTTACGGATCATAGTTACTTTCACCGACTAGGTTCGAATCCGGTTTGGGCAGATACTAGTTTAAAAATGTTTGTCAGTCCTCTTGCCGAAGGTCGATGGTTTCTCCGGGCACCTCGGTTTTCTCAACAATTCCGGAACTAAACGCAACGGTATATGTAATGAAAGAATCTTTTTGGGGCGTAAAACACCTTTACTTTACGACACTCTTTTTCTGTTTAACAAAATACGTGTATCATTACTTCAGTTAAACTACAGAATGATAGCTAAAGCACAATCTTCACATTGATGTCAATCGTGTACCCACAATTTATTTAATTACGCTGTACCTGGCCGAACTAAAAAAATGTAACAAAGAGGAATAATAGATGAAGATTTTGGATTTTTTTTTTTTTGTTTACCTGCCGGTTGACTCGTTTCCGTGGTTATACGCCGACTGCAAGCCAAAGCTGCTTGTAAATAAAAACGTTTTTGTTGTTCTTCATTTAGATTTACCATGGGAGAATGCTACAAATATACAATAATAACAAGTTAATTTGAAGTTAAAGAATTTCCATAAGTAGTGAATTGTTTATTGATTGATTGATTAAATGGGGTTTTACGTCCCAGTCAAAAAGATTTCACTTATATCGAATCGTCACAAGTTATAGGTGAAGTGCCAGAAAATTTTCTCTTCGAAGGCAATGTGCAGGGACGGTTCTTTAACGTGCCACGCCTGTCGTTACACGAGGCATTGGTCTTCAATTAATAAATAAAAACACCACTTACTACAAACCGAACTGGACACTTACAGAATCTAGACGTATAGTTTGATTTAAAAGTCTTTTTTTCTGACTTTATGTTATTTTTGTCTGGTTATAAAATTCAGGCATGCATTATCAACAAACGTCGGTTGCCGGTTGTGTTCTCAGTTAGATGGTAACACTTAGATCGGCTAATTTCCCAACTTTCCGGAGACACAATGTTGTCAACATTATACACTGTCATCCTGTAATTACTATACACGTTTATCTTTGTCGTTAGTTTATATGTCAAATTTCATTCATAGAAATGGAATATTGAAGTTTTTTGCAGTATTTGAAATTGATTTCTTAACTTAATGATATAAATGTATGCTGTAAACTCGTTTATCTTGAAAACAGTTTATTTTTGAAATATTTAAAATTTTGGGGAAAAATATAAAAAATGTGGGGAAAAAATATTGTTCAAGATAAATCCACTTTTTAAGGCAATGGCCCTCAGCTTTAGCAGGATGACATTTCAATTATTTAGCTTTGTGAAAAATTTTCAGTCTGTAATGATATAACCAGTTTGAAACATGTCTTATAATTAATGGATGGCAGTGTAATCAAGTTATGCCTGTGATGGTTATAATTTATTATCTAATGGTCAGAAATTGAATGTTTTATTTTCTTATCCTAAACTTGTTTATATATGTGCCAAAACCTGTGCTTTAATTTTAGACAAAAGAAGGGACTTTTTATATCATAAATGTATTCTAAAATGTTTTACAGTACAAGACTGTTTTATATGTAAATATGTTTACTATTTGAAAATGTTTTATATGTAAATATGTTTATTATTTGAAAATGTTTTATATGTAAATATGTTTACTATTTGAAAATGTTTTATATTTGAAAAATATTTACTATTTGAAAATGTTTTATATGTAAATATGTTTATTATTTGAAAATGTTTTATATGTAAATATGTTTATTATTTGAAAATGTTTTATATGTAAATATGTTTACTATTTGAAAATGTTTTTATGTAAATATGTTTATAAATTGAAAATGTTTTGTATGTAATTACTAAATATGTTTATTATTTGAAAATGTTTTATATGTAAATATGTTTTCTTTTTGCAAACGTTTTATATGTAAATATGTTTATTAATTTAAAATGTTTTATATTTGAAAAATATGTTTATTGTTTGAAAATGTTTTGTATGTAAATATGTTTAATATTTGAAAATGTTTTATATGTAAATATGTTTTCTATTTGCAAACGTTTTATATGTAAATATGTTTATTGTTTGAAAATGTTTTATATGTAAATTATGTCTTATCGTCTCTCATAACTCTGTATAGAGTGGCTTTTAACCACTAATTATGTGATATATACTCAATGTTTTTAAAGGAAGTTTAAAAGGTGAGACGTAAATAAAATATTGAATTTTCGCTGTACTCAGGCGTTATAAAGTCTTCAGAACGTTAGTTTATATGTCTGCATGCAGACTTGCGGTACATTTCCATATTTAAAAAAACCAACAGGATGATGTCCGCTTATTTCGAAAATCATTAGTTTTTTGATTGAATGATTGACTGATTGATTGATATATTGATTGCATGTAGTCGAGAATTCGATCATATCGGAAAGCCACCACCTTGGGATAATTTGGTAAAGATTTTTACAATGCAGTGAGCTTTTTTTAGTTTGGCATACATGTTTTATTTATGAATGTCGAGTACTTTCCGAAAAGAAATCACTGTCTTGTTCACATTTACCGGTTTTCAAATGAATTGAGTTGAGTAATGGTGTTTAACGTACCAGTCAAGAATATTTCACTTATATCGAGGCGTCGCCAGCTATAGGCTAAAGTGTAGAAATTTTGCCTGTACGTTGCGCTGATGGCATTATACAGCAGGGTTCTTTATCGTGCCACGCCATGACACGGGACCTCGTTTATTTTAAGTTCCCATCCGAAAGAACCGTGACTTTCATTTCGTAATGCCGAGTGCTTGGCAAAAAAACAGTCACTACCCAATTTGAAGTCTTGGGTCAGACCCGGCCGGAGTTCGAACCCACGACCTTCCACTTACGGAGCGAGCACTCTACCAACTGAGCTACCGCACTGGTACGGTTTTCAAATGCGAAATCACCTTAACAATTCGACCACCATGGCTTAATAGTTTGGTAAGCTAATCTTTAAAGCTGTTGCCTACTTTAGTGCTTATTTTGCACAATAAGATTTTGGAAAAGATTGCGTATTATATTAGTTTCAACTTTTCTGGCTACTTAGTAGTGATATTTTCCAAATTAAAAAATTTCATTTTTTCAATGTAGCCCAGTTATTGCAATGAAGGGTCAAAAGACTTTTGTATACTTCAAAAACATGTATGATTCTCATGTTATAATGTGTATATGTACTTTATGATTACATAATTAACCGAATTTCTTAAATTTATGTCCGCTAAAAACAGGATAAAAATATTTGAGAATTTTTTGTTAAATGTTTCCATAATTACCGTGTTTTATTTACAGTAAATTAAAAATTACTGAGATAACCTGCACTTCATTTTATAAACTAACATGAAATATCCTATTTCTGGGGTTATCTGGGCGTTTAATGAATCTTTACTCGCGAAAAACGAAACCTTTGCAGAAATTATATAACATGCAGGCATTCTTCTATATAAATGTTTTGATATGTTAAAATATAAAAAGATAATAAAACTGCAATTTTATGCACGAGCGTTAAAATTTCTTCATCAGATGTTTTTGTCTCGTTTATGAGGATAAAGAGAAAATCGAATCGTGTTTATCTAATGCGCGGACAGATAATCCAAACGTTTTATAATGAATTTCATTCAAATGATACTATTAATAGTTTTTATTTATATACAAGAATCTCTTATGATAAAGAATAGACAATAAGGTCATGTTATTGAACTTCAGGATTTTAAGCATTATATTGCGCCATTCAATATGACCATTATGCACATGAATAAACCAGACCGACTTGTTTGCTCAGTGGTAGAGCATTCGTTTTGAAAGCGGTCGGTCGCAAGTTTGAACTACTTGAATTCGATGTTGTTTTTTTTTTTTTTACTCCACTCCACTCTACCAATTTTTCCCGAAATAAAATTGTTTCGAAATGCTACTAAATTTATTATTTCGTGGTAATGAAAAATAACCATGGCATCGTATTTTTACCAAAAGAAATTGAAATAGTTAATTTTGATTAAAATCTTCAGGTTTCTGACTACCGAACGAAAACTTAAGTACATTTATCAATTTAAAATTTAACAATAAATACTTCAATATTAATAACAACAACAGCAGCAGCAATAATAATAATAATAATAATAATAATAATAATAATAATAATAATAATAATAATAATAAGGAGATGATAATAATAACAACAACTACAACAACAATTATAATAATAATAATAATGATGATGATGATGATGATGATGATAATAATAATAATAATAATAATAATAATAATAATAATAATAAAATAAATAAAATAATAATGATGATGATGATGATGATGATGATGATGATGATGATGGTGATAAAAATGTTAATAATAATAATAATATGATGATGATAATAATGATCAGGACGATGATGATGATGAAAATAATAATAATAATAATAATAATAATAATAATAATAATAATAATAATAATAATAATAATAATGATGATGATGATGATGATGATGATGATGATGATGATGATGATGATGATGATGATGATAATAATAATAATAATAATAATAATAATAATAATAATAATAATAATAATAATAATAATTGATGGCAATTGACTGGTGATCTTAAATCGCTCTCAGAGTTTCTGGTGTTAAACCACAAAGGACCTAAAGCCGCATTTTAAATTCATAATGATACCATTGTACCATAATAAAGTAATAAGTGCAGTAGCACTGCAGCCAAAAGACATTTTTATTTTAGGATTTTTCTTTCAGGAAGCATCTTAAAGGGTCATTGATTTAAATGATACAATCAGGTCTCGACTTACATGTTTATAATCATGTATAATTAGTATATTAGTATAGGTATAATTAGTATATTAGTATATAGAATTAATATACCGCTTGAATCGGTTCGAACGAATAACGTTAATGGTTCGCATGTTCAAAGTTCAAAGTACTTTATTACTCTCAAAATCACCGGTGGTGGTTTATGAGGTTAAAACACATAATATATATATTTAATACTTTAGCGATTGATATATAATACGAACATATTACAATACGATATGACAAAATATATCACTCTACTATAGAGTATATAAATAGCATACATAATGTATTATAAAATTAGATTTATTATCCCAACCAAAAAGTAATGAGCTGTAATGCTTATTTTACAAAATAATTAAAAGAAAGCAAAAACTATATTACTTTAAATTAACTGTAACATTATAAAGCCTCTCTTAAAATAAAAAATCGATATTTATAAAAAAAAATTACAAAAATAGAATTAAATAAAATAAAACAAAGTAAAATGAAATGAAATGAAACAAAACGAAACAAAACGAAACAAAACAAAACAAAACAAAACAAAACAAAACAAAACAAACCAAAACAAAACAAAATAAAACAAAATAAATAAATAAATAAATGAAAAAAATAAATAAATAAAAATTGGTATGCACACATAATAATAATAATAATAATAATAATAATAATAATAATAATAATAATCAGTGTATTTGTGACAATTTAACGAGATATGATTGAACGATTAATGTTAAAGTAAAACCCCGATTCATCGCCATCTGCTCAGTCAAGTTCATAACTTACAAGTAATAAAAAGATTTTGTGTCAAATTTTAGGGGGGATTAAACGTGAGAGCGTAGAAGGGAGATTTTTAGACTTAAAAAGTGTGTGTGTGTGTGTGTGTGTGTGTGTGTAGGGGGGGTAATCGATCTGACAAGTTAAAGTAATGGGGGATTGAGTGGGTATTGTAACAGGTTTTAATGTATTTCTTACCTTATGACTAGGACAAACTTTGGCTTGTAGAAAATTAAGTAACAGAGTTGTGATAAACACCTGTATGATTTTATACATCTCGGAGATAGCCGTAGGTTGTCAAATATGATCCAAGTTTGTCAAATATAAGATCCAAGTTTGTCAAATATAAAATCCAATATAAGATCCAGGTTTGTCAAATATAAAATCCAAGTTTGTCAAATATAAGATCCGACTTTGTTAAATATAAAATCCAATATAGGATCCAGGTTTGTCAAATATAAGATCCAAGTTTGTCAAATATAAAATCCGACTTTGTTAAATATAATATCAAACTTTTGTCAAATATAAGATCTAAATTTGTCCAATATAAGATCCAAGTTTGTCAAATATAAAATCCAATATAAGATCCAAGTTTGTCAAATATAAGATCCAACTTGTCAAATATAAGATCAAACTTGTCAAATATAATATCAAACTTTTGTCCAATATAAGGTCTTACTTATTCCAATATAAGACATCAAAGCTGAGATAATTAGGCAGTCATCTTGCAGCTGACACCTCTCTTAATTCTCTTAATTTCCGATACACTATGGAAACGTAAATTTCCGACATTAATTATTTGTAACACAATTCTGAGTATTAGACAGGAAAAGTAAAATATATTAATAAAAATAACAGAATTATTGAAAAAGAATAACCGGTCTCTGAATATTTCTTCTTAGATACTATTAAAAATGTCATATATTTAAAGATAAATAATTTGTTATTCACAATAATAACAAAATATCCCACACATGTAAAATAATTAAATATCACAAAAAATCTCGTTATATAATAAAATCACATGGTGCAATTAAAAAAACGTCCTTTTAACTTAAAAACTAACGACACGTTTAAAAATAAAACTTAATACATTTTTGGAAATGATATTTTTAGATTGTCGGTAGAAGATTTTCGTCTACTTATTCTCAAATGTCCGATTTTTTTTATAAGTGATTAATTCCGCATTGGATCACGTATCACGTGCAGTTATAATGAAATCATATGCTGTTTTATTTAGTCAATGGGTCATAAAAGAAAGAAATATTACATATAAAGTGAATTTTATCAGCAAATTATCTACATTTAAATCAGAAACAAGGCTGTCTATAATAGCGTTTGCATGTGCGATTATTAAGGTGACTTCCGGTAAAAAAAAGTAAACGTCTGAAACAGGATGTAATGAATTTATCAACCGGGATTATGTTTTTTTAGTTATATCGAAATGTCACCGGCTACAGGATAATCGTAGAATGTTTATTTCTGCAATTAGCTTATGGCAAAATGGAAAGAGGTAAGGGGATAACACTGGTCTAAGTTTCGAAATTATTCCTTTATTAAGATTCTCATTGACTTAAACTAATCTAACAAATTTTGTTAATTTTTTATTTAACATAAACGATCGCTAAAATTTACTAAATTTTAGTTGCGGAATATTTATTTAAAACTGATTGTGAAAATTTGGGTTTGTTGATATAAACCGCTTTAAAGTTTAATATCTAGATACATATAATTTTATGTTGTTTTATTGAACTTTGAGAAGGAGGGGATTTTATTATAAAAAGGAAATTTTTAACGATATTCTAATAATTTTTATTTCATTTTTAATTGAAAAAAGTATGAAAAATATACAAGGCTAGCTAGATAATAAATCCGTAAATGTAGCAGGGGGCTTCAGTGAAGCACGTTTACTGATCACAGTGCCTCTCAATACCTAGGTTTGAATCCCAACCGTGCAGCTCTATGCGTGCAAAAGTTTGTTAATTTGCTTTCCGAAGGTTGGTGGTTTTTCCGGGTTCCTCGGTTCCCTCCGCCATCCTCAGAACTGATCGCCTCGATATAAGCGAAAGAATCTTGACTGTGACGTAAAACACCAATATTTCATTACTATATGTTACAGAAAATGTTTTTATAAACAGAAAAATATGTTGAGATGAAAAATTCTCTTTTCGAAAATAAGAACCGAAAAAGACGAAAATTTTTGTCATGAGAAATACCGCTACGGACGTTCGAACTTATTAGGCCAATGTTGTGCAACTTTATGTACTAATATACATCATAGATAATAACATAAAATACACATGTCGTACGAGACAGAGTTATCGAACTTTACTTGATGTCAGAGGCATCTTAAGTTTTTTGTTTTATTTGACATGATAATAGGAAGAAAACAAAAAACACACTGCATTCTTCTCAGATAAATTGTATTAATATCAATAAAAGTAACTCGTGATCTTTTCAGGGGTTAAATGTATGTGATAGGAAATTGCAAAAATAGTCAGTTTTATCAGCGACATGCTCAAGATAGTTTAGCTAACTATGCAAATGCAATTCTAACAATTTAAAAGTCAAGTGGCAGTTTTTGATCTTCGGATTTTATGTAACAGATTTATGTATAGGTCTCTATATAACATATATTATAGAAATACCGTAGAAATCGTAATGACTTTATCACTGATATAAATAAATAAATAAATAAATAAATAAAATAGAATAAAGTAAAGTAAAGTAAAGTAAGTAAATAAATAAATAAATAAATAAAATAGAATTAAAAAAGTAAATAAATAAATAAATAAATAAATAAATAAATAAATAAATAAATAAATAAATAAATAAATAAATAAATAAATAAATAAATAAATAAATGAATAAAAAAGAATAAAGTAAAGTAAAGTAAATAAAAAAAAAATAGAATAAAATAAAATAAAATAAATAAATAAATAAATAAATAAATAAAAAAATATAATAAAATAAAGTAAACAAATAAATGAATAAATATAATAATAAACAATCAAATAAATAAAAAAATAATTGAATGAATGGATGAATGAATGAATGAATGAATGAATGAATGAATGAATGAATGAATGAATGAATGAATGAATGAATGAATAAATAATTTTTGATGGATAAAAAATAAACAAAAAAAGAACGACTTCCTTAATGAAATGAAATTGATAAAAATGAAAAAATAACAAGAGAAGCTTTATTTAAAAATGCCTATTGGCAGAGTTAAAATGTGGTAGTTTCATTGACTCAATAAATACTTGCTCCGTAAGTTAAAAAACAAGATTAGCGATCGATTTTTTGGACAAGTTAGATAAAAAAAATATGTAATGGCAATTCCATCACAAAGAAATGAAATGTTTCTGATGATAACCTTAATAGCGGGGCAATTTACAAAAGAAGTACGACACGAAAAAATACCATTACTCTATCATAAGAATTAAGCCAAAAATTTATTTTTCTGTTGCGTATCCATGTGTATGTAATTATACTTTGGCGCTGAATGCAAAGATTTTTAAAAAGTCATTTTTGTAAAGAAATTAAAAAAAAAAACTTAAGTCAATTATCAAATAAATGACATTGTTACAATAACAGGAAGAATGAATATCCATAGGAGAACATCAAAATCAAATGACAAAGATATACATCATTACGTAATAGATAGTCTGTAACGATTTTCTGGCTTTGAAGTGAGTGATAGGAAATGTAAAATAAAAGCCCTGGTACTTGACCTACTTATTTCGTCTGTTAGTCGTCTCTTTACACTCTGAAGTGTTCATTATTACCTTATTTTCTAATTCGTGAGTCATAGTGTGAGAAAGTTAGTCAGCTCGCTTACCGAAGGTCATTTGTTTTTCTCTGGGCTCTCCGGTTTTCCCCGTCATCTCTAACCTGACCGCCTTGATATGAGTGAAGAAAATTGACCTGTACATTACATTTTGTATGATCTACAACCAGTGTTATTGGAGCAGAATGATGAAGTTTTACATCTCAGAGAAGATTCTTTCATATATACAGATCCAGTAACTTCTGGGGTGATGAAGGAAACCAGAGTGCCCAGAGATAACCACCGATCATTTGGCTAACTTTCACACTAGGATCCGCCCCGAATGGGATCCTATCCTAGGGGTTGTGACTGGTAAACACGATGCAGACCACTTGGCCAAATATGCCCCTAATCTGCAAGGTAAGCGGATAACTAATTTCTTACAATTACACATACATGTACTTATGTGATGTCAGAGTAACCTGTGACGTGAGAAACATTTTTATCAAGTCGGAGACGGAAAGAATTGAAATATATAATTATGTAACTAGATGTGGCCAACCACAGAACCTGTTCATTACTTAATTTTCGATAATTTCTATTTTAGTTATGGTAGCTTTCAATAGACGACATAATTGATAGTCCTCTGGTGTAATTTTAATTTAAAAGGCATCATGATTTATTTCATTTTATAACTTTTTAACACTAAGTTGTGCATTTATTGACGATGTTGTTGGAAATGACAATTTTGCAATTCCATCATCTTAATAGCATACATGTATTTTCTGTACTATTTTTTTCCATTTCTTTGCAAGTAAAGTAAACTAAATAAAAATAGTATAAAAAATCATTTATTTTGTTAAAATACAAAATAACTAACTACAAAATAACACATGATAAAAGTACACAAGTAGCGCCGTTTCATTGTTCTTTTTACATTTGGAGGAGTTGTCTCCCTTAGAACGTAAAACTTATGTAAAACGAACATTTAAATAACATCCAGATAAACGACTTTTAAATCACGCTTTATCAGATATTGCATAAAATATGTTTGTGAAGACGGTTAATAGCAACCTGTTACCATAGTATCCGAGGCTATTAATGTTCTTGATTCAAATCAATGATCATCACTGGTGGTCATTGTATGGAGTTTATTAATCAGTGATGTAAATGTTCAAACTTTTTCGCAGTACCTCTCAATAGGTTAGAATCACACTAGGACATACCATCCTAGTGTGAGGAAAATTTGTCAGCTCGCTCACCGGAAGACGAGGATATTCTCAACACACTCCGGTTTCCTCCAAAATTGCAGAATTTGGGTAGATCTTAGTGTGAGGAATTGTCATTTCTTTGCTGGAGGTCAGAGGGTATTTTTCCGGGCACTCTGGTTTTCTCCACATTTCCAAAATTCGGACAGATTTAGTGTGAGGAAATTTGACATTTCGCTTATCGGAGGTCGATGGTATTCTCCGGCCACCTCGGTTTTATCCACCATTCCAGAATTCGGGTAGATGCCGGGTAGTAAGAGAAAATTTAACTTTTCTCTTACCCAAGGTCTGTGGGTTTTTTTTATTCGGGCACTCTTGTCTCCTCTACCATTCTATAATTTGGTCAGATTGTAGTGTGAGGGATTTTGTCATTTCTTAAACCAGATGCCGTAGTTTTTTTTCGAACAATCCGGTTTCCTCCACCATTCCAGATTTCGGTCAGATCGTAGTGTGAGGGAATTAGTCAGTTTGTTTACCGAAGGTCGGCAGTTTTCTCTGGTCATTCCATTTTTCTTCAGCACCCCAGAACTGGTCGCATCCATAACATTTAGAGAATCTTGGCTGGGGTGTAAAACATCATGACTTCACTTTTCTCATCTCAACTAAGCTGTGATATCTAATGTATTGTTTTATTAAAGTGTTCTTATTGATTTAAGGTCAAACATTCGTACCTCATCAAGCGGTGTAGTGTGAGCGGCCACGGACTTTCATTTGTGTGACCACCCAGTTATTTCTGGCTTTCAAAGTAGGAAGTGCGTACACATACATAACTAAATGTAAACGAGTCTGACAAGTCGCTGATAAAAAGCAATACATTTTGATGTAATTTGCTATAAACAATTTGCCAACTTTTATCACCAAAAGCGTATTTGTAAATGACTTCCTTATTTGATCGAAACAAAATATTATCGGACTCCTTGCTGATTACATAAGCCAAGGTATAAAATAATTTCATTTTTAAATGGAGCCAAAAGAAAAAAAAATTACATGAAATAAATTAATGCCAGTTTTCGGATGTGAAAACAGCGAAATCAAGTATTTTAATTAAAATTTCAAAATCTTCCTTGTATTGTCTATATGGCACTGTAGTGACCAATTGGATGACCAGGGAAAGTAAGAAAGCTTGTTATGGATCATTTTATAAGTTATCATTCCTCATCTGGTACCTTGAAAATCATGTTAGCTATCGCTCTACACTTTGTCCTATAGTGCAGTTTTAAAACCCAAACAAAACAGGTATGTTGATTTCCATTCATCAATGACAATTTAATAAACAATTTAATGGGATGGGGTGGGGGTGGGGATGGGGGTTGGGGGTTATTTTCTTACCTATCGGTATACGTCCAATTTATAGTTTTCAAAATATTTAACGAAGGTATGTGACATTTTGTATTTACTTTATCTAATTCTGACGTAACATATAAAATCATTCATGTAATGCCATGGCTATATGGTCATCTCCATAATAAACTGGAGATTGTAAGCTTTTTGGCTCGGTTTATTAAGTAAAAACTCTACTGTCGAATATAATTTAGTAATTAGGAAAAGTTTTTTAAAACAATTAGCAAAAAAACCATATCTAATAACGTAAAACAAATAGTAATTATCTCCAGTTTGATTGGAGATGTTCATCTAGTTCACTTTAGGTTTGATAGAAGTTGTTGTTCTAGGTAGTCACTATGATATCGAAAGTTCACTTTTGTGCATCACGGAGATACTGATTAATCGTGGTCGGGTCATCAAAAAGACTTCTAATTTTAAAATATTGCTGCCCGTCTGGCGCTCGACATTAGGCGGTTAGAATATCGACCGGTTCATCCGGTGCCAGTAATATTCTTCTTTGATGTATACCGACACGGTGAGCTAGCACCTTATAACAAGTCGCCCTGAGTGCGCTAGTACAAAGGAGACCGCAATTCACACTTGCACATTCACGCACAGACTCTATCTTAGAATAATCTTTAGAGATTAATAATCTTACTATCGTCGCAAATAGTTGAAAAATTGCTGATGTGTATTCAACAGTAGTGTTCGACACACACACAAACACGGAGAGAGAGAGAGAGAGAGAGAGAGAGAGAGAGAGAGAGAGAGAGAGAGAGAGAGAGAGAGAGAGGGTTAGTGATCCTTATCGCAAAATAAACAGTTTAACTTCCATAAATAGAACTCATAAGCTAAACTTATTACTTGAGACAAAATATTAGATATCCATTCTTAAAATACAAAAACTTTGATTAATTTTGTTGACGTTAAGATTTGAATACCTGTATCTCGGGACAGTCTCGACCACGTGGGAATGTATCGCACTGCCTTAACCGAGGTATACCGACAGCAATTTGTTATGAAGAAGTCTCTTTGTTGGCAATTTTCCTGTTGGTATTAAATAAATGACAACACTTAGATTACGCATTTTTTATTGGTTCTCTTTTCAATATATAAGATTAAATTGAAAGAAATGTGTAAATTTACTCTCACATCAAAGAGAGCTTGATTAATATGAATTTAAAAGTTTTATTTTTAACTAGCAAAAAAATAAAACTGTAGCCAAAAAAACGGCCATGTTAAATTTGATATGTAGGAATTATAATTCTGTAGTTCAATGAAACATTAATCAAGAAATTGTTGGCTTAAGGCTACCATCTAACTGGACATACAATCAAAAGTGGACCTTTATAAAAACTCTTGGATATTTCTTCTATAAAATATGTAAAACGGTAAGTACTTTTTGTTCTTTTCTAGGTCAAATTTCACAAGCATATAATTCAACTTAGCATTTTGAAGTGCTGTAGAACTCTGCAGATGTATCGGTATAAATTTGGTAAAAAATCAAATATCGAAACAAATTTTGATATTTAAAATTTAAATAAAAATTACAATGAGTAATTTTCAATTTTTTTTAAATCGTCTGAAATGAAATTTTCTTTACCATTGCAACATATATTATCCTTGTAATTCATAACTGTTAAGTTTGCCTAATAAAGCTTGACAATCATGTCAAATAACAAAATAAAAAAGTTTAACAGCGATAGGTATTATGTTATGTGCATAGTTTAGAATTTTTGAAAAAATTTTGAGATTTGCCGATCAAAATCTGCATCACCTCTATTTTTGTTTAAGATGCTCATTGAGTCAGTCATGTTTGAATCCTTAATATAATACGAAATGTGTTTCATCACAAGTGACTAGACACCCCTAGCGTTGCATTTTAAGCAACATAAAAAGGGTAAAATAAAATCAGCTTTGAAAGGCTGCAGTATTTCCTGAATGATATGTCGACGAGAGGAAACTTTTTAGAAAAACAAGTACGCAATCAAAGGCTGTATCAGACCTATAGCTTGCATTGCTGTAAATGGAAACCGAATAATTCGTGAAAGGTACTGCATACATAGGGCGAATGGAAGTTAAAACAAGATGTTGTGTATCTGTAACTTAAAAATTATATAATTTAAGAATTATACAGGCTTTTGGCCTTGTTGAATGGGTTATTCCTTGAAACACACAAACTGTCACGATTGTCATTTTATATTATCATTTTTATCAGTAGTCTGTATTTTGTGTTTGTTCTAATGAATGTCTGAATTTTGTTATTGTTCTCATGAATGTCTGAATTTTGCGTTTGTTCTCATGAATGTCTGAATTTTGTGTTTCTTCTCATGAATGTCTGAATTTTGTGTTTGTTCTCATGAATATTTGAATTTTGTGTTTGTTCTCATAAATGTCTGAATTTTGTGTTTGTTCTCATGTATGTCTGAATTTTGTGTTCTCACGAATGTCTGAATTTTGTGTTTGTTCTCACGAATGTCTGAATTTTGTGTTTGTTCTCATGAATGTCTGAATTTTGTGTATGTTCTCATGAATATCTGAATTTTGTGTTTGTTTTCATGAATGTCTGAATTTTGTGTTTCTTCTCATGAATGTTCTCATTAAGTGTAAATTGTTTTCACGTTTTTTGTTGGCTGAAAAGTCGTCGTATAAATTTTTGCAACATAAAATGAAAGCTGACTCAGTGGTAAAGCGTACGACTCGAGGATGGGAGGATCGGGGGTTCGAACAGATGCGGGTCATATATGAAACTTTTTAATTTGGCGTACTGCTGTTTTGCTTGGTGCGTGTTATTAGAGGCACATGTATTGACCAGATCACCAGGTGCCAGGGTAATGTGACGGGGAAGTGGTATGCTTATCTACGGCATATTTAACAAAAGTCGTCCCTGGTGTGCAATAGTACAAATCAGACCGCATTATACTTTCACACATCATCGGCATACACGAACTTGTTCTTAATATAATCCTCAGAGATTAATGGTCTTGCTCTGAAAAATTTTTGACGCAAACGTTAAACAACATTAAACTACCCAACTTAGAACATTAATGTTATAAATAAACATAAATTTAAAAAATATTGCAAAATGAGACGTATTTACTACATAACAACACTCTCATAATACTACTCGATTACAACAATAATTAAAAAAAAATTTCTCACAAACTTTCGATTTTTTTTTTTAAAATTCCTTAGTCGAGACTGTTTTATATCAATGGATTTATAAAGAGTTTCGTAACTGGCTAAAGACTTGAAGATAAGATAAGCCTAAATCCATGCCGTCCTCTTGCGGCGAAAAATCCATTAAAAGACCCCTTATCATACCTTTTACGGCATAATAGTTTGGTGTTCAGATCATACCAATGAGTCATAAAAATTTTTTGACACGTTCATTTGAGAAAATAAGAAAAAGTTGATCATAAGGTTTTTTGCACGCATGTTCAGCGTGACATATGGTTTAAAAACAAGAGATGTACGCTGGGATATACTAATTTTTTTTGTAGCGGCCATCTTGAAATTCAAAATGGCGACCATAATTACGCGGTAGGGTAAAAGTTACTTTGCTTTCTCTTTTTAAATGACACTACTTTCAATTATCTTTGGTATTCTTTTATTCACAACTATAATATTACCAATTTAAAATGTGAAATTATAAAAAAAAAAATTGTCAGTCTGCTTGCCGAAGGTCCGGTGGTTTTCTCCGAATACTCCAATTTCTTCCACCATCCCCGAGAACTAACCACCTTGTGATATAAATAAAAGAAATTTTAACTAGAGCATAAGAAACCAGATGTTTACCCATTTCAGTATATTGATAATCATCAGATTTGTTATTATACCTTGTGTCAAATATTATTCAAAACTAAGGTTTGTTCCCTCACTCAAACATTCCTTAGCTGGATTTGGATACATAAAATTTTAGGAACTTTGGATACATAAATTTTCATATCTTGGATTATTATTTTATCTATCAACTTTTTCAGCCCTAGTGTCACTAGATAAAGAATGAATTTCCGAAATGTACATATATGGCACAACAAATGATTAAACAGGTATTTTTGTATAAAAAAATAAATAATATGAAGACCAAAGGTTCTGAATGTCAACCAGAACCATAATTTGTTTTATTTAAGAGAGAGAAAAAATTTCTACTTCAAGTGCTAAGAAATCTTTATAAATTGCTTACCATTTCCATTTGCTTTGTGTCATTTCAACCAACAGCAAGCAACACTATATAATTCCCAAAGCTGTACTGTACACTACGTAAGCGCACAGAGTCCTACAGTCAACTAAAAAGTTGTTCATCCAAAAAAAAAAAAAAAAAAAAAAAAAAAAAAAAAAAAAAAAAAAAAAAGATTGGAATTTTTGCAACCCTACGAATCACCACAAAATGTTGGTAGCTAAAATTAGCAAGCATAAAGCGGAGCGTTGTTAAAGGAAAATTGCCTGATAACGCTTTGTATAAAATATACCTTCATCGAAAAAAAGAAAACTTTCGATTCTCGAAGCTTTAATAATCTCGAAGCATTAATTAAAAATTTTTCAACCAATCATTCATTATTTACGACAGTGATTATAATGTAGCCTGGAACCCATCTTATATAAAACTATCTTTTGATTACGATGATGTGTATATTGAAGCCAAGAATCAAAATATGGCATACGTGAAGTTCACGACTTTCACGCCTTTGTAGAGGAAGGGGGGGGGGTTGGTTGGAGGTTAATCTCGAAAAAGTCTCTGCAAGAATTTTATGTTTTAAAAATGTTGGGGAACTGTTGACCAATACTCACTATGAAACCAATTGATATAGCAAAGCCTGGACATTTCTGTGAAGGAACATTTGTCGCTGAGTACAAACAAAGATGGAAGATATGCACTAACAATTCACCGCTGCATTAGTAAGGGAATACCACAAACAGAGGAAAACATTATTTTAAAGAAATATATAGGCTAGCAATTTACAGAAAGTGCAGAAGGAAGGTATATCCTTCTGTCGCAAAAATTCGTGGTACTAACAGGTTTTTTTTAAGTTTAATGGTAAATCGTAAGTAAATAGTAAAAAAATCAATCCTGTTTTACATTTCTTGTACTTTGCTTTAAAAACGCTAAAAAATTAGATATTTCATTTCAATATACTGGAAAACATTGTTTGTAAACAAAACCCTCTCGACAGACGCCATATTGAAAATCGTGACCAAATTCGTGGAAAGTCTCCCAGGTCAGAAGATTTCTCCTGGTTACGGCTTACAAAACTGATTGTTTCAAACAATATATTTTCAATAATCTTGTTTAGATTTACAACGCTAGTATTACTTGGCACAAAAAGTTTAAGATGTTGACCACGTAAATAGGCCAGACTCTCTTCTCGCAGACGACATAGTTTACATCGTTATTTATTTTACATGTGATTGAAAATAAAGATATATCTTCGAAAAAATAGTGAAATCTGTCAAAAATTAAAACTTTTGATATTTTTATATTTTCTTACCACTTTAAGACATATTAAAAAAATTTCTAACTAACTATGGAAATTTTAACCCTTGGGACGCCTACTTGACTTTGAGTGTGTGCAGTGATGTACTTCCTATAAATGATTTCCGGTGTAAACAAACTGCCCCGAATTTAGGCGTCTTGGGGATGCCTTTCTGCAGAATAGTAGTAACACATGAAATAACAATTCACCACAGAATACGTATATAGCCGGACTAGAAAATCTAAACTCTGCGATAGTGCAAATATTACTGATGGAAGCAAGAAAAAATAGGATAACTATTAAAACAAGTGCAATGTCACAGAAAAAAAAAAGAAATGAAATGCTTACGATTTACAAATGAGCAAATATAGATGCTTCAGATGAATCAAAAGATCATTATTGTACCAGTGCAAACATTACAGTAGGAAACGCGACAATGCAGTAAGGAAAGATTCAGAGTTGCGTACAAATATCACAGAAAGACATGGGTTAACAACTTGAAATATTCAAAAATTTATAATATGACAACTTTCCAACGCGTCAATGAAAATGCATAGACGTTTTAAGTCATTTTTTAAAGAAAGAAAATGGGCTAACAATATGCCATTGAGCAAGTACAAATAGCATAGACAGAAAAATGGTGTTTTTGTAAAGAAAAAAATATGAGCTAACAATTCGCCTTTGCACCACTATCAATTGCATGAAAGGAAGGAAGAAAAAGAGTTATATTTGCCACTGTACAAGTACAAATGCCACAGACGGATTAAACACATGTCAAAGGAAATAAGATATTTCACAACTGTGCAAGTACTTATATCATAGAAGGAACGTCTGTTTGTAGGCTGAATGATTGTTTTACGTCGTATTAGCAATTTAATTTGTCAGCTTTACATAACAAGGTAAATTGTCTTATTAATCACAAAGATTCATTAGGATAACACAGGTTCATGAGTTGCGTGAGTTTTGTGCAATTATTTCTTTGTATATTTTGTATAATTTTGACTAGAAAATTATCACTGTGATAGTGAAAATGTTACAGATGACAGGAAAAATAGGAAAACGAAGACCACTCAGTCACAGTCCTAATACACTGTGCTACAGAGCCAACCAGTAAATACCTATGTCAAAATCCCGTTTTGAGGTCGATCAGATGTAAGAAGTATTGGGTTTGAAATCTGATTCCTTAACAATTCGGCTACCATGGTCATTACGCATAAAAGAGGATAACATATGGGCTAATAATACACAATAGAGCAGGTACCAATGTCACATAATAGGAGAGACATTTCATAGCTGAAAGGGCTACGAGTTTACGAGTTAATAATTCACCATTATGTAAATATACAGCAAATTACTTGTTGAATTTTTATGTACCAGATGTGTACATTTCAGAAAATCATTCCTCATCAGTGACAATAGGGCCGAAAAGTTTGATAGATAAACACATAAGCCAAATAATTGAAAATAATGAATACAAATCCAGCTAAGGAATGCTTGCATTAGGGAACAAATCTTTAGTTTTAAATAAATTCAAACATGAAAAATCAGAAAGAAACAACGCTTTCTGTGTAAAAAGACATTAGAAAACAATTTTAGAAGGAAAACGGAGGCTTATAATTCACAGCTGAATATTTTTCAGAATCAAGAAAGAAATAAGCTAACAATTCACCGCTTGACTAATACAAATAAATAACAAAAAGGAAGGCTAAGACTCCATTGCTCATCATGTGCAAATGCCACAGGAGGAAGCGAAAAAAAAAGTGTTTTGATTCTTAGACAAGATCAAGTATCAAGATTCTATTACTTATGTCGATGATATCGATTCTTTGATTGTAGAGTTGAGTTGAGTTGAGTAATGGTGTTTAACGTCCCAGTCAAGAATATTTTACTTATATCGAGACGTCGCCAGCTATAGGCGAAAATGCAGAAATTTTGTCCTGTGCGTTGCGCCGATGGCATTATACAGCAGGGTTCTTTATCGTGCCACGCCTGCCATGCCACGGGACTTCGTTTATTTTAAGTTCCAATCCGAAAGAACCGTGACTTTCATTTCGTAATGCCGAATGCTTGGCGAAAGAACAGTCACTACCCACTTTCAAGTTTCGGGTCAGATCCGGCTGGGGCTCGAACCCACAACCTTCCACTTACAGCGATTGTAGAGGAAATAGAGTTAAAAGCGCTGTTATCTGTTTACGCACAATTTTAGACCACCTGGCCTTCGGTGCCATTTTTTGTGAAAAAGACAAACATGGTCTGTCTCACACTCAACTCTGTACAAGTTAATATGTCACAAATGAAAAAGTACAAATGTCATAGTAAGGAATATAACATATGTTAACAATACAACCACGAATAAGTTAAAATTGTACAGCATGGTCATTCTTAATTCAGTTTATCCTTACGCTTATGCAATCGGATAACCGCAGTTCAAATTGAAATTACGTAATTAAATGGATAATCGGTGCATATAAAACTTGTGTAAAAGAAAACACGGTTTAAAAACTATTATTAAACGGTGTTAGACTGTAACAAGTAAATCAGAAAGATCAAAATAAGGTGTAGAAATTCCCTTATCACCATAATCAGGGGTAAAGTAAAACGTTACCTGTACAAAAGGTCGGTGTTAATTTATATAATAACAGACTGACATCGGTAAAAGTGTATCATTATCAGTAAAGAACAAAACAATAACTACTGATAATACTAAGAGTTTACTGGGTACTTTTACAAGCTTTCCACCAATGGCAGGGATGTAGCGTGTCTCCGTTTACACATAGTCCTTGGTTTCCTGAATATTTGTACTCGGAAGAATTGACGGAAGTCGTAAAAGTTTTTTTTTTTTTTTTTTTTTTTTTTTTTTTTTTTTATCAGGGAATCGTTAACCAGGAACTCAGGAGCCCTTATATCTGATTAAATGAGCATTTGAAAGCGTTTGATAGTTATGATATTTTACACCAAGTTAAGTTACTGAGAGAAAAAAAAAAGTTACTTCTAGTACAAGCGAACTGTGTATTCTACTATATAATAAAAGATTCAAAGCAGCATTTGTTGTTTGTTTTAACTCGCTTTCACACTGTTAATTGTGATCTCAAAACATGATCACGTAAAATACAATTACTGCTCTCTACTTTTTTTTACAGCAAATTTCCTTTTTTGAAGTTTCGGGGGCCTCGGTGGCCGAGTAATCTACCGCAAGTTTACGGATCATAGTTCCTCTCGCCATCGAGCTTTTAAATCCGCTTTGGCAGATTATAGTGTTATAAAGTTTGATATTTTGCTTGCCGAAGATCGCCGATTTTTTCCGGGCATTTCGCTTTTTCTCCACCATATCAGATTTGACCGCCTCTATGTATGTTAAAAAATCATGTCTTAGACGTAAAACACCATTAAACACCTCAACTACTTAAAAATTCTAGCTTCAAATTTAAAAAAGTATATTGTTCAAAGAAGGTTTTTATTTACACGATGTATTAACTGGTAGTTTTATTCCTAACCGCGCTTCTGTTATTCTGTTATAGGCCAGTCGATTTTTGCTCCAAAAGTTTCGTGAAGCAATTCGTAATGTTACAATAAATCTGAGGGAAACATTGAACTTATGGACGTTTAAAAAGGTTTCCCTTCATTGTTAAGTAAAATAATTAAGAAGGATTTTCCGGCCTTTTTTAAAGTTATTTTCTTGCACGCTCCTTAATCGCGAGAATCCAGGGTTAGTGTTAATTGGTATTACAAAACCACCGTAATGTCATGTACTTTGATCAAATAATAATTCAATTCAGTAGTTCGGTTTTGTATTTAAAAAATCAGATTCTCAAATTTGCCCTTACAATGATATGACTAAAGCTATTCAAATTGTATTGATCTTAGAAATGATAGTTGAGTAATAAAGTTCTACGTTCTAGTCAAATTTTTAAGGAGGTTGATTCCAGAGTGGAGGAAACCGGAGTGCCTGGAAAAAAATCGCAATGGGGTGTTTGAATTGGATTCAAACCTAGGCGGTGTGAGTCCTTAGATTGATTTATGAGCTGAATACTCTGTATTTAACAAATTCTATTGTCTAGTTTATGAAGAAGTCAAATGCACTAAGCGACCTTAAATTTACAAAGTTAAAAGTACTGCAAACATATCTATTTTAGCAAAAAGATTTAAGACCTCATGCCATATCCCGAGAGCCATTGATAGGCGGAAGATATCCGGTTCAATTTAATCACCACATGTATATTCCATTTTTTGGAATGTTATAAAACATGTATAATAAGGCAGTGGTGGGCATGGTAACTGTTTTTGTAAATTAAAAATTCTTTATTAAGTTAAGTTTGCAAAGCAGTTTATTATTTTTTTTTAGTTTGATAAATTTGTTTTCTACCAATAAGGACTTGATATACAATCTATATTCCTGTCTCCTAAACCTAACGTTTAAAAGAATTTATAAATCTATTTTTGTTTCAAATTGACAGCTTTTAGGTATAAAAAGAACATAAACGATTTTAAAATACTTTAGTTGTTAAGAGTGAGTAATTGAATTATTTTCTTTGAGATAAGCGGGTTCCATATTGATTACAAAATGGGTGATAAGCTGCCAGCGGCCACGCGAATCTCTCATGAATGGGTAAGTGTGTTTCAACAACTGTACTGTTGGATGTAAGAATTTTGTTTATAGTAGAAGCAGATATATTTTTGAAAACTTTATCTTAAAAATTAAAATAATAAAAAAAAACATTAAAGAATCATTCAAAAACTTGTATATATAAAATTAGTTGATGCAAATTAGTTACTTAAACTTTTTAACAAGTTTAAAAAAAAAATTGCAAGAATAAAATTTCATAGAATTTACGAAAAATATTCCATCGTTAATTTAAAAAATAAATTCAGATAATAATAATAATAATAATAATAATAATAATAATAATAATAATAATAATAATAATAATAATAATAATAATAATGATGATGATGATAATAATAATAATAATAATAATAATGTAAAGAAAATAAGGATTTTTTTACTCGAAGACCTTCTTTAAATTTATTAAGCAATTATTGAAACAACTATTTAAAACTTAAAGAATTTACAAAGATCAATTCATTCTTTATATTTTGAAAAAAATATTTTGAATTGCTATATGCAATAAAAGTTTAAAATGATTCCTTCACATAATATAAGTTGTTCTATAATTTAATGCAGATGCTATCAACAAGCATAAGATCTATATTGATGTAACTGACAATATCATATCAAATTTTTTTCGTATAAACAATATTTTTTATTTTTTAATAATAAAAATATATAATACATTTTTCAATATTCAAAACTTAGGATTCCGGAACAAGAGTTAAACTCATATTAACCGGTCTCCTGCTACATAAATACAATAAGTAAGAAGCTACTTTTTCATCGAAATAATAATAATAATAAAGAATGAAATTTTTTATGTATTGAAGTCGTTCTAAAGTTACAGCATGAATGTTATTGAAATTTCGACAAAATGAAAGAAAATGTTCTGTATTTTTTACATGACCAAATATGCAGAATTTGTCGGTAACAGGTTTTTGCAAAATAAATGATATTTGAGCGGATTGCATTCTAAACGCAGACGTGAATGTAGAGTTCGACCTATTCTTGAACTCAATTCATGTAAGAAGGGATTTTTCTGCAGGTGTTGATGTATTTTTCAAAAACTGGTAACGAGCTGTTCTTATTTCTTCTGATAAAAATTCCAATCTTCAATATTTCGCGGCATAAATGAATTATAAGATAAGTCCGTTTTACAATATCTAATGCATTAAAAATGTTATATGATAATTATAATCATATTACACGTTTTGCCCGCATTTGTTATAAAATGTACAAAATATTGTATAATAACAACAAAGAAATACTTTGTGTTACTTGTTGTCATGGTTTTTTCTTTTCTTTTTTAAAAAAAAAAAAAAAAATTGAAATTAACGAAATAAAAAGAAAAAGTCATAATCTCTGCAAGTGTTTTTCCGGCATTCTGTGATATTAGTGAAATAGAAAAAAAAATTAACAAGTGATTCTCTGATAGTCTTTGATATTATTGAAACAGAAGAAAAAAGTTATTCTCTGACATTTTTTAAAATTTTTTATTCCCCTTTTTTAAAAGAAAGGAAGCAAGGTACGCTCGAGTAAGTTTTATGTGATATCTTTGTTCAATTTTTAGGATTGAGTTATAAGATCGCAAGTTGAAAAACGAGTGTTTAGGAGAATTAGAGACACTATTCACTGTGGTCCATAAGTGTTTGCTTTAGACCACTTGGCAATGGAAGCCCGCGCTCTTTAAATAAAAAAAAAATCATCGTAATATTTAATATGTAAATGTTCTAATTTTCTTTTTTATTTGACAGGCAACAAGAAATTAAGTTTGGACCACTATGTATCGAATGACGTTATTTAAAACAATGTTACTAACAAAACCTAATTAAAGACTAGACGGTCTCTATCGCTATATTGTTCCAGTTTTTTCTATTTGACGCTGGATTCAGTGATGGCATTTAGACATCAGGATTGGAAAGTACAAGTGATGTACTGTTTGTTTGTGTTTCAAGTAAGATTCTTTATATAAATATTAGTGGTTTCTACAAACAGTTTATTTCCTGTTAGACAACTAACTATTTACTCCTTTCATAATAATAATAATAATAATAATAATAATAATAATAATAATAATAATAATAATAATAATAATAATAATAATAATTCAAACAACAAAAAGTTAAGCGATCACATACCACTCTGATCAATATACATTTCTTTTATTGATTATTTTTAATGTTTAACATACGTATTTAGTGGTTACTGATTCGGACTTGGGTATTACAAAGGGTGATTAAATGTTTATATACTTTGGCAAACGGATTTTAGATAACTCTACTGATCGGAGACCCTTTAGTATCCACACCACTAGACACTAATTCAGTGTCCACACAAAGCTAGAAATGTTAAATAATAATAATAATAATAATAACCGCAGGGTTTTTTTGGGGGATTGAACCCAAGTCGGATCATACACAAGCCTTGGCAATTTAAGATACTATTTCCTTGACTGACGCTCAGCATCATGGAACCAGCATATCGACCAGTCATTCAGTGCCAAGATAATGTGAATAGAGAGTTATATGTCGCATAATTACTTGGTAAGATAGAATCGTAACAGAAAGTCGACCATAAAGTGTTTACTAGTACAAGGCAGACCATCATTCAGAATTGCGTTTCTCAGGCACACAAAAACTTGTTCTTAGGTTAATCCTTTGCAATGAATAACCTTACTCCCGTCACGAAAAAACCAAACGTTGCTGATATAGTTTGTAGTAATATAGTTCCAATTTACATAATTAAAATGTTGTTGGTTGGTTGTAATGTTGTTTAACATCGCATCAGTTATATCATTTTATATTTTTAGGTTCTGTACCTAACAGATGTTGAAACAACAAAGACCAGCAATTTCAATCCTACAACAAAAGCGGTAGTTTATGAGCAAAGTCAAAATAAAAACAAATGCAGGAGTCGAGATGGGTTCTATTCTGATACTGATTATAAGATTAAGACATGTTATATGTGCTATTACTTCTTATTTGAAGCCGTGCCACCAGTGAAATATGTCAAATGTAACGATTCTGCATCAAACGATTGCATCAACAACTCCAGAGTTCTGCAACCCACTATTGATGACGAAGACAGCATGGATATCATGTGTCAGGGATTTGGCTCAGAATCCAAGTGTAATAAATGGAAGTGTTGTTGTAGAGACGCTTGGAAATGCTGTAAAGAACAGAAAAATAACAGCATGCCATTAAATGGACATAACTATTGTCCTCAGACATGGGATGGTTGGACCTGTTGGAACTATACTAAATCGAGCAATAAGGCTTCTCAATCTTGTCCATCTTTCCTGAATTTTACGGAAGAAACATGTAATTATAAAATCGTTAAACAAAACGCAGAGTTCAGAGAAAAAAAAAAAAAAAAAAAAAAAAAAAAAAAAAACAACAAAACAAAACGAAAAAAAACAAAAAAAAAAACAAAAAAAAAAAAAAACTTTAAAAGATTTGGAAAAGTATTAGTTAATAGCAGTATGACGAACACTTAACTGATATGATACAATTGACCAATTTTGATAAAGAAATCAAAGAGTTTGAAGGAGTAAAGACGATTCATGAAGTTCACGAACAGTCATGATTCATTTACTTCCTCGAGGCAATTAGTTCTGAAATGGTGAAGAAAACCAAAGTACCCAGGAAAAACCTTTTATGAAGCGAACTAATAAACTTTCTCACACTTATATATGTCTGAATGGGATTCTAACCTAAGCTTGACAGGCACTGTGACCCGCCATTCGCGCCTCCAAACCCCTTGCATTAAATTAATAACAATAATAATGATTTAAAACCTGTCAAACATTTGCCATTTATCCTTTATATTTTTCAATTATTTTCATTTTGTTATAAAAATATTAAACATTTAAATGAGAAAAAATACAATTTTTCTTTAAGCGTTTGTAACCAAGCAATGCACATCAAACTCATCTTGGTATATAGATCCAAAATCCAAGAGGGAATGGAGTGATTACAACGACTGTGTAACTGGCGTCACAAAACTTCTTGAGGTTAGCCTTTTAATGAATGTTTCAAATATTCAAATTCAAACAAATACAAATACAATATTACATGTAAAAACTATAAAAACGGTCAAATTAAGCCAAACACTTGAAATTCCAACAGGAAAGTGAGGTCGTGTGCACCGGAAAGGTAAGCACCTTCGTGTAAAAATATTTAAGAAAGAAAGGAATATGGAAAATGGACGTAAAATATATAATAAATAGGTAAAAAAGAAATTAAAAAAATACAACAACAACAACACACACACACACGCACAATGTTTCTAATCACATTAAAATGAAATTTTTAACTTGTACAAGTACGTTGCTTTTAATACAAAAAGTGAAAATTGGTCAAAACATGAAAGTACTGTATATTTGTATTTCGGTGATTTTTAATAAGTTGAGTTCACGTCTGTTCCATAGTTGTATGCATTGCAATTATACTTTATATGGTCTTTTCTAATGATAACTTGACAATTTTGTTTTGTAGTTGTATAAACAAGTTACAATTGTCGCCATGTTTTTCAACAGTTTAAGCGTCATATTACTTTTGCCAGCGATTGGACTATTTTTGTATTACAGGTAAGCTAGATTGAACATAAAATACAATCAATTTGTTAGTAGGATTTGAGTCGCTGAGTAATAGTGTTTAACGTCCGAGTCAAGAATATTTCTCTTATATCGAGACGTCGCCAGCTATAGGCGAAAGTGCAGAAATTTTGCCTGTGCGTTGCGCTGATGGCATTATACAGTAGGGTTTTTTTTTTTTTTTACCGTGCCACGTCTACCGTCCGATCTGAAAGAACAACGACTTTCATTTCGTAATGCCGAGTGCTTATCGAAAGAAGAGTCACTTCCCACTTTCAAGTCTTGGGTCAGACCCGGTCGGGGTTCGAACCAATGAACTCCCACTTACGGAGTGAGTACTTTACCAACTGAGCTTCCACAGTGGTAATTTGTCAGTAGGAATATGTAACTTACATGAATACTAGTGACAAATTTGTAAGTAGGAATAGACATCTTGCATGAATACTAGGAAGGCATATTACGAATGCCAGCGTTTGGAGTGTTTTCCTTATACAGATGAGAATGTCTTTACAAATTATCTATAAATGCTCAGGAAAACATATTTTCTTGCACAAATAAAATAAACGTATTCCAAAAGATTTTGATATGACTAATTTGAACATTGATAAAAAATGTTTAAAACTGACTGAATTTTAAAAAAATGTTATTTATAATTTTATCATACATATTAATATCAAGAGTTTTGTATTAAAATAAAATAATGCATATAACTAAAGTATTTTTGAACATGGAAAATTTAACTTTTGTTGGAAAGGTAAACAATCTGCAGATTTGTCCACAAAATTTAAATCCAAAATGGTTTAAATGAAAGAACGCCCTGACAAAAGTTAAGTGGAAAGTACTTGGATTCTGATTTAAATGCGGTCACAATTGCTGTGAAATCAAAGTGCAGCACTCCAATTTATTTTTCAATAGTTTAATTTTTCTGCATTTTTTCGAAGTTTCTTGAAAAAATAACAACAACACTTGTTTAGGATTTTAAATACTCAAAACAGGTATTTAAAATTTCAGACAGTTACGAATACAGCAAAGAATCAAAATTCATATAAACCTCTTTACAGCGTTATTAGTGAGCTGTATTGTTGGAATTTGTTGGGACAGCTTGGTTCGTTATGATAGATTAACACACCGTGACGGGGAACACTCGCTAGAACACAAAAACCAGGTAAGTAACTCAATAATAATTGTAATAATAATAATAAATTAATTTATCTATTTAAACATGTATAAAAACATTTAAAAGTAGCAGTATTAAACTCACTTTCAAATATATATTTACATCTGGCCACAATTGGCTTATGAGACACTTATTCATACCAACACACCAAAAACAATCGCCAGAAAACAAAAACCAGGCAAATAACTAAATTATTACAGGCACATCTGAACTGGTAGTTTACCCAACCACGGGAACATTATTTTATGAGGATACAATGCAATTTTTCATTTATGCCAGTTTTAACAAGTAAAACATTTTAACGACAAATTTAAAAAATATCTATTTTTGAACATAAATCATTAATTATCCGACTTAGTTATTAAAGAAACCCGGGATAACCCGTATTTCATAATCTAACAACACATAAACTAGGTTTAACCAACACAGATTTGTTGAAGGAATAACGAATTGTCATGACAGGCTTGTTTTTGCATTAAAAAAAACCGCAACATAAACACCCCTATTTAGTTCTTTTCTTGTAACTGCATGTACAGTATATTCTTCTTTGATTATCTCTATACTCAACGAAATTAAATAAAAAATTTAAAAGTACAAATATCTTATTATAGCTAGAATTGTATAAATTTCTTTTAAACATATCTATTGTAGCCAGCTTGTAAAGCACTTCACATAATGTTAAACTTTAGCAGGACAACAACATATTTTTGGATGTTATGTGAAGCATATTTTCTCCACAGAGTTTTAGTGAAAGCATTTAGACCACCAAAACATTTGATTGGATATTACATATTTGGTTGGGGTAAGTTGAGATTATTGTAACAGCAAACGTAACGATAGTCGTAGTCAAACGAATTAAAGCTTTTACAATAGGGAGGATGGGGGCGGGTTCCGAGTGGTTTAAAGCGCGCGCTTACGCGATCACAGTGCCTCTTTGCATCTAGGTTTGAATTCAATTTGAGCAGAGTCCGATGTGAGCAAGTTTTAAGTTCGCGTGCTGAAGGTTAGTCGTTTTCTTCGGGCACTCGGAGGATTTCCTCCATCCAGAATTGACCACCTCGATTTTAACAAGAGGATCTTGACTTGGAAGGGGGGGAATCTATCTTCAATTTGAATACATTGAATGTACATCGCAATTTTTCATTCTAAACCGGAGAAACGTACATAAGTATATACAAACCATATACATGTAATCTGTAATACCCTAATTTTTTCTTGGCGAACTAAACTAAATCGACTAACATGAGAATATTGCATTCTATTTAAAACAATTTATAATTCTAAAATTCGAAAAGAACTATCTCTTGTCTTGAAATTATAGTGTGTGTGTGTGTGTGTGTGTGTGTGTGTGTGTGTGTGTGTGTGAATAAAACTCGCTTTTCCTGTTCTTATATTTTTGACATACGGAAAAGTTCCAACAAAATATGCACTCCGGTATAAGAAACAATGCATAAGGATTGACCGATTTCGATTAAACCCTTGTATTAATTGTTTCTGTAAAAAAAAGAAAAAAATTTGTTCAGAGACTTTAATATTAATATAACTTTGATCTTGTAGGCGTCCCTGTAGTGTTGTCAATTATTTACGCCCTTCTTAGAAAATTTCTTTCGGATGACAAGTAAGTAAAGTTTTATTAACGATTAACGTTGAGGATGACTGGATAAAAATATTTGTTTACAATCCAATAAACATAATTGTATTGCTCACACTTCTTAAGAACCAGACTAATTTTAGGCAAAGTACATCGATATTTAACTGAGATATTGAATTAATAAAAAAAAATTGCAGAATTTGCTGTAAAATGGGAAAAATTTCGCTCTAGTTGTCTTGGATTTAAGGAAATCGAGTAATAAAATTTTCTAGTGATTGGATGATGGCCAATGCAAATGTAAATGCATTACACATAAATATAAAAGAATTTAAAGTTTTTACGAAATTAGACACGTTTTTTCTTGGGTCAATACTGATTTTAAAAATGAAATGATATGCTCTATATATTTTGTAATTGAAAATAGAAAATAAGGTTGAATAGTATTTCACTTAATCTTAACAGAAAATGTTTTAGTAAAATCAAAATCTTAGATTACTTACCGCAAGCGTATTGAAATTCAAAATTAATTCTAAAAATTATGTTTTAATGAAGAATTCGAGTTTAAATGCTGTTATTATTGCTACTACTACTTTTCTTAGATCTCTCTTTACGCTGCAGTAATACTTACCGAATTTTATATCATTTCAAATAATAATAATAATAATAATAATAATAATAATAATAATATAATAATTTTAAAAAAATTCGATAAAGCTTCTATTATGTGTTATATTTTAGTATAGTGCAAACTTTTTTTTTTAATTTTGCAGTCGCTGTTGGAATCCATTACCGTCTGGATCAAAAGCAAAAATTCTCTGGGTGATATATATTCCAACCATTATATGCAACGTGGTAAATGTAAATTTTGATATTAGATTAAAACCTATTGGCATTTCCAGAAATATATTGCCTCCTCAAAGGGGCATACATAAACTGAAGACGAAGACCTTGATGAGTGGATATATTTTTTATTGACCTAACTAAAAAACATCAATTATTTAATGTTTTTTATAAGCGCTATAATATTGCCCGTTTACTGTAAAAGCATGGTTTCAATATTTGCAATAAATTTACCTTATGGTACGCTTTAAACATTTCACTTTACATTTATGCCTGATATTTCTTGAACAATTTTGGCTGTCTCTGCAATCTATAAAATTGAAATGTGTAGGTAAGCAATTACATATTTATAATCATTTTTCGCTTTCAAATACTAATAACCTCACGGCTAGGTAATGTTAAGTCATTTGCTTTGGTACAAAAACGGGAATTGATAACAAATGTTTATCTTTACATCTCCAGTGACTTAAGTGATGTTCTATTTTCGTAAACCTTATTTGTTATTATAGTAGCCATCTAATAAGTCTAATCAATTCTCATATTTGTCATGTGCGAAAGCCTAATTAACAAATAAAGTTAGCAGAAAGATGCAAGAAAACATTAGCTTTGCAACGGGCAGTGTGTCCAAGAACACTACCAAATATTAAAAAAATACCTCTTAAATTTTGATGTGCATTATGTATACATTTCGAAAATTCATTCCTTACTAGTGGCACTAGGGGCCAAAAAGTTGTTTATAAAAAAGATAATCCAAACATTTGAAAATCAATGAATCTAAAGTTTTAAATCTATATAAATCCGAATTCGGCTAAGGCCTGCTTTGCATTAGGGAACAAACCTTAATTTTAAATAAATTTCACAATTTGACCGCTGAAAATTTTGCCACAGGTAAATAAATAGTCAGGTTCCCAGAGCAAAACAAACAAACAAGTACTTTTGAGACTTCTGATTATAAATTATTGACTTTGGATCTTCACTTTTATAAATGATATTTGGTGTGTCTAAATAACTTTTTAGAATCCTGATCATTACGTCTTACTACAAATGAGTCATTTACGCATACTTGAAAAATTAAGAAAAAATGTGTGTACCAAATAATTAGATACTTGAAAAAGGAAAATTTAAGCTGGATACTATGCTTTAAGGTACAAATGTAGCTATTAAAAGAGCTTCAAATGAGTTTGGTTAATTGTCATTTTCGCTTTCGACATGGCCAGTTATAAAACATTGACTATCTGAAGAAAAAAAATAAAACAAAGGTTTGAGGTTCGAACCTCGAATAGATCCAAACAAAATTTAAAAATTGGCAGCGACTGTTCTTTTTCCAAGCACTAAGAATTTAGAAAGCCACGGGATCTGTAAGTGGAGACCTTAGAAGCCAATGTCCCTGTGAAACTGTTAAAGAACCTTTCTTGCAATTACCCTAAGCGCAAAAAAGTGTAAAAAAAAATTTGCCATTTCACTTGTGGATGGTACCATCTCAATATAACTGAAATATCTTGAATGGGACATAAAACCAATCAACCAATCAATCAATCAATCGATCAGTAAATGTAATGAGTGATCTCCGATTAAATTTTTTTAGCTACATCAAAACTATATCAAAGCTATATATAATGTTCTAACATTTAATGATTTTTTTTCTTTCAGCTCAGTTTAATATTTTTATTAAATATATTAAGAATATTATGTCGACAACTTTCATCTGTTCCACAAGAACAGAATAATTACTGGTAAGTTATTTTTTACACGAATCTTATAGGAAATGCATGAACAAAAAACAGCGCAATCAACAATAATAATAATGATGTCATTGCCTAGTAACGTTAAAAGATTATTCGATCAGAACTAAAGAACTTACTCTCAAAAATAAATATTTTAAAAATTATTACAAAATTAAAGAAAGTACATTATCACAGTTCGTTTCAAATTAATTCTTCTCTATTGACATACGTAAATGTAACGTATTAAAAATAGAATGGTTACTTTTGCAGATGTTAATTTAATTTGCACATCATTGTGTAATTTCTTAGATATAATTTTTAAAATCAAATATATGTTTTTTAGGATTTTTTTTTGACATTGCAAGTTATAATTATGTTCTTTTTAATAACATTTTTGATGCAATGATACGTTTAGAAAAACCTTATTTTCAATATTTATATTTAAGGAAAGCATTAAAAGCAACATTCGTATTAATTCCATTATTTGGTATCCATCAATTTTTTCATGATATATAGACCAAATTCAAACCAGAATGGATTTAAAGCTTTTCAGATTGCTAGTGCAATACTGATAAATTCTCAGGTATGTAGTTTTATAAATATGTTTCGGAAAATAAAATCTAAAACTGTCCATTTATAAGATTTGAACTTACTAAAAATAAACTAGACATAATTTGTATTTTATCAATATTTTAAGATTTGAGCTTTAATGAAACTGGAATAAAATATCCTAGTTTTTGTCTTTTCAGTCTTAAGAATTCGTCAATCTTATAAGGTACCTCTAATGAGGCACTTGAGACAGACAAAAGCCTTTAAATGTTATTGTTTTATTATTGTTTTATTGCCTATATCATTTTGTTATTATATCCTTAGGTGTCAACTTTTAAAGTTTAAGATGGTATTTCATGTTTATTTTCAGGGAATAATTATATCACTGATATATTGTTATTTAAATGGCGAGGTAAGTGTTCGGCTTTATGTATAGTTCAAACCAGTTGCTAAATGCGGGAACAAATTTTCGTAGTTAACGTACTATTCTACAATGCTTTCCTCAATAATTCCTTCTTAAAAAAACCCCGAAAAATCTGGCTTGTGTAGTGAAAGATAGTACTTGTATAATAAATTTTTATTTCAACTGCGTAAAACTAATTTGTTAATTTGGCGGTTATTTGCTCACTAAAACTCAGTACACTTTTAAATGTTCTAATGTGCTTTATAAATATCAAAATGACCAACTAGTAAAAGCAAAATTAATAAATCAGATTTTATTTGGGAAATTATTTATTCACTTTTATATTTCTGTTTTAAATCATTATCTGGATTTTGATTCATACAATTATGGAACTTTAGATTCATTATTTTTTAACTGTTAGGCTTATGTTTTTTATCTATCAAATTTTTCGGCCCCTAGTGACACTGATCAGGAATGATTTTCCGAAATGTGCACATTTGTCACATCACAATTTGTATTTGTTATATATTTAACTTTTTAAATCAACTTCATAAAATGTTTACGTTTATTTTTTATTTTTGTAGGTAATCTCGCATTTACAGTTAAGTTGGGTGAAGCTTAAAAATTCCAGAAAAATTTCTGAATCAAGAAAAAGTTTAACATCACAAACTATTGACCGACGATTGTCAGCTATATCGACAACTTTAAATGAGACAGATACTGAAAGGTTACGTCGGCTTACTTTAACACCATCCACAAGTGATAAATCTCTTACGAGTAAAATAGAAACCAAAGATGACAGTTCTGGTTTTACACTGACGAATATAAACGGAATTATAGACTCGTGCAAAAATGGTCATAATAACGGATATTTAAATGCAGGCTTTATTGAAAATAATGAAGAGGAAGAAACAAGTTTTAATTCAGTTAAATCTTAATGTGCAAGTAAAGCAAAATGCATATGTAATTGTTGAAATATCATACTGCCGTCTAAGAATAACTATGCACTTGCATTTTGGTGAAATGCATATATATGGAGAGAGAACGAAATTGTGATTTTATAAGGAATATTTTACAAGTTAGCTAAATATATTTACATTAATATTTAAATTTAATTGCCTATGTTTTTGATATTTTCTTAAAAATATTATAATTTAAATGTCATGAAGATAAACACAGCGAATAGTTATTCCTAATATCAGTGTAATTTGTTAATTTATTTATTTGGTTAATCAACTTTTCATCATGTGATGTACATGACCATAAAAACGAATTTTATAGATGTATCATTGCGTATTTGTGTTATCTTTTCGTATTTCACTTGCTTGTTGTTGCATTTAATTAAAATAAAGTATATAGCAATAACATGCTACATCAAATACAGTATTTATCAATGTGTGTTGACATTATTTAAACTTCCACATATGTAGATCGAACAATTAAATAAATGCCTGTACTGGAGTGATACAACGGGGTCTTCCAAGTTCTTTTACTTTTTATTACTGGTATATTATAGATAAAACACAAATAAACCAATCCATGTCTATTATCACAACCCCACCTCCCAAAAAAGTAAAAAAAAACTTTGCAAATTGGTCAATTAAATTATACATGTAAACTTCCTTTAAGGAAGTAAGGCAGGATGCTCCGAATTTGTCAGCACTTTCTGCATAGCTAGCTACATCCGTATTTAAACTAAAGTCTTGAATTTTGTTTTAGTAATCATAGTCTACTTCAATTTTTTTCAATTGAAACTTATCTGAGAGAAATGTGACAAATTTACCTTTATTTAGAATTTTTTTGTGTAAATATATAACACAAATGCTTGTTATATTTTGATGCGCAGTATGTGCACATCTCAGAAAATCACTCCTCATCAGTGACATCATGGACCAAAAAGTTTGAAATTTAAAAAACGTAAACCAAACAGTTGAAACTTAATAAATCTAAAGTTCTAAAATTACATGAATCCAAATCCAGCTAAGGAATGCTTTGCATGAGGGAACAAACTTTTATAACAATTATTTTGTAATGAATTTAAAAAAATTAAGACGGCTAAAAATTTTGCAAAGTGGTATAATGTCTGACAGCATAAAGTACTGCCTACTGAGTTATGGATACCCTCAGGGAGTTTACTCCACCAGCAGCGGTACCCGCTCAGCGGTAGTGAATATATAACACAAATACCTGTTAAATTTTGATGTGCCATAGATATTTTTTTTCATGATTCAATATCATTCTAATAATTAGTTTAGTTTAAACAATATTTTATTTAGCAAATACATACAAAGTAAATATATAAATAAACATATACAAACATAGAAAATAGGATTCAGTGCTTATATCAACCCGTCTCAATGTCATTAAATTAAAATTTGGGCCGATATATATATATATATATATATATATATATATATATATATATATATATATATATATATATATATATATATATATGGAGAGAAAAAATAATTAAACTGAAACATTATTTACACCATTTTAAAGAATTTAGATATAATATTGTTTGAGAAATTTTTCAATTTGAATAAAAAATGAATATTCTTGTCATTTCTTTTTTAAATTTGTAACCTACAAGTTGTTATTATAAATCAACAGTATATGTTAGTGAAAAATATTGTATGTCACATACATATTTGAAGAACAAAATTCCATATTTAAACGAAATCATTCCAAAAAATTAAACTTACTTAAAAAATTACTGACATAATAAGGAAAAAATAACCTGACTTCTTCAAAAAGTTTCTTAAGTCTGAACATATAACAATTTTTAATGTTTTCAACAAGATAACAAATTCACTTTGTCCAAAAAATTCCTTATGCCCTTTCCTAGTTTACAACATTAGAAATGTTGTCATGATTTGAATAATAATGATGGCCACCCCTTGAAAAATGCGAACAGGCGATTATTAACTTGTAGTTCTGTTCTACAATTTTCTAATTAAAAAATAAATCTATTTTTAAATGTATCTTTTGCATTTTTGGACATCGATTGCTTTTTTATATTTCTTTTAAATTCAACACCATGTATAAAGTAAATTTAAATGTATATTAAATGTATATTTATTCATTTGACCTTTATTAACGTTAAAATACCCTGATGTAGTCTTGAATTAGGCCTAATTGGATCATTGAAGTCATTGAATTTCAACTTTTTTAAAAAAAATCTTTTCCATTTACAGAAGAATATGGAGAATATTTTTCCATTTAAGAATATAATTTAGTTAGATTAGGTCAATGTTTTAAGCTCACTTGACCAAAGGTTATATGAACGTGTCTTTGTGCGTGCGTGCATGTTTGTGTCGTTTACAACTTTAGATTCATTAATTTTTAACTGTTTGGCTTACTATATATTAAACTTTTCGGCCCCTAGTGACACTGATGAGGAATAATTTTCTGAAATGTGCACATACGGTACATCAAATTTAAAACGTAAAATTTGTGTTATATATTTACAATTATTTTCAACCTCTCTTCCGAAACTGGTGAACATATTATAAGAAACTTGGCTTTAAGCATGTGTGTGCCGGAGTTTTTCAGATTCGTTCCCGGTGTGCCATGTCTACCAAAACTAGATTAAGGTGACCTAAAATTAATTAAAAGCAATTATTGGAGAAATCCTTTTTGTTATTTAAAATTGTTATTGTATGAACTCTATATTATAATCAAAATAGACCAAATGTAAATTTACAAAAATTCGCTTAGATTTTGATAAAAATTGAAAGAACTGAAAATAGGTATGTATTGACTATAAATAATAATAATAATAATAATAAAGGGGTTTAATTTTTGATATTATTTTGATATATCCTTTAAAAATCATATCAGCTATAACCTATTTTTCGATTGAAATAATTTAAAAAATATTTTGTCTATCATTTTACAAATTCTTAAAAACCAAATTCAAGTCCCCCAAGCATTTTAAGTTAATCACAACACGACAAATAATCAGTTCTTTATACAACTACATGTCGAAAAAAGTAAAATGCGCTTCGCGTTCCGAATCTAACTACTAGATATCGACTTTTCAACTGGATCCCTCTTAATAATAATGACCGCCTGACTGGTCAGTCATGTTCATCTGATAAAAAAGTGCTAACTGGTACACACACACACACACGCGCGCGCGCGCCGGAGCGTTTATATAAATACATCAGATTTGTTTCGTTGCGAAAAGCCGAAAAACGCTGATACTGTGTATAAATAAATGTAGCAGAGTTGTCTTTCTTTGGCATATATACATTTTGTATGTATTAAGGATGGTCAAATAATGACAAACATTCCATTAGTAACAATTACTTTATTAATACACTAAAATGTCCATTGTTAATTTTTTTTCGAAAAGTATAACTTTTTTATTTCTAAAATAAGCATTTTTCCAAAACCACTCAAAATGTTATTCTTATAAGGCTGTTGAGAATGTTGTAAACGTAATTTATAAAATAATGCTAAGTTAATGATATTGTCACACATTAAGATGTACCAACCTATTTAAAATATTCCAAATGGTGTCGCGTTCATTCTGCGTTACAAATGTATCGATAAAATATGGGCCTCGCTGGTTAAGTGGTCTTATGTTGGCGATTACGGATCACAGCGCCTTTCACCGCCTGCAGGACTCGAATTCCTCTCAAAGGGTTCTTAATGTTAAAATATTGTCCGATGTATCAAAATGTTTCATTTGCTTGTATTTTATGCCGCAAAAGTATGAATACGTATATATGGAAATATGTTTATCTTTTGACAATAGTTTTGAGAAAATATTAAATGCTTTATTTATTCAATTTCTACCGAAACATCTCTATTCCACTCAATCCATCTCTTTATTCAACTTCATTTCATTGATTTTAAACTATATTTTACCTTATAATACCTTTCCATAGAATATATGGTCAAACTTTAAAATTCAATCGACCGCTCTACATATGCTGCGATACATTTTATTTATATACACAATTGATTTAGTGTCATATTTTATATATTGTTAAAAGCAATATTTATTTAAAAATAATACTATAGATAATGTTACGAATTTTCATCACATACTTCAGTTTTTTGTCGGTCCTGGTATCGCCATAAGGCGAGACTAAGGTGTTACTTTTCCGGTGTCGGCGGCGTCAATGTTGTTAAATTCAAAAACAAACCAAGCGAGACATTTAATTACGTGGAATTCTTGTTTATTAAAGTGATAACTCAAAAATTTTAAACAACATGTAATTTAAAATATTTAATTTACGTTAGAAATGTACATAAAACAAAACAAGTATTTTTAAAAGATATTTACTACCAATAAGAGCGGATACGGCTGCTGTGTGGAGTAACATTAACAAAAGGTATCTTTCACTAAGTAGTCAGCGCTTTAAACACCTCTAATATAAGTTATTTCAAAATCTTGTTTTAACTCTAATTATTGCTAAAAATATGTAATTAAGCATAATGGATTTTATATGAGCTTAAAATGTTTATTAACTTTGTATTAAATAAACTTCTTAACAACATACATATTGTCCGACATATCATACTGTTACATTTACTTGTTGTAATGCAGCAAAAATATAAACATGTATATATGCAAAAAAAAAAAAATCTTTTTGGCAATAATTTTAAAACAAATATTAAATGCTTTATTTATTTATTATTTATTGTACTGAAACACCTCTCTTACACTCAGTGCATCTCTTTACTCAACTTCATTTCATTGATTTAAGACTATATCTCACTTTATAATCAATGGTAACAGAATATATTTTCAAAATGTTAAATTCAATTGATCTCTCTACAAATGCTGCAATACATATTGTTTATATGTCAAATTGATTTGGTGTGAAATTTGAGTTTTGTCAAAATCCATTATTTATTTAAAATGATACTAAGGATAATGTTACGAATTATCGTCACATACTACAGTTTGTTTTTTAAAAGAGATAACTAAAAAATTTGATGTTTAATAACATATAATTTTAAATGTTTGAATATACGTAGGAAATGCATATCAAATTAAACAAATATTTTTAAAGATATTTACTGTCACTAAAGAGCGGATATCGCTGCTGTGTTGAGTAACATTCACAGGTATCTTTCACTAAGTAATCAGTGATCTAAACATCTCTAATACAAGTTGACACCAAATCTTGTTTTAACACTTACATTTGCTAGAAATATGTCATAAAGCAGAATGAATTTATATGAGCTTAAAATGTTTATTAACTTTGTATTAATTAAATTTATTACAACATACATATTGTCCGACGTATGAAAATGTTATATTAACTTGATTTTATAATATATATCTTTTGGAAATAAATTTGAAAGAAAATTCAATGCTTTAGTTTAAAAGTTCAATAAATTTGTACTTAAACACCTTTCTCTACTCACTCCATCTCTTTACTCAACTTCATTTCATTGATTTAAGACAATATTTCACTTTATTTTCCATAGTAATAGAATATGTGGTCAAAATATTAAATTTTATTGATCTCTCTACATATGCTGCAATATTATTATTTCTACACCAAATTGATTTGGTGTGAAATTTTAGTTTTGTCAAAACCAATTTTTTTTTAAGAATAATACTATAGATAATGTTACGAATTATCATCACATACTTCAGGTTTTTTTTTATAAAAGAGATAACTAAAAAATTTGAAGTTGAACAACATGTAACTTTCAATATACAATTTGCGAAAGAAATGTACATAAAACAAAACGGGTATTTTCAAAAGATAGTTACTGCCACTAAAGAGTGGATACCGCTGCTGCGTGAAGTAACATTAACAAAAGCTATCTTTTACTAAGCAGACATTGCTTTAAACATCCCTAATACAAGTTAGCGCCAAATCTTGTTTTAACACTTACATTTGCTAGAAATATGTCATTAAGCATAATGAGTTTTATATGAGCTTAAAATGTTTATTAACTTTGTATCAATTAAACTTTGTAACAACATACATATTGTCCGACGTATCATACTGTTACGTTTACTTGTTTTTATGTAGCCAAAGTATAAACATGTATATATATAACGCAAATACCAGTTGAATTTTGATGTGCCAGATGTGCACATTTCGGAAATTCATTCCTCATCAGTGACACTTAGACCGAAAAGTTTGATAATGAAAAACATAAGCCAAACAGTTGGAAATAAATGAATCTAAAGTTCGAAATAATATAAATCCAAATCCAGCTAAGGAATGCTTTGCATGAGGAACAAAAGCATAAAAAATATTTATCTTTTTGACAATAATTTTGAAAAAATATTTAATGCCTCATTTATTCAATTTCTACTGAAACACCTCTCTTACACTCGGTCAATCTCTTTACTCAACTTCATTTCATTGATTTAAGACTATATTTCACTTCATTATCCCTATCAACAGAATATGTGGTCAAACCTTGAAATATTATCTCTCAATATGATCTCTCAACATATGCTGCAAAACATCTTATTTATATACACAATTGATTTGGTTTGAAATTTTAGATATTTTAAAAAAATACTATAGATAATGTTACGAATTATCAGCACGTATTTCAATTTTTTGATATAAAAACATAACACGAAAAATTTAAAGTTGAACAACATGCCATTTTGGAATACTTAATTTTACGTAGAAAATGCACATAGAATAAAACAGGTATTTGTTCAAAGATATAAACTGCCACTAATTAGAAGATATCGCTGCTGTATGGAGTTACATTAAAAGAAGGTATCTTAAACTAAGTAGTCAGTGCTTTGTGACATGTTAAAATTTTTTCAGTTTTCTTCTTGTTAAAACATTTTAAAGCTGCATTAAGTTTTTCAATTTTCTGATTTATATTTAATTTTCTAAAAATATATATATTAAAAAAAAAAAAAAAAGAAAGAAAGAAAGAAAGATAACTTCTAATCACGATCCGTGAGATTCATTTTCTACAATTTCATTCCTATTAGCTGTAAATAAACAGAATCCTCTAACGGGTTGGTCATTGTTTAACGATGATTATTATTTGCTAAGAGCATGCGCACGGATGTACGGGGATTCCAATTAATCGAAGGTGAAACCTGAACAATTTTATTAATTGTCCATCATTAAAATCCAAATTTATTTGCAATGGTGTTACGTATCCCTACAAAGTCATAAATGACAAATTTAATGAAATTCTGTGTTTAATTTATTCATTTATTATTTCATAATTTTGCAAGTTGTGTTTAAATTACCAGGTTTTTATGTTCTAAAATTAGATCCCACAGGCTACTTATCGCAAGGAAATTATTGTTATTTCTGTATTTATTCAAGCTTTTATCGTTGAACCAAATGTAACATTGTTCATTAGGAACATCATTAATTGAATTAGCACCGTTTTAATTTTTTTCCTAATGCTGCTTTAAAAACTAAAATTTGGCCAATCGTGCAAAGTATTTCTAAGCTGTATTTGGATTCATATAATTTAGGAAATTTTGGAATCAATAATATGCTTCTGTTCGGCTTCAATTTATGTATAAACGTTTTTTGGCCCCTAGCGTCATTGATAAAGAAAGACTTTCTGAAAATGCATATTTGGTACATCAAAATTAAACAGGTACATATATTTTGCAAGATCAATAATAAGCAAGTAGCTAAATACACATTTAAAAAACGGTCAGATCGTTTGTACTGTTGACGTACACTAAAGAAAATGAAAAGATGATCATCAAAACAAAAAGAAAACCAAACATACATGCTATAAAAATGACTTTATAATTTACTTAAAATTAATATTTAGTTTCTAAAAGCACAACAGGCACTAATTAATTGTACACATTCAGGAAAGTAGTAATAAATAAAATAATTTTCCATTTGTTTATTACTATGCACAGTCCTACAACAAAATTCCAGTGTATTGTTATATTTTACGACATGGATGACAAGCAAAGATTAAAGAATAAGGTGATGATTACTTATTGAAGAATGATTTTTAAATAAAGTACTTACATAACCAAATCACAATAACAAAAAAAATCATTTGCAACTACGAATTAAGGAAGTAATGATAATAATAAAATAATATCTTTTCCCGCCAGAAACCTTTTGATACACCACTTCAACGTGTTTACTCTTTCACATCATCTGTAATACAATACAGCTTCAATACACCAACACTAAATCTTGTTTCAACACTTAAAATTGCTAAAAATATGTCATTAAGCATAATAATTTTATATGTGCTTAAAAGTTTATTAAATTTGTAAAAATTAAAATTGATAACCACATACATATTGTCCAACATATCAAAATGGCACATTTTCTTGTATTTTATGCAGCAAAATTATAAACCTGTATAAAAAAAATTTTTTTTTGACAAAAATTTTGAAAAAATGTTAAATGCTTTATTTATTAAATTTGTACTGAAACACCTCTCTCCACTCAGTCCATCTCTTTACTCACCTTCATTTCATTGATTTATGTCTATATTTCATTTTATTATCTATATTAATAGAATATGTGGTCAAAATATTAAATTCAATTGATCTATCTACATATGCTGCAATACATATTGTTTATATACATAATTGATTTAGTGTAAAATTCTATATATTGTTAAAATGAATATTTATTTTCAAAATAATACTATAGATAATGTTACGAATTATCATCACGTATTTTATTTTTTTATAAAAAACATAACACAAAAATTTAAAGTTGAACAATTATGAAATGTTGATCAACAAAACAAAACGAAAACCAAACATACGCTGATATAAAAAGACTTTTCAATTTACTATCATAACTTTCATGATTAATATTCTAAGACATCGAAATTCAATAGGATTTTATATTTAAAAGCACAAGAGACACAAATAAATTATCATTTTTTTTAACTCATAGTCAGGAAATTAGTACAAATAAATAAAATCATTATTCATCTGTTTAACTCTATACAACAATCATATAACAAATTCCAGTGTATTGTTATATTTTACGACATGGATGACAAGCAAAGATAAGAGAATAAGGCGATTTCTTATTGACTGATGATCTATAAATAAAGCACAAACATATCCAGATCACATTCCCAAAAAATCTCTTGCAACTACGAATTCAGCAAGTGATAATAATAAAATCTGGAATTTCTTTTCCCGCAAGAAACCTTTTTACAGACCACTTTCATGTGGTTACTCTTTCACATTATCTTTAAACAGAACATCCCCAATACAAATAACACCAAATTTTGTTGAAACACTTTTAATTTGCAAGAAATATGTCATTAAGTATAATAAATTTTATATGTGCTTAAAATTTTCTTATACTTTGTAAAAATTAAAACTTATAATAACATACAAAATGTACCATGTATCAAAATGTGCAACAAATGTATGACCATGTATATATGCAAAAACATTAACTTTGGCAATTATTTTGAAAAAATATCAAACACTTATTCAATTTTTACTGAAGTCCGTATCTTAACCTAACTTCATTTCATTGATTGAAAGCTTAAATTTACTTTATTAACCCTATCAATAAAATATATGACCAAATTTTTAAATTTAACTGATTTCTCTACATATGCTGTAAAACATTTTATTTATATACACAATTAAATAGAAATAAAAAACGAATAGATATTGAGACAATAATGCCACACTGTTTGCTTTTGTTGCATTGAAACCAAATATCATAAATAATAAAGACCGATATATATAATATATTCGTTAAAAAAATACTTTGTGATTATAAATGGGAGTTTGAAATCGATACTTAGATCAATGTGCCTGGTAAATAAAATTGTTGCGCATTTGAAAGAGAAAAAGTACATATTAACTGAAGTAGACTATAAGAAAATTTCATAAAACTACGCATTTGTATAAATAGCTCTTGTATACTAGAATGTTTTTTTTTCAATTTGTTTGTAGAATATTTTTTTTATGTTTGTTTAGGTCATTACAACTAGTCTTATCTCGGAAAACCTGAAAAGATGTTACATAAGTAAAGATGTTAATTACTCAATTTACACAGTTTTGTTCTATACGTAACACTTTATTAAAATTCCTTGTCTTTCATTGAGCAATGAATAGTGCAGATAATTGTCTTGTCAATTATAACATTTAGAATAAATAGAAAAAAGTCCACGATCACAATACATGAATCACAATCCTGTCATTCATGCCAAACTTAAACACAATGCTATTGTGAATTTTTTAACTTGTTTATTCACTTTTATGTTGTTATGCTGAAAACAATCGTACATCGACATATTTCTGTATATAAAGTTTTGTATTTTATTTAATACTTTCTTATTAATGGCATATTTGTATATTTTGTAAATGATCTATTCTTGATATAGTAAAGCAAACGTTTATTTTTTTTTTTTTAAATATTTTAATGTAAAATATAAATTCTACGCTGAAAATTAATAAGTTTGTAAAAACAATCAAATACCAATACAACATTTATAGAACGGGAGTTAAATGGATTTAATTTTTATCGATTATACTTTCTGAAAAAAGTAAAATTTATATACTACAAAACATAAGTTTAGCTAAAAAATAGAAAATTGTAGAAAAAATTAAATATTAACCATAAAAAATATATAAACGATTATGGTACAATGACGACGAAAATTTTGAAATTGGATTTAATTGGGAATAACAAAACATTTCTGTACGATCCCGACCACGCGTCCGAAATATGTACTCTAAAAAAACTTGAAAATAAATCAGCTATTCGTTATATTTATAGAATCGTAAATATTATTTAAGCATTGTCGAAATGTTATCTGGAGAAACCGTTAAAAGTGTTTAGATATATGGATATTGATATAGATATGCATATATAGCATCGCTTCAAGTAACACAATCATTATGGTAACATACTTCTTTTCACGAATTGAAAATTTGTTTCTGCGTCAGTAAAATGATGTTTATTCTTGATACCTTGAAACAATATTTTTTAGACTTTTACCAAAACATCATGAAATACTTGATTATTTCCCAAATAACACAAATTTCGATTTACTTAACAAAATAGAGAATATTTTTTTTATTGGTAGGAAATCCGCCATCAAAATTATCTAAAAAAGAAATTTATGATTAAAACTTTTAAAACCAAAATAAATGTCGGCGTTTGAAAAGTGTTTCTAACCAACCCTAAAACATGGAGCTTGTAGGGCTTTTGTTCTTTTTTTTTATAAACTTTAATCGAAATTGAAGTATAGGTTTCCGCGGTTAACTGCGTTTTCCCCTTATTCTACATCCACATTAATCTCTTAATACACAAATAAATTTGCTTATTTAATATAGTGCCATTTTTAGTACATTATCAGTAAATAATCAATTAAAAAAGACAATTTCAGAAAATTTTCTTAAACTTTTCAAGCTATAAAACATATATAGTGAAATAAAAATGAAATAAAATAGAAAAAGCAACAAAATGACGACCAGTGACTTCAAATATACGTCTTATTGAACTTATGGCTGTAATAATGCGGGAAAAGGAGTTGAGGGTACTCAGATTGGGTACAAACCATAAATAAACCATGATACATGGATTTCTAATTTTGGAAAAATATTTGTTTTCATTTATTTTTTTTGCCTATCTAATTTTATCATCTACTTGAATTCTATCTTTTTCTGGCGCAGGGTGGGCTTTTGACAAAAAACAAACTTATTATTTTGCGAATTTTATTTATTTCATTGATTTATTATTATTAACGTGGGTTGGTCGTTATTTGAACAACATTTTATTTTACACATATATATTTTGAAGAGTCGGATTACATAAAATTTCGATATTCTAGTCACGATTTGCTGTTTGGCTTTTGAAATGATTCAGCGACGTAATATTGAAATATTGAACAGCTCCGTTTTTGAAGACGTGTGTGATCACGAAATGTAACATCTTGCAATGGTATAGGATATCATGGTTTTGGCTATATAAACCAAACTTTCAAGACCAGACCAACAACTTTTTAACGGTGTATCAAATACCAGGTAAGTCATCATATACTAGTCTAATTTTAATATGTTACTTTGTTTAATTATCTACATAAATATCAATGATGTTAGAAATATAATAAAATGTAGATATAATGTTATTTTGAATTCCGCTGTTTTTTTATTCGCACGGTATCGGACTACCATCATAGCTTTATAGAAAACAATCATGGAATACAAAAACAGTACAAATAAAACGAGAAAATAGTATAATTTTTAGCTTATCTTTCATACATATGCTATAAAATATACCATTGCAATGTTGATAAATTTCTCATTTCAGAGTTGCTATCATGAAAGGATTGTTTCAGCTCTTAGCCTTAGTGTGTCTTTTGGAGTTGGCATTTTGCTGGAAAAACAAATGGGACAAGCCTTTAAATTTCCAGTGTCCAACAGGTCAGGCGATTTCCTGGATCAAGAGTATTCATAATAACCATCGTGAAGACAGATTGTTTGATTTTCGCTGCACAAATAAATGCCCGAAAGCAAACTCATGTCATTGGACAGGTATTATAATTACTTTTATTATTTAAATAAAGGCTGTGTGTGTGTTTGTGTGTGTGTGTGTGTGTGTGTGTGTGTGTGTGTAATAGTCACTAGTACTCAAAGTATACGTTTTATTTAGACATTAAATACGAAATTATAATATTACATTTAATTTATCATGATTAGCCTCACATCAAAAATTAAATACTATTAACTTCTCTAAAAATAATACACAAGACAACCCGCATAAAATTAATTATAAGTTGTTCGACTTACTGTATAATGCCTATATTACGCTGTGGTTTTATTTTCGCTATATTTGCCGTTCATTTTATTACTGCAAAGATGCAACGTCAAAATACAGCGTTTTAGGCATTCGTATATTTGTAATCAACATGTAAAAGGCAAATAAATTTATATAAAAATTTCCTAAGGGTACCACTTATTATTATTATGTCTTTTTTTCTCTTGCAAATAAATTCTAAATGAAGAAATTTGGAAATCTGCACATCTGTTTTTAATTTCAGGATATATCAATAACTATGATCAAAGGGTTGATTTTGTTTGCCCTTCCGGTGGTATGATCAGCGGATTCAAAAGTGTCCATAGTAACCATCACGAGGACAGACGTTGGAGAGTATATTGCTGCAGGAACAGTCGTAGGTTTCGTAATATTCTTGAAAACACTTAACAGTCATTAGATTTTTTTTAAATAAATACAAATTTTAATGTCAAAATAAGTATAAGATTAAAAAAAGAAATTTGGCCAATATCTAAAGGTTTCATTGCTTGAAAGACCAAAAAAAAAAAAAAAAACCGAGTCATTTTGCAGTGACTGAACTCTAATTGGCCACACCCATTGCGCGCCGAATGGTTTTTTAATGTACTGCATATGGCGTTTCAGGTCAAGTTTATAGCTATTAATCATGCACTTTATTTTCCCTTGCTTTTTCAAATTGTCTTAAAGGTACCAAAAGCAAATTACGCATAAAGTTCTTTTTAATCGAGGTAGATGTCCTTAAAATTTAATTATAACATTCAAATGGATTTTTATTTGGTTCCTTGAAATCTAAACTAAATGAATTTCTATGCGAATTGAAAAAATTATCCATTGTGTCTATTTAGGCATTTTCTTATTGACCCGAACGAAAATTAGATTAAATATTCAATAGAATATTGTTGTTATTTTAATGTTGTTAAAAGTTTCGTCAGCAATATTTCAGCTATTTGTGACATCAAGGTTAATTATCTCTATTGAATAATCTAAGAACAAGTTAGTGTATGCGTTTAATTTTCGAGAGTATATTATGACCAGCTGTGTACTAGCGTGCACTCATGGCAAATTTTGCTCAGATGCTTGGTTACCGACTTAGTATGCCGCTAACAAGGATACAATAGTTCATTATCATGACATTGGGTGAACCTAATGCCGAGCGCCAAACAAGCAAGCAATATATCAAATTTTAAAGTATGATCCGACAGGGGGTTTAAACCCATAAATTCCGTCTCTTGAGTCAGACTTTTTCATAATTAGGTATAACTACTAGATTATTTTCATTGACCCTAAAGGAAAATAAAATTTAGTGCTAAAATAAAATAGGAGGAGATGCCGTTTTAATTTAGAATTAGTCATTTTATATTTTGCAAAAACTTAAAAATTTCATTTGCATTAGTTTAATATTAATATATTATACATATTTTACCAAAAATGAAATGAACATAATTTTTAACTATAGTATACTTTTATTATTAAATAACCTGTTTTTTTTTTGAGTATTTGTTGTCTTCTGTGTTTAAATGTCGCTGTAAACTGGTTCTTCACATTTCAGTACGTAAGGCCTATTAATTGTAAACTAACTTCTTGGTTGAACACTTGGGATGGCGCAATTAAATACACCGTACCATCGGGATACGTCATACATGGAATATTCAGTTACCATCGTAATGATAAAGAGTAAGTCTCTCTCTCTCTCTCTGACACACACACACGCGCACAAATATAAGGTCTTTGTAACACACACACACACACACACACACACACACACACACACACACACTATATATTGTTTATAAAACTTTTTTAAACAATTCCATCCCTGTATATTACAATTTTGTTCTATATTATTATATCAGTCATTTTTAGAAGTACGTTTTAAATATTGGATTCTTTTGTTTATTTTAAGGGACCGCATATGGAAGTTGTTGATTTGTCAATATTAGATCCTGAGATAAATTCCGATTTGAAAATGTAATAACATTTTCATATTAAATTAAACATCAGAAATCAAAATTGAAAAGTAGTTCAGTAGTTTTTTTTAAGAAAAACATGCAGTTTACTGATAATGTTTAATCTGCTTATGTTTTTAATATGTAATTATATAATAGTTCTTGTGTAGATCTAGAAGGAATCATAAGTTGAGTTGAGTAATGGTGTTTAACCTTCTAGTCCAGAATATTTTAGTTGTATCGAGACGTCACTATCTATAGGCGAAGGTAGAGAAATTTTGCCCGTGCGTTGTGCTGACATTATGCAGTAGGGTCCTTTATCTACCGTGAAACGGGAACTTTTTTTTAAGCTCCAATCTGAAAGAACCGAGACTTTTATTTCGTAATGCCGAGTGACGAGCGAAAAAACAGTAACTACTTACCTTCAAGTCTTGGGTCAGACTCGGTCGGGGTTCGAATCCACGACCTCCCACTACCGCAATGATGGAGGAATCATAAGCAATAAAGATTTTTAAAACATTGCTTTTCAATTGGTCATAAATATAGATTCAGGTTACCTATCCAAAATTTAAACTTGATATAGATGATAATTGAAAATTGTTTAATTGTGGCATTCACCCGGTTTTAGTCAGTATCAGCAATGTATCATAATACAAAAAATAAAATAAAATAAACGAATATATGACAAATATTAAAAATCTCAAGACCACTGATTATAACACATGTTGTAGTGGCAGCAGTAACAACAACAGCAGCAGCAGCGGTAGAAGTAGTAGTATCATAATCATTAATAACACAATATTAATATGTAACTGGTATTTGTGTTATATATTTAATTGTACTGTAATTTTACTTACTTTGAAAAAAAAATCCCTCTGAATGGGAACCTTTACTAGATGTGCAATACTCAAATACAAAACAGATTTATTTTTTTTTTCAAAAACCGAGGGAATGCTAGGAGTTTATAAGGACAATAGTAAAATTCACACGTATCTACGAAAGAAAAACTTCGTTACGTTTACACATGCGCGTACTACTAATTCGAGAGAAAACTCTCGATGTATTTAATTAAGTCTAAATCCAACTTATAACGTGGATGGAGAAAAAATTTTGTAATAGTGTTTAACGAACCGGTCAAGATTTTTCCCCTTATATGGTGGCTTAGTACCGTGATTGAAAAGGAGAGAACAGTGCCATAAGAAAAACTATTGGCCTTCTGCAAGTGAATTTTCAAGCTTTCCTACCCTAGAATCTGCCAATTGGGGTTTGAACCTTATCGGTGAAGGCGATGTAATCCGTATGTTATTATTAAAGAGTCCAACGTCAGTTTTAATGGAGAGAGGTTATTGGTTCCTTCTTCTCGCTGTTACTGTGTGCTGTTCTGTAATTACTTTTCGTAATTGTTGGGTACGTTATTTTTTAAATACAATATGATTTTATCCCAAATGCACATTGTGTTGAAAAACAAGAGGATAATTATAAATATAAACATCATCTAGTCGACTGTAGATTGCTATAAAGACGGTTTTTATGAATTAACTAATTCACCTTAGTGCCTTATATAGCAAATGACCAGTTACTTAGTAGCTTTACGGTTTATTTTTATGGAATTGACAAAAATAAATAAAATAAAAACATAAAAGTATTAACAAAATTTGCGTTTAAAATGATATTAAAACCGGTTCCAGAACATGATATATAGAACGATGCTTGTCGCTTATTCCCTAAATTACACTATACGAACAAAGGACATGGAACCTTTAAATACTGAATAAACTGGTCTTATCCTATGTAATTATTTTAAAAAATCGCCATCTTTAGTTTCCTAATCCTACCATAAACCCATTTTATTAAAAAAAATATTTAACTTTAAACAGATATTAATATGTTTAAACTTTCATAATTTCACTGTATCTATCTATCAAATGTGGTTCCATAAAAATGCATCTTGTTTCTTATTTATTTTCTGTAAAAAGTGTAAAAAAAAACTGTTATTTTTATTTTTCTCCACTTTTCACTACAATCCCGCAATCTAAATTTAAAACATAACATCCTGAATAAATAATTCACTTTGCATTGTTTACATATGTGATTGCCATCTATTCAAGTGAGCTCAAAGTAAAAGATACGGCTCATTCTCTTATTTCTGCTAAACATACATCAATTATGACACCCAGAAAAGGCTACATATGAAACTTAACCACAAAGATAATGTCTTTAATTTTTTTATTGTCAACTTTCCGTTTCTTTGCAGTAATATGCTGCTTCTCCTGTGTATTTTGTATTTTTCCCAGTATGGTAGAGTTTGTTCCCACTATGATTGTCTTCAACGAAGAAAGCTGATTACAATTAAATTGTTGACTCAATGATATTGCAAGCCTAGTCATAATTGAATTCTTTAAAACTTTATGGCCTCCATCACATTATTGTTGATAAGTGCGAAGTCTCTCTATCCAACAAAATGCTGAATATATTTGATGTCCATAGTTCCATGTTGCTTTTATTCCCCAATTTGATTTTAAATCGGGTATAGATAGCTAGATAGGAGCCGAAGGTACTTTCCCTTTCAAAGCTCTCAGTCTCACTTCTGTAATAGGAATTCGCTTATATAACTGAATTAACTAGTTGTAAATATTTTACTATGTTTTGTATTGTGATTTGGACATATTTGTTAATATACAACACAAATATCTGTTAAATTTTGATGTGCCAAATGTGCACATTTCAGAAAATCATTCGTCATCACTGACACTAGGAGCCGAAAAGTTTAATAGATAAAACCATAAGCCAAACAGTTGAAAATTACTGAATCTAAAGTTCCAATATTATATGATTTTTAAACCCAGCTAAGAAATGCTTGGCGTGAGGGAACAAACCTTAGTTTTAAATAAATTACAAAAAATTAAGACGGCTGAAAATTTTGCTAAATTGTATATCTTCTGACAGCACAAAGTACTACCTACTGAGTTATGGATACCCTCGGGGAATTTAATCCACCAGCAGCGGTACCCGATCTGGGGTAATAATTATATAACACAAATACCTGTAAAATTTTGATGTGTTATATTCAGTTGTTTCTTTTTAATTGTAAAAGGTTGAAATCCAGTTGTATTGCATGTAATTACGATTTGCTATTTATTATATTGTGAAAAAATATTTCGACTGATATAAAAGAAACTTCACTTTTTATTTTTAATTGAAAGTTTTGAAATATTTCATCTATTCAATGAACGCAAAATAAGAGAAAAACCTTAATGATAAAGAACCGTGGATAAATTACATTTTTAATTTTGATATTAGCAGCTACTCCATACATGAAAATCCAAGTTATTTTTCCTGAAGAAATAAATTTAAAATTTATTGATTGAAAAATAAGTGTTTAATGTAAATAAATAATAAAATAATAAATAAACAAATAAATAAATAATGTTTATATTCGTGTAAAAACGATAAATGATATTAAGGTAGGTTTTCGGAATTAGTTGACAGCGACCGTGACGACTTTATTATTAAAGAGACATAACTCTTGTAGCATATCGTTTTTATGTGTAAACTCTTTTAAACATCACTACGGTAGCTCTGTTGGTAGAGTGCTCGCTCCGTAAGTGGTAGGTCGTGGGTTCGAAACCCGACTGGGTCTGACTTGGGTAGTAACTGTTCTTTCGCAAAGCACTCGGCATTGCGAAATGAATATCACGGTTCCTTCGGATGGGAACTGAAACGAGGTCCCGTGTAACGGTAGGAGTGGCACGATAAAGGACCCTGCTATGTAATGACATCAGCGCAACGCCCCTTAGTGTTCAGCTATAGCTGGCGACGTCTCGATATAAGTGAAATATTCTTGACTGAGACGTTAAACACCCTTACTTAACTCTTTTTAACGTGAATATATGTATTTATTATAATGACATAATAAAGTTGATTTTTTGCAGGATGTCGTCCTTGATTAGTTCTGAACTTGTCAATCAGCTAAAACAAAGTTTGCTCATTTTGCCGCATTTACTAGAGAGCTTACTTCAAGGGGATAACTCGTTACAGTTAGGAAAAGGATCTATATTTTCAGCATTGTTTCATAATTAAAATGAAGTTTGTTTAATTAATACACTCTATAATATAATCCATCTCAATCATTGTATTAGTTCAACTAAATATTCTTGTGTTGTAATTGTAATTCCTGTTATTTTGTTTGTGTCAGTGTTTGTTTATTCATTATAAGCGTATATCTTAAAACAATACCTTTTAAATTTAAATCGTATTTCATATTTTTGTTGTTCCTTATAACATAAACATAACATTAATACTGATGAGGAATAGATTTCCGAAATGTGATCATATAGTACATCAATATCAGACAGGTATTCTATATCAAATATCTAAATCTTTTAAACAACAAAATATGGTCACAAAATTGGACTGCATCATAAAGGTCTAGGAAACACTTTTTTATTAGAATAGACTAGTTTCAAAAATTCTCATAAGATCTCGAGATGTCACCAATATCAAAACGAGATTAACAAACATTAATCTAAACATGGCTACTTCAGTGGTTAAAAAACACAAATATCGAATTGATTTTTGACTTATTTCACGCTGGATATCTTTCTGAAAGAGTAAAAATACACTTCGAAAGGCATACAAGCTTTAACAGAATATAAAAATTACATTTTCCACGCTGCATGATAGAAAGGTGGGGTGATTTTTTTTTTTTTGTGAAGTTATAAACTGATGACTAGAAAAAGTGGAAAAAGTCATTATTAATTAAGTTGTGTTTTAAAACATGAAATGTCATATTTTTTTTATTTAATTCGAACAACCCTGATAAATAAAGTAAAAACACAAACCAAAAATTTGTATGTACAAAAAATGTAAACAAAACGAAGTAAATTTTGTTAAGAACTCTAAATAATGGTATGTACATTTGTATAAGTGTTTTTTCTTAAATAAAACACAAACATACCTGTCAATGTTAAAATAAAAAACCTTCCACACACTCCCTCCCCCTCAAAAAAGTAAAGACTTTTTTTTCAAGTTAATTCAGCTACACATAGAAATTGCATCAAGGATGCTGAGGCCGGGTGCTTTGGAAGAGTATCCACCTACTGCCTCACAGTATTTACATCCGTCACTGCAATATCAAATTTTAGAATGAACGGAATTAAGCAATTAATTCTAGTAATGTTGCATAAATGAATAATTGATAATAGTTTTCTTCTTAATTAATAATGTTCATTTTTGATCAAGATTTATTCATTTAATATCTTTTATTCAAAGATGAAAATTCACACACACACACACACACACACACACACACACACACACACACACATATATATCGGAAATACCGACTTTAAACACTCTGTGCAAGTCAGATATTTCTGTCTCAACCTACGAACTGTGTCATAATATACCTTATCAAAGTCATAAACTTCCCCCAATTTGGTAAAAAAAAAAAGGTCAATACCGATCGATTGAGTTTTGTGCGAACTTTTTATAAGCTCTCAATCCTTCAATTTTCACAAACCGTTTCCAAACCATTTTTACAACATTGGCCAAATCTGGCTTTATTGAAATGGCTATAATTTTAAAAACTAGGTGGAGCTGAAGAAGGTATTAAATAAAGCTATGGAAGCGTATTGTTATCAACAAAATCGTGCAAAGTGTTATCGCGCTGTTGTAAGTGTAAAAATATCAAGTTAAATTCAATGACCAAGTTACAAGGGTCTATGGTCAGCAGGATTGCAGCGTTATGATGATATTTTTACAATTCTCTAAGCTTTCTTTTAATTAAAATTTGTTTGGCATTTTCGCTAGACAATGACATTAGTTTGCGAATGTAATTGAGACAAGCAACCAGCTATGCTAGACGTAGCTAAACATGTTATAATTAATGGTCTCGAGATGTGCTATCTAGCCCCTTGTTTCTTATTTGATAGACATATTGCTTTTTATATAACACATTTATATTTACCAATTTTAGACAAAAATCTTAATATATGTAATTATAAACTAAATTGAAATCAAACTTTTACTCTTAATATAGTTATGTTTTTGGTGCATAATAGTTTTATTGAACTAGGTTACTGAACATTAATTGAAATTCACTGTTACCTGAGGAAAAAAAATTGATAAAAATGTACAATCGTACAGTGTTTTTGCCAATGGACACTCGTTATTGTCCATATAGCACGGCCCTGTTGTGAATGTTAGAAAAAAAATACTGAACTACTGTAAATATTTTGTTGTCTGTTGTTTAATATGAAAATGTAATAACAATTCATATCGACTTGTTTTTCAGGACTTAGTATTTGCAAATGAGCAGCTTCCATATGCGGTCCCTTTAAAAAAGAAATAAAACAGATAAATACACTATATCAAATTTAAAAAACCTATTTATCAATATATTTTTATTACGATAGTGTTAAAATATTTGCATATAATGATTGAATTGGTTTAGTTATACAGGGCCATTATTTCACCACGTTTTAGGAGTAATAAATAAATAAATTATTTTATTGATTAATGAATAAATTAATTAATTAATTAAAAAGAAACAGAAACTATAATGAAAATTCATTACAAAGGTATTACAAATAGTGTGTGTGTGTGTGTGTGTGTGTGTGTGTGTGTGTGTGAGAGAGAGAGAGAGAGAGAGAGAGAGAGAGAGAGAGAGAGAGAGAGAGAGAGAGACTTACTCTTTGTAATTATTGTGATAGCTGGATATACCACGAATAGCGTAATTAAGAGGTATTCGATAATTAAAATACCCGTCCCAATTGTTTATCCAATAAGTCATTCTGCACCTAGTCGGCTTACTCACTGAAATATTATTACAACTATTACAATTAAAGAAAATGTATATTTACACAATTTGTTAATGTCCTACAAAGCACCAAGATTTTGACCAGTATAAATAACACGAAACTAAAGCAGTAGGTAGGTAAATGGTGTTTTACGCCGCAGTCGAGATTCTTTCACTTATTTCGAGCCGGTCAGTTCTAAGATGGTGGAGGAAACCGAAGTACCCGGAGAAAACCACCGACCTTCGGCAAGTGAACTGACAAACTTTCTCACACTAGGTTCTGTCCCGAGTGGGATTCGAACCCAGGCGGTGAGAGAGGGTCTGAAAACAAATCAACGGTTATAATATTCTAGTTTGAGGTGACATTGGTTAAAAAAGATATATTCAGCAGCTTTACACACAATTTCATTGTGTCAAACTTTACATTTTTTGCACATTTTTGAATATTTTGTTTAGAAACTTCAAATATTATTAAGTTAATCGTTGCATTTTTTACAATGAAAACTTAGAGTATAAAATGAAACAAAATGAAAATTGTAAATTTAATCAATTATGGATACATATACAATGGAATAATAGCAATAAGAAATCAGTTTCTCTCATACTATGGAAATGGTAACCAAGTGCTGCTATTATTACTACCAATATCCATTATTTATAATGATATGCATCTATGGAACCCCTTCAACTTGCTATCGAATTACTGTGCTTGTCATAATATGCAACTCCAGACCGCCTTTAACTTGCTATCGAATTTCCGTTTTTAGCGTTATAAGCAATATAGACCACTTAGAATTTGTTTACTCATTATACTTATTAAAAATTACTGTGGTCATTATCCAATTCTGAGATAACACTGATCTATAGATCCCCTTCAACTTGCTATCGAATTCCCGTTTTTAACGTTTTATGCAATTATAGACCGCCCTGAACATGTCATCGGATTTCTTGTTTTGCATAATGGGCAATAGACTCTATTAAACTTCTTATTGAATTTCCGTATTGATATGCAACTGTAGACCACACTGGACTTGCTATCAAATGCTAGTCTATATTATATGCAATTAGAAATTTTTTATGTATATCGTAATACGTAACTATAAACCACTGTGAATTTCCTTACTTATTATACAACTTACCACGACTTCTGCAAGCAATATACTTTCCAACGTCTGTCCTCGTGATAGTTACTATGGTAACTATGAAATCCTGCGATAACACCGTCAAATGGACAAACAAAGTTGATCCTTTGATCAAAGTTATTGATATATCCTAAAATACAGATACGAAATAAACAAGTTCCAGAGCTGATTGTTTTTAGCCATAGTTTCGGGCTGTTCATGCGCAAAGGCCAAAAACAAAACATAATAATAATAATAATAATAATAATAATAATAATAATAATAAATAAATAAATCAATCAATCAATAAATCAAGTCTATCAATATGTCTTTTTTTAAATTACAAATAATTATTACAAAAATATACACAAGAATGACTGTAAGATAAAATAAGTAACTATTTACGTAAAAGAGGGTTTTAAATCATTTTAATCTCACATCACAGCGAAAATTAGATAGAATTCTACTTGTTATAATTAAACTTAATGCAATATAATCGAAGGTATAAGCCTTATGTATTTTAATGAAAGAATTCATAAGTGGATATCTAAAGCTGAAAAAATTAACCAATTGTCTTTTTGAATATACTCATTTTATTGTCCTTATGAATGTATAGGAAGATGCCACGTTGCTATCTACATTTTACTTTTAAAATCGGAAGTCAAAGGTTGCAATATGTAAAAAATGATAGCTTATATCAAGAATGCGTCTTTCCTTGCAAACATTCATGTATCTTTGTAATTACAGACCAATTTTATTCATAACAAATTGTGCAACAAATATTGAAATAGTAATCTCTCAGAAGAATGTTGTTTGTATATGAATTTTTAAATTTCATTTTGTAGAATAGGCAACAAAATTCCTTTGTGTAAATTTTGAAAGAAACAGTTTTTTTTTGTGTGGTAAACTGTCAATGAAAATGAAGACAGTTTTTTTACACACTGTTATAATAACTTACGCTTTTATATGACCAAAAAAATAAAATTTTATTACAAGTTAGTATTGAAATTAATAACAACATGAAATTAACTTAAGGGATATTTAGAAATAAGCATTGGATTATTGATAAGTAAGGTAGGTTTAACATATGCGACTGAAAACACACACACACACACACACACACACACACACACACACACACACGTATTTAACATAGTACTATTATTTAACAAAGCATATTCTAAGGAGTGCGTGTGCAAATTTTTTTTTTTAAATAAAACTCCTAATTCGGGGAAATTTTTTGTCTCCGGTGCCGGAAACTACCATAAGCCACTTGAAAACTAACACTCTAATACACTAGCATCTTTTACCATGTAAAAATAAATTAAAATTATTATTATTATTTTGCAGAATACAAGTTCACTCTGTGTTCGATATAATATATTTTACTTTTTTTTTACTTAGTTGGCTTTTGCTTCAGTTTTTTTTTGCACTTACAAAACAAACGTCAGCATGAAATCCGTCCTCGCACCAAACCCGATCATTTAATAATATTATTGCCTTAGCATACGTGCCAGCTTCTTCTAGAAATAATTATCAATCTCGGAAATAAGTAATTTTTTGTACCTAAATGACTTACTTACATTGTTTTTTTTTTTTTTTTTTTTTTTTTTTTTTTTTTAAATAACCAACGTAGTGACCCAACAGCTTAGATTTTTGGGTATTAAATAAAACATGCTCCAAAGTTGCCTACTATTTTTCAAAAATTATTTTTCTGATAATTTTGATTAATTTTAAGACTTTATCTTGTTTTTTTGCATTTCGGAATCCACTGCCAAAAATAGGGATATCAAAATCATTAATTTCAATGTTTTTTAATTGTTGATAACTCACTTGAAAGGATGCTTTGTCCGTTAATAAGGGGTCGGGGTTCGAAATTTTGTAAGTTTGACAAAAATTAAAAAAGATAATTATTGCTGTAATTAAGCACTCGACATTTAGTAATAAAATTTACGGGGCCTTTGGAGAGATCTTGCACGTGGAACGCTTTACGAACCCTTCTTGTACATGGTTTAAAACGCACTATAAAGGAAAATTATGGCACTTAACCTTTAAATGATGACGCCTGAATCAAACAATAAAAAACCGATCCATGTTATACGTAAAATATTTTGTACTTGACGTAAACACGATTTGATTCATGTCATTTGTCTTACACTGTATCAGGAACAACAACAACAACAACAACAACAACAACAACAACAACAATAATAATAATAATAATAATAATAATAATAATTATAATAATAATAATAAATAATAATAATAATAATAAATAATAATAATAATACCTGTCCAGCTGCAAAGGTTAGGTTCATTGCCTCTCTTTGAGCAGCTATAATCATACAATCTATCTTCGTAGGCATTATTATGCACACTCCTTATACGTGTTATCACCTGATTCCTGGGGCAGGTGTACGTAAAAGGCTTGTCAAACTGGTTTTTCCAACAATATGCCAATTCCCAAATGCACACCAAAGCCAAAAGCTTAATCAAACTGCTCATTTTAGCAATTACGCTAAATAGGAGAAAATCATCATTTATGCAAAAATTCAATGAAATGCTGTCATTACGCGCGCGCGCGCGCAAGCGTTTAAAACAATTCAAAAAGTTATAAAAAATATCTAGGTTTTTTTTATAATAAACGACACCATGCATATCTTAGATTTATTGGCTAATTTCAAGCATATGGAGGTTTTAATTTCTTTAATCTTCTATTGTGTGATTTCTTTCAAAACTTGATAGAAAATAAAAAAAATACTATACAAATATTTAAAAAAAATTATTTTGTTAGAGAAAAACACAATAATTAGCTTCATTTTATACTTTTAAATACATTAGCGATGTGACCGTTATTATTTTTTAACAATAGAAAAACTCGCATAATCATAAAATAAAAATAATAAAAACATCTGTCAAACTATTTTTGAATTTTTCCATTCATTGCATTCAAAAATAGTATATGACTGTCATGTGACACATCTAACGCTTCTGAAAAAAATCGAAAAAAAAAAAAAAAAAAAAACCAAAATGATGTATATTTTAAAACAAATTTTTCTGTTATTAATTTCAATAAATGATTAGCAAGAGAATTCAAAGATAATAATATTAAAAATCATAATAAAATAAGCAAACCTGTTAATTCAAACTGAATTAAAAAATGTTGTGGCAGTTAAGTGTTTTCTTGTTTATATATGGTTACCTATACTACGTTGAATGCGACATATGGCGGTGTATATAATTTTCCAAAATTTAAATTCAAACATCTGTGGATAGTACAGACTACGCACAAAAACTATGCACAACGGGTTTTCAACGATTCTTATTACATATTATAAATGCAAGTACAATAGTGCCATGTGCTACTTTTGAATTTTTAAAAAATAATACATTCAAAATTAGCACAATTTTCATGCGCTACTTTTGAATGTATTACTTTATAAAATTTCAAAAGTAGCACATGACAATGGAGATTTTCTATCTCTAAAACTAATTAATTAATAGAATTAAATGTCTGTTTAGTTTTTTGCTTCTTTCAAAATTCTTTTTAAATATAATGTATTTGAAAAAAAATAACAAGTACTTTTTTATTAACCTGACCAAAGTTAACATATGCGATCTTCGGTGAAATTGTGAAATTTATCCTAGGTCAAATTGTTCGGAGAAAATTTATGTTCAAAATTACTAACCACTATCATCTAAAAAAAAAAAATTCCAAACTCGATTTTCACCTACCTGAAAACTGTTTTGCAGCTCTGGTAGTATTTGCATTTTGGATAATTGCTATTTTTAAATAAACTCAAAAACAATTATGGAATTAAGCTTTGAAATTATTGCCGTCATCACAATAATGTTGACAAGTATAGAGTTACTGTATTCCAGACTCATACTTGATATAATTTACTTACCATAATTCCCTTGTTCCTCTTATTCTCAAATTTGATTTTGCACGTGACGGGTGTAGCTAGCTGGACAGGAGGTACCCTTCCGGAGCACCCGGCCTCACTTCCTTGATGGAAGTTCACGTGTATAACTAAATTTGCCAGTTTTCAAAGTTTTTACTTTGTTTTTTTGGGATTGAGATTTGGACGTGGACGGGCATGTTTGTGTTTTTTTTAATCAAATTACTGAGTTGAGCAAGAAAAAAAAATAATAATAAAAAATAAATAAATAAAAATTGCCAATTAGTCGAAAACTAGAGAGTTATTCTCTTTTCAATCGCCCTGTACCATTGTTTTTTTCTTAGCTTTAAAAAGATTATTGCATTACAGTTTAAATTTGAGTCCCTCATTAAAAATTCAACATCCGTTTGTTAGAAAACACCTGTTTAAAAATGGTATTATTTTTTGAAAGGTTACACTTAGTAAGAGGTAAATGTCAATATATTTGGGTAATAGTAGGCAAATATTAAAACGAATTGTAATAAATAATATGCTAATTTAATTTTTTATGACTTTTATTTTTAAAGGAATATGAATACCGTGTAAAGCGAGAAGGACTGTAAGGGTTAAACAAACAAGAGGTCAAATAGACCCAATGCGCTCACCTGATAAATAATAACTTTTCAAATTTAAGTTTCATATTAAAATTCGATTTATTGTATTTTGAAAAAAAAAAAAAAAACAAAATACAAAATTGCCTAGCAATATAATTTTATAAAACCAGTGAAAAAATAGAATATTGAGAATATCCAAAAACTAGTTCTTCAAGCCAAAAAGAGTAATATCAATAAAATTGGACAATATATTGATAATTGTCCATTTTTGTGAATTATTGTTTTTATCTACAACTATAAGTTTAAAACTGGAATTTAAATCATGTGAATTCAAAACAGTTAAAATTCCATGGCAAAAGCACCTTAGGAAATCCGTGTTATTCAGTTTTCATTGCACAGCAATTGGTGTTATAGTACTATAAACGCCATTTTTGACAACGCAATAGTTAAATAAATATCTATATGCCAGTTTATACACAATTTGCTTATAGCGATTATTATTACATTTCTGTTCTCATCAACTGAATACAGACAACGCAAAGAAACTGTGTACAGCCAATCTTACCTTTTAAACTAAACCGTTAAAACCGACCTGCCAAATGCACTTATCCTGTTCATTTTGACCTTTTGTTTACTGCAAGCATTGTGTATTGAACAAGAAAATGCTATGTATTAATTGTAATACGGATGTTTCGGGTAACCGTTTTCCGGGCCAGTTCTGGATATTATATATGTCCAAAATCACGTGATTTTCTGTTTTGGTTCTACATGCCTATTTCCGGTTTGGATGCAATACATATCAGCTGATCATTAAAACGAGAAAAAATAGCTAGGTAAGTAATAATTACGGTTATATTGAAATGAATCTAGCTTTATAAGCTCATTCGATTCGCAAAGCATCATAAAAAGAGAAAGTCAGTTATTTTATGTGTATTCAGCTGCGCAAATGACACTTGATATCACTTGAAATTCAAACGGGTATACATAGGGTAATATTTCAGATGGACCAGGAACCAAAAATTTTCTAAATAATTTCTTGACTTAATAGTTTAGTTTCACCACAGTCTCAGAACTGCTTGGTATGTTAATTAACCTAATTATTTATTTACTTGGAAAACTGTTTTCAAAGTGGGACTTGGTCTTACCAAAATTAAAAGTTATAATGTAACTGTACATAGATTTAACTACTATACTGCTTGCAAACCGATTCTGTTGCATGTATGTAATTATGTGACATAAGATATGTCTTTATATTGTTCAAAATGATGAGGACAATTTGTTCATTCAAATTTGAAAACCCTTTTAGGGGGATAATATATGGATATATTGGCTTGATATTTAATAAGTAGTTTCCTAACATTTGTGAAATGATTTCAAAACAACTTTGTAATAGTCCTATAATCTGCTTGAACATAAAATATGTACTAGTGATTTACATATACATGTTGATTGTTTTTTGTTTTTCTTATAGAATGTATACTAGATTATTGTATGTAAATTTGCAAAATAAGACTCTTGTGAATCTGGCAAGCCATAGTGACATTTGATCAGCTTGCATTGACACATCTGTTTTATTTTGCATATTTCCAGCTCATTAATATAGAGCAGTAGAATATCATGTTATCTACAGTACTAAAGAAATAACAGTCTGAATATAAGTTAAGTATAAAATAAATATTAACTTATATGTAAATTGGAAATTTATTTAGTGAAGATTTCTTTGTGACTGAACTATATTCTCTTTTATCAGATTTTTAGAGACACTGCTGAGGGTTGTGGGTTCAGAATCCAGTCAGGCTTTGTGTCATGATAGTTTTTTGATAAAGATATTTAATATTACATTGCTTGATTGCAACCAGCTGCAAAATTGATGTCAGATACTGATGGTTTACCAGATCCTGTGTAATAGGACTTGTCACTGGTATTCCTTTTGAAGGGAATCTTGTACTTCTGGTATTAGTCACTTCATGTCACAAAAACTGGGATAAGTACTAATTTGATAAAACCATGGTGTAGACTCTGGAGTCTTTAACATTTATGATACAGTCATTGGAAAAATGTGCCTTATAGTCAGTGGGTTTCTGATCCTTTAGTAAGGACAATGTCACTAGACAGACAATCTAGTTTACAATGTCATCTGTTTAAATAGAAGCCCCTTTTGGACCAGTTTGTGATAAGAATATATCTGTTTACACAGATTGGTATAACAGAGATCTGATAGAATTTTTCAGTTTGTCATGTAATCAGATTTTTTGTGTACTCAGCACCAATTTAGTTGTACAGTTTAGCATAAAAAGGTGTAATTTCCTATGATTTTTGTATTTTAAAATTACATTTTGACTATTTAAAAGTATTCAAGAATGAGTAAAATTAATCTTCTTGGTAATGTGCCTAGTGTAAATAAATATGTGTATGCTAAATATAAATGTTAATTTTTAACCGTTTTCAATAGCATATTAATAACAACATGGTATATTTTATTTTTAATTTTAGATTTGCATGTGTATATCTGAATAAGTATTCCAGTCAAAGGAGCACTGACATTAAAACAACACATGGCAGATAAAAGATGTTGTCAACATATGATTTATGATATGACATCTCAAGATAGACTTTTGTGCATATACAAATGTACACATTTCTCGGAAAAATTAGTATCTCTTTAAGATATAGTACACATTGCTAGAAAATCACTTGATGGTTGTTGTTGTTCATTGAGTGGTAAAAGCCATCAGAATAAATAGCATGGCAAAGCTTATATCTGTTTGTAAACATTAATTTTCTCCTTTGAAAGAGGAGCTTTGGTTACCAGGCAATAAAGGCATCCCTCAGCCTTGGTTAAGATCCCAATCAAGTGAAATTGTTTACCTTGGATCAGCAATTTTTCAGCTCTTCTTGACAAAACAAATAAAAAATGGTGATCTCAAGTATTGATTTTAGAACAATTTTACTATGTACATGATTACGCAAGTATTTATGAGCTGCTTTGTACTGGTACAAACTTAAAGCGACATTTAATGAGAGTAAAACTTGTCTACAATGTAGAAGATAAGCATTGTGGACCTCAAGTCTATAATGCTGGTACCAAGCTAGGCAGTAGAGGCCTAAACCAAGAAAAACATGTTCTTAATTGCAGTCAACTCTTATGGAACCCACAATGGGGAGATGCTTTAGATTTAAGGTTTATGTTATTATTGCTGTAACCATTTGGATTCTGTGGCCGTGACTTAAGAATAAGAGGATTTATCTTTTTAGCATTCCTGTAATGAGAATAAGCCTGTGGTTTTCGATAAAAGTTTTATAGATGCTCCATTTCATGAGGTGTGTTAAGATAAGAAATAACTATTTTGTCATTAAAGCAGCAGATTTATGCAAAATTATTCCACTTTCATCTAATATGATGCCTCTTTTTAAGACAAATGATCTTGGATAAAACAATAAAACTGAGATTTACTTGTCTTCGTAAAGTATGATGTATATGTACCCTCTTAATCATTGTTGATATTTTAAGATGTGTTAAAGAAAGATATAAAAAGTTATTCTTTTAATTCCTTATAACTTCTAAAGGTAAAAAAGTAGCTGAAAATATCAGAAAATATTTGGTTTCCAATTGAGCCTTGACTTCATGTCTTATTGGTCCATTTGGAGTCCTGTGTAAGTCAAGCATGTCTAATATATATTTCTTTTCAGTAACAACACCTGAGCTGTTTCTGAAAGATAGATCTACATTTTTTGGTCAAATAAATCAAATCAGATTAACCTGATCCACAGTCCTTTACTGGAACTGGTTATACATGATTTCTTAGACAATTTGGGAAATAAAATCACTGCAAAAAATATTTATCCAGTTTGTACCGAAGCAACCAATGCAAACGAAATCGGGTAGAAATTAATAACATATATGACACTGACCAACTTTTTATTTGCATTTTCATGCTCTGTTTGATAAAATTATAAAATTAGCACAAACGATGATAGAAAACAGTTCTCTTATAGAGATTAAACCGAAATTATATCGTGGCAAACACATATCTTTAAATAATCCCGGCGCAAAACTAGTGGACTGATTTGTTTACACGTCACCCGTAGTACCGGAAGTGACCTTGTGGAACTTTTGTTACATGTCGTTAGACACTTTTTATCTTCAAAGATACGAGAGCGCGTAACCCGAAACATCCGTATTGGAGTTACAGTAGATTGGGTAAAAGTTTGCAATTAACATTATTTTATTGTGTTAGGTATAAAAAAAGATAATAAAAACTCTAAGAGTTTGCTGACTTTGTTTATGTAGAGTAATATTTTCAAAATGTCTAAAATTTGTTGTTTTTTTCAATAAATACATGTAACTGAATTTAATCAACATTGAACCAGAAATGGCAAGGATTTGTTTAAAGTTAACCCGAAGGGTGGCGTTTTTCATAATCATTTTCATAATTTCCTGAAATGTGCACATATGGCACATCAAAATTAATCGGGTATTTTTGTTTAATATTTACTACCCCTGAGCGGGTACCACTGCTGGTGGAGTAAAATTTTCCGAGGAATTACGAGGAATTAACTCAGTAATCAGTACATTGTGCTGTCAGAAAATGTACCTTTCTTTATTTATTTAAAAATAAGGTTTGTTCCCTCATGCAAAGCATTCCTTAGCTGGATTTGGATTCATATAATTTTAAATGTTATCATTTTTAACAATCAATTTTATTCGACCCCCTTGTGTCACTGATGAGGAATGAATTTCCGAAATGTGAATATATGGCACATCAAAATTAAACAAGTTCGTTTTGTTCAATATTTTATAATTTTAATTATCCTATTGTTTTGTCTTTCAACAATGTAAATATTTGATAAAAATATTAATTGGAAAAACACGTACTGAAAATAATTACAGAACATCAAACTAAGAACAAAATCCAGTTGTCTGATGTTAGACATTTGGCTGATATGACATATGAACATGTGATTTTATTATGCATGTTTTCTTATTCTCAATTTATGGTTTTAATTTTCTCATACATGTGATATAATATATATTTTACGACTGACTATTTAGTAGGCTCCAATTAGTATACATTGCAATGTATTCTGATGATTAGTAGAGATCTTATGATGTTTGGAGAGTCTCGATTGTCGATTTTATTTGATTTAATGGACTTTTAGGTCCCAGTCAATAATATTTCACTTATATCGAGACGTCACCAGTGAAATGACAGACATTTTGACCTATGCAGTGCGCCGAGGGTAATGTGCAGGGAGGGTTCATTAACGAGCCACACCTGTCGTGATATCAGTAATTAAGGTCACCCCCGAAGGACTAAATGACTTTGGTTTCCAAATGCCGAGTGCTTGGGGAAAGAAGAGGCATTACCAATTTTCAAGTCTAGGTAAGACCCGGTCGGGGTTCGAACTTCGGCTTTCTTTATACAAAGCGAGCACTTCTACAACTGAGCTACATAGTGGTCTTAATGGCCGAGTGGTTTTTAATGCAAACTTACCGACTGTGTTCAAATCCCACTTGGGTAGATTCTAGTGTGTGAAGATTTGTAAAGTTCACTTGTCGAATAAAGGTGGTTTTCTTATAACACTTACGGCTTCCTTTAAAATGTCTTACCGAGTCTCGATATAACGGAAAGGATCTTGACTGGCGCGTAAAACATCATTACTTAACTCTCCTTTAATTAATTACTGTATAAGTATTTATTTTGGTTGGGTATTAATATTGGCGCTTTTGGCATTAAACTAATTTCCGCCAATATCAATACACTTCAAAATTAATTTTAGATCACCTGTCTCAGGGGAAACAATATAGATCACCAATATTAATACAATTGTAAATGATTGAAATCCTCGGAAGCACCAAATAAATACACGCCAATATAAATACTTAGACTGTATTTGTTTGATGTACCTTGATTTTACTGAATTGGTATTAATGCGCATATGTTAACGTTATGAAGTAGTCTGTTCGTATTTACGTACGTACACTCATATTGTCATGTTGGCCTTGGTTTTACTGAATTGGTATTATGCGCATGTGCAAACATTATGAAGTAGTCTGTTCGTATTTACGTAACGTACATTCATATTGTCATACTAGCTCAAACGCTACCTGTGGGTATAAATGATTTTAAAGAAAATTGCCTTGCACGTCTGTCAATGAATACAGGTCAAAGATCAAGGTCAAGGTAAAACACTACATGTGCTTGAGGGTTTGATTATCACTTCGTGTGTCTGTTTTATATTTTTATGTTCTTGTAAGTATTTTGATGAAACTTACAAACAAAAGACTGAAAGGCACAATACTTAAAGGCCTCGATCAAAGTTTATGGTGAGATGTGTGTATTTTTGATAATTTACATATTTAAATATTTTTATATTATGATTATATTAAAAAAAATTCCGCCTAATACTAAGTTTAATTATGTTGTATTGATGCATTGCCACATTAATATTTATTGCTCATGTTTCCTATCAATACAACAATAATGAGAACGTACGTCCCGAATGCGTTTTCATATTTGCTACACCTCAGTAATTTTGATTGAGAAGTCACAATCCGGAGACTTCTCAATCTTTATTTTACGTACTTGATCGATATTGAGCTAAGTTTATACATTACAGTGTTTTACAAGACAAATGTATGTTCGTGATTTATTTCTCAGTGGGTTAAAAAAAGATAACCAACACATTCTTACCGTATAAAAAAATACACTGGATGTAAACTTCCAAAAAAGGGTGTAACTCACTTGCTTGACGTAATTTAATTTTCATTTGTTAAATTATTCATTTTATAGGATTTTTATTACATTTTTTTTTATTTTGTTAATATTGATGTTCTTAAAAATTTTCCTAAAACAGTTTGATTTTGAAAATTGCCCTTGGATCAACATGAAATCGGACAGAGTTTTAGTCCTATTTTTGTTCTGTTTTGGAGTGATGCACGTGCATGCACGAACCCTTGCAGAGGAAATTTTGCTTCAAGGTATGTAATTAAAAATTGTGTTTCTAATAGAGTGTTTAGAACGTTGTCAGAGTTTTAGTGTTTTAAAAAAACAACAACAACAACAACAGCGAAAACAGCAGCAGCAACAACAACAAGAACAGCAACAGCAGCAGCAGCAGCAAGAACAACAACAACAACATTAATAATAATAATAATAATAAGAAGAAGAAGAATAAGAATAAGAATAAATAAGGATGTTGGCGTCTGTTAAACTCAGTCAAAGGCAATAATTTAAAAGTAATACCTAAATTGTTTTGTAAAGGAAAGATTTTATTATGTCTTATTTTTCAGCGGGAAATCTGCAGCAACCCACAAAGTGTTTAAATATTTAGACAGACAGTGGGTAGGTTGACCGCTTTAGCGAAAAGCATTTGAAACCTGTTGTTTGCTATCGATGAAGGCAGATTGCAGTTACGAGTGTCCATTCTAGCGGGAAAGTGTGCGGATGTCTGTCTAGTGTTTATCTATTAGACAGATTACAAGTAAAGCAGACCATTTTAGCGAGAATAATGCGGAAGTCTGTCTTTTGCTATTGATAAATTCAAACCGCAGGTGAAACTGAACAGTTTAGGGTAAACATAAGTAGAAGCCTGTCCATAGCTACCCAAGGCCCTATTTTTCACAAAAATACCTTCCCTTAGGTTTTCATCAGAGTAAATTCGGCCAATTATGACAGCATTTTATGATACGACCTATAAAAGTTTTAACAAAATATGAATATACATATAATGTGCTTAAAATATCTTTAAAATCACACTTTTAATTGATAAATGTTTTAAAAACTTATGAACTTATTAAGATTTTAAATTAGCCTTATTGAAGTCAAGGAAAATCTAAATTAAAAATTGGTTGGGAAATTATGGACATAATTGGTGTTACTTGTTGATATTGATTTTATGTTATGTAATTAAAGTACCTGCATTTGTATGAATTTAAGGTAAATTTCGTTTTTTTTCCATATAGTTCTTAACTGTTAAACATTTTAGAACGTACAGAATTTTTTTCAAAACTGAAAATAAATGCTCTCAAGAAAAATAATTTTTTCTACTAAAGGTCCATGTACAAAAAGATGAAGCGTTGAAGATCATGATGTTAAGGGGAGTTAATTTCCATATTTGTTTAATAAGATCAACGTACATAAAGATGCCTAGTTGAAGACCAGGCCGAAATTGTTGCAATCAAGAGAAGGTTTTTAATTTTAAGTCAATATCCATTAAAAGACCAAGCCCAGATTTCACAATCATTCCTTAACTAAGATTTTCTTTAACTTAAATTCAGTAAATTTTGGCATTCTCTTTTTGAATTACAAATAAACATTTGTAGTTCAACTAATAGCAGATGCAACAAGGATGAGATGATCTTCAAAATGACACTATTAATTACTGAATATATAAATAATTACATGTACTCAAATTTTTCAGATTTCAATTGTGCGAACTTTAAGTTACGGAAAATCTTAGTTAATTGGAATGGAGTGGAGTAATGCATTTTAAGCCCCAGTCAAGATTCTTCCACTTATTTCGAGGCGGTCAGCTCTGGGATGGTGGAGGAAACCGAAGTGCCCGAAGAAAACCACCGACCTTCGGCAAGCGAACTGACAAACTTTCTTACACTAGGATCTGTCCCGAGTGGGATTCGAACCCAGGCAGTGAGAGGCACTATGATCCGTATCGCGCGCTTTAGCCCACTCGGCCACCTAGGCCCCTCTTAGTTAAGGATTGATTGTGAAACATGGGTCCTGACATTTTTCTTAGATTAACCCATAGAGATTAATAACCTTGCCCTCGTCGCGAATAGCTGATGCGACGTTAAACAACATTACAACAACAGGATTATTCCAAATATGTTTTAATCAAGGTGAGATAAATTTTGTTATATTTTAGATCAGTGTACGAAGAGATGTCGGTTTGAGGACCATGCCCGATGTTATTTCCGCCATCCAAAGAGTTGCCAGAAGTACATTAGATGTGTCAACGATTACTACAACTGACAAGTTCATGGTCTTTGTTTACGATTGTCCATTTGGAACGTTTTTCTCCGAATTGAAGAAACAATGTGATCATTCGTATATGGTTACTTGCGACCTTGGTAAGAATTGCTAGAAAGCATGCTTTAAAACATTTAGCCAATCTGCTTTTGAACAAAATTCTTTAAAGTCAATAAAGTGTGTTGAGTTGAGTAATGGTGTTTAACGTCCCAGTCAAGAATATTCCATTTATATCGAGATACAGTCGAAAGTGCAGAAATTTTGCCTGTGTGTTGCGCTGATGGCATTATACAGCAGGGTTTTTTTTTTATCGATCCACGCCTCCCTGACACGGGACCTTGTTTATTTTGAGTTCCCATCCGAAAGAACCGTGACTTTCATTTCGTTATGCCGCGTGCTTGGCGAAAGAACAGTCACTATCCGATTTTAAGTCTTGGATCAGACCGGTCGGAGTTCGAACCAACGATCTCCCACTTACACAGCACCCACTCTACCAACTGAGCTATCGCAGTGGTTTAAAGTCAATAAACTGTACAATTTCTTGCATAATCTGCTTTAACAATGGTTCATTTTTACAACAACCGTTTTTATCGGGTAACAAACAAATTGCAGAATAAATCAAGCTTGATAAGATTTAGTCAAGGTTCTACCCAGAGTCCTCTGTCTCCTGAATAATTCTGCGGTTTTATGTATATAAAAGTTATAAAAACGAGACTACTGAGGGGAGATTACTCAAGAGAAAGGTTGATGATTTAATGTAAATTTAATTATAAATATGTCCAAAATATGCAAAATATCGTTAACAATCTTAAAACGGAGAATAAATTCATTTCTTTGTAATTAAAATAAAACACGCATTAAACACTGTGCCTGCAATATTTATCCCATTCTTTTGCCTCCTAAGCTGACCAAAATATAGGAGTGTATGTAAGTATTTACTGTTTCGATGTTGCTATTAACCTCTTTTGTTATTGGATTGTCTTTTTTTCTGTCTAGCATAATTTACAATCCAAATAACCATTTTCTGTATTCTATCGCGCATGACTTTAAATGGTTTCATTATTTTTTTCAGATCCATGCGGACTAAACAACGATACTTTGACTTATGAGCAAAAGGTAGACGTTGGCATTCCAAATTGTAGGTCTTACTGGGTCTGCAGAGACAGTAAGTCGTATGCTACATGCTGTGCCTCGGGTTTCAAGTATGCTGAAGGTTACGGTTGTATAAAGGATGCCACTTGCAGGGATCACTGTTACTCTCAAAGTACGACAACTCATTTGGTCATAAAATTAGGTTATTTTAATTTTGAGAAAGGGATCATTTCTGCAAAACAAAAACGAAATGTTTATATCTGTGGTAGATCTAAGCAAAACAATTAACACAATGATACCTGTTTTTTTATTTGTTAAAGTTTATTTTTACAATACCATACATAAAACTTTGATGTATGAGGCACGTTACTTGTGGCAAAATGTAAAATATTTTTACATTGCCAAATGGTTTTGAAGTTCCAAAGATGAACTGTCGTTATAATAATGATGATGATGATGATGATGATGATGATGATGATGATGATGATGATGATGAGGAGGAGGAGGAGGAGGAGGAGGATTGGGAATAGATATAATAATAATAATAATAATAATAATAAAGAGGAGAAAGAAGAACAAAAAGAACAACAACAACAACAAGAAAAAAACTTTTAAAATACTTTTACTGAACAGAATACAATGTCAGTTTTTTGTTTTGTCCCGTTGTTTTTTCCAGATTGTTGATGAATTTTTTTTTTATTTATATATATACAGATAGATGTATTGAACCAGAAAAGGGATCTACGTGTAGGAGTTACTTCAACTGCACTGATGAAGAGACGTTTCAACCACTTTGTTGTCCATTGGGACAAGCGTATCATGTAGACAGAAAAATATGTGTCCCAGACGGAATGTGTAAAGCTGATTGTAACTCAGGTATTCAAATTTTTTTCTTTTGATCAAGTAGTCAAATTGTCCAAATATGAATTAAGCTCTTGTCACTACCTAGGTTCAAATTCACCTCGGAAATATCCTAGAATAAGAAGGTCAATCAGTTTGGTTGCCAAAAAAGTTTGGTGGTAACTTCTTTTTCCTCAACGGTCCCCAAACTGACCATCGATATAGGTTAAAGATTCTTGACTGGAGCGTAAAAGTCCATCCAAATTTGTTAGACACAGCAATATGTTAAAATCAAACACGACGTTAGTAAATGCATTGTATTATAACCAAAGAAAATTGTGAATTTTTGACACCAATTAACCAATCAGGCTCCAGTTTCACAATCATTCACTCAATTGAGTGTACACTCAACTCTTATTAAACAATATTTTAATAATTTAATGTCAATTTTAAGACATTACACAATTAAAATTGAATAACTAATGTAACATTTAAATTGTTGAGTGCAGGTTTTTTTGAACAAAAAAAATATTCTCACAAAACTTAAATTTTTAAAAATATTAATAAGAGAAAAATGGAAATACTTGAGTTGAGTGTACACTCAATTGAGTGAATGATTGTGAAACTTGGGCAAGGTTGTTTATTGACATTGAAATCGAATTCATTATGAATTTATTATTAAGCTAACAATTAAAAGTTGCAGCTATTCTTTAGAAACAATAGAAGTCCACTTTTGAAAAATATATGGCGTTTGTTCCTTTAATTTTCGTGTTATATCTATTTTCGTTGTTGCGTGGACAACCTGACTTGCATTTTAAAGGAAAGAGCTTGCTACAAAGTTACCTTAAGCGGCAAATTGTCACTTTAAATAATGTGTTCCAAAAACCATTGAATTTTGACAACATGCAACAAATAATAATAATAATAATAATAATAATAAATATAATAATAATAAAGAAACAGACACAACAGTTCATATCCAAAAAAAGAGTAAAAACTTTGAAAACTGGCCAATTCAGTTATACACGTGACCTTGCATCAAGGAAGTGAAACCGGAGGCTCCGGAAATATAATAATAATAATAATAATAATAATAATAATAATAATAATAATTTCTCATTTTTGTTGCAAATTCATATTACACAATTTTTGTCTTATTTAGCTTGTCCATATCAAAAGGTATACAGAAACAGAAAATTGTTCCTTCATGGCGGTCAGCTGAAACGGTGTCCAATGGGAACTGTATTCAGAGCGGACATTTGTGCTTGTGCACTTGACGACGATTACCATCCTAACGGAAGTAAGTTGTTAAAACTAAAATAAAATAGTTTGATAACAAGTTATCTCATTCTGTGTTTCTGAATTACTATTAGCCAAATGCAATATTCAGAATTCTGCTACATCACAAAGTGAAGAGAGCAGTATCCGATTTTTTTAACTCCCCAAAGAAGTTGGCCGTTAACATATATGAAACAGAAATTAAAAAACTGGGTTTTTTTTTTTTTTTTTTTTTTTTTAATATTTGTAAAATTGATTTTGAAACATAAAGATGTATGGCAGGTCTAATCCACCCCTAAAATAAACCTTATCACTGTACATCACTTTGTCAACAGTAAAACATCTGGCAGATACAATTTTTGGCGACAATATTGATAAGTATAATTATTTTTCTTTAATTAACGGTTTAGACGGGAAAAGAACTTGTTTTCCATTGAATGAGATTATATTAAATACTTAAAAGAAATAGAACATTATTTTCTTGATTTTTATTAAATTTGGCGAAGGATATTGAAATAACTTGAAAAATAAATCTTCAGATAATATGGAATTCTCTAGTTGTAGGATATCTACATAACCTCTATAGTAAAATATTAGGATTTTGTTGGTGGTGGTTTTCCCCCTCCAATTCTGAAGTTTGGATACATTGATATAAGTTTTAAGTATTTTTTATAAACCAATATGACTCCGGTTTTACAATCAGTCCTTTACTAAGATTTTCGTCAACTTAAGCAAATTGGGCAATTTAATATATACAGTATAACCTGTAATAGCGTCCACCTCTATATAACGTCCACCTGTCTATAGCGTCCAGTCTAAAGTATCCCCAATCGATTTTACTATATAAAGACCCCCTGTATAGCGTCCACCTGTCCAATGCGTATAGCGTCCACCTATTTCAGTCCCGATCGGCATTAAATTTGTGTATAACGTCCACTAGTCGGCTGATCAAGGTACATAACTCGTATTTTTCAACATAACCGGAAATGTTGGTGACAGAGATTTTCTTCTTTCAAGTTTAATTTCAAAGCGAATTTATGTATTTGACATGCCGACATTGTGTTTATTTTCGCCAATTGGATTCGGGAAGGGCGTGGATCGATTAATTACAATGGATATTATGACTCCTGGATATGTTTATAAAGATGGATGGCGAGAACCGCCGATGTTTTCTTAACAGTTAGATGGCATGGTCTTGATTTACTCAGCCTGGACATGTCAAGGTGTCAACTGATTATCCTTTGTGATATATTAACAGGGTAACAATCATTTACATCATTAGCAAATTAATAGAGTAATACTGTAATAGCGAGAACCACATATTTTGAGAATTTGGAAATTGTCGAATCTGCGTCCAGCTCGGAAAGCTTTAACATTAAAGCAACGTGTTTAAGTAATCGGATATATACGACCATTAAAATTTTTAAAGCATATACATTTTAAAAAAGTGTTGAGGTGTATTATACATCGAATTAAATTTCTTTCAACTTTTGTTACAATTTAGTGGTAATAAAATTTATATAATATTTTTCTTTTTTTTTTTTTAAATCTGTTGATTTCACTTGTAACAGTATGTTATCTGCAACAGCTACAAGGTTAAAAAATGTTTATAAATTTCTGTTACACCAACTTATGGTGCTAATTTTCATGGTCAAGATTAATTCACTTAATATGAAGATGCAGTTTAATTAAAATGATCAAGTCACTTATTAAATCCAAAAAATCACTGTAAATTGAAATAAATTATTACAAGTTTTATTTGCTTAAGTTAATTATTATAAGTAATATCTTATGTAGAATGATTGTGAAATATTCTGTTTTAAAGTCCTTTGTCAAGCACTGGTATGGCAAATTTCCTTTGCGTCATTTGTGACCCTGTATATAAAGTCCACCTGTCTATTAAGGACACTTTTGCCCATTCCCTTGGGTGTCCTTTATACACAGGTTATACTGTATATATATATATATATATATATATATATATAAATGAACATATGTGATAAAACTAAATAAACTGAATACAGATGTTACAAGATTGAAGTGAAATTCCTAAATATCTAAACAAATAACCAAGTTATTAATATTTCAAGTTTACCAGATTTAAGTTACAGAAATGTTGGTTAAGAAATGATTGTGAAACCGGAGCTGTAAACCTAACAAAGATTTCAATTATCGGGTAGCGTAATTTTAGAGAAAATTTGATTAAAAAATCCATTATTTTATTTCAGAATGCATGCCGAAAGTTGATTTAAGTTTTTCGGGAAATAAAATGGGATCACCGCATGTCAGTTACTTCGGACTTGATGACAAACTGGGCGTTGGTAATTTCAGAAATGATTCCCATATTGAGGTACCTTTCTTTGACCATGGATCAGATCTGAAAAAGGTGTTAGTGGATTTCAAATTCAAACCAGACAACAGAATGAATACAGGAGCATTTTTCCAAGTATTGATGTCTAATTGTAAAACAAACGAAAATGCAAAACAGGCCACACCGTCACTCCAAATCGTGTTGAACAGACTGAATCACGTGATTATTATATCTGGGTTAACTACGAACGGTAACTCGGGTGTATTTGAACTTCCATATGAGGTAAGTTACTCCTAACTTTGAACAAACACTTTAAACAATAACGGAACTGGAATCTTTTTTCTGAAATTGAGCCATCAATTTTTAAGGCTTTCAAATTACTTGCCGATTACACTTTTATCTTTCTTGACGTCAAAAACAAACAAGTTTGTCATACACTGTGATAATTCTTTGTCAAAATTAAAACAAGAAAAGGCAACGAACAATGAAATTTCGTCCGAACAAGTACTTTGTCTTCATCATATCCAAGAAAAAAAACTGGTCATAGGCAATTACTGTCTAAACGGTCACACTCTAGATCATGAAAAACCACAATATACTTTGAAGGCATTTATTCTCAACTTAGAAACTCACATATCTGACATATGCAACAAAACATAGAGAGACATTGATTTCTTGGACAAAATTTTTAAATGTTCAGCGTACTATGATTGAGAAAATGTATATTAATATACAATTTATACAGTTAACAAAAAGACAACTTCGAAAATTGATGGTATAAAGACATACTACTGTCACTCGGAACTCAAAATTCTCAAATTGTTTGCCGAAACTTCATCTTATTCCAGTTATTCGCTGTGATACACAGGTATGATTTTACTTGAGTAATGGTGTTTTACGTCCCAGTCAAGAATATTTCACTTATATCGAGACGTCGCCAGCTTTAGGCGAAAGTGCAGAAATTTTGCCTGTGCGTTGCGCTGATGGCATTATACAGCAGGGTTCTTTATCGTGTCATACCTACCATGACACGGGACCTCGTTTATTTTAAGTTCCCATCCGAAAGACCCGTGACTTTCATTTCGTAATGCCGAGTGCTTGGCGAAAGAACAGTCACTACCCATTTCAAGTCTTGGGTCAGACCCGGCCGGGGCTCCACTTACGGAGCGAGCACTCTACCAATTGAGCTACCGCAGTGGCCCCACAGGTATGAGGTGTTGAATTAAGGGAGTCTTGATACAGTTTGTTTAAGCTATTTTGGTCTGTCGCATGAGATTAAGGCGTCTCTGTGTTTTTGTAGACGAGGAATTCACGTTTGTCGATTTTTAACAAAGTGTACCAATCTCAATCTTAAATCTTTGCGTCGTTTTAAATGTGTTCGGTTTCTTCACGCGGTTTATCCAGCATTTTACCTTCGTTAACTTAAACCTAAACACAATTTGCACCTTTCTTCCTAAGGTAACTTGACAAGAGATGCTTGATTTAAAAGAATTATTTGTAACATAAGTATATTATTTTGATTATTATGGAAATATTTCAGACAAACCAGTGGAATCAATTAAAGGTGATTTTTGATGGTCGAGAGTTAAAGGCAAAAGTAATTCCTGAAATTAAAGACCATAGAAAGGAATATGATAATCAGATCAGAATGAGAGGTAATAGAAGATTGTTTATTTATTTATTTATTTATTTATTTTTTTTTTTTTGTTAAATAAATGTATTTATCTTTTTATAACTTATTTTATTGATTTATTTAAAAATTGATTGTTTGATTTGTTTATTTATAAAAAATATTTATACAAAAAGATTTATGATTATTTATATATATTTTTGTTCGATTATAAATAAATTTATTTTTTTATTATTTATATACTAGTATTCAACTAGTATTTATATATTTTTGTTTTTTATATTTAAAATTCATTTATTTAATTTTATTTATTTATATCTTTATTTATTCATAAATAAATTTATTTATTTATTATTAATAAATTTATTTATCTTTTTAGTTATTTAGTTTACAATAAAAATAATAATACCCTATTTCAAATAGTGATGAATACTAGTGTATTAAAGATGACAAGGATAGTTTCTTGATTTACTTATATCCGGTCAATTATTTCTTTTACGGTAGAAAAATTCAAGTTAGAGTGTCGGACCCTCCACAAGCATAGTGGTAAACGTTCTTACACAACGCCCTGCGATATCCAGTCATTGAGAGGCATTGTAATCGGTTGGATCTCAATTTAAAACTTATTATTTTAATGTTTAAAGCCCCAGATATATTCGCTGTATCTAGAAAGTCAGTTGTGGGATTTTAAGAAAACCTAATTGGCCGGGAAAAACTATCTAACTTCTTCAAACAAACTGACAGAGTTTCTTACATCAGGATCTGTAAGCAATTTTAAATCGAACACAAGCGATGAAAGCCGTAAGCCAGTGTTTTGGCAATTCGGCCATCGAGGTCTGAGCAATCGATCAGACTCATAATAAACTGTTATATAATGCGAATATTAAAACATCAACTAGACAAACAATTCGACATGAACATGCACAATGACTGTTATAAACTATTTCAGGGCGATTACGTCCACCAGTATCCAGCCTCAGTATTGGTGGATGTTCAGGACTAGTTGACAGAAACGGGAACAATCTCAACACTTATTATCGTGGTCAGATGGATGATGTAAGTTTTTATTTTTATTTATAGGTACATGTATTAAGATCATCCTAGACCTTTACTTCAGTTCAAATAAAATAGTTATCTTTACGCGTCTTTTTGTCTATCTAAAGTTCTTATTACATAATCTTGTTGCAAGTCGAAATTCTTCAACTATGCTACTATTCCACACAGTCCAAGAATCCCACGAATCGCCACAAATTGGTACATTTTTGGATTCGTTGTTAATTCGTTATCAGTTCGTAAAGTTCATATCTGATCCGTAGTCAGTTCTTGCAATTCTTGAGCAATCGGGAATTCAAGGCAAAAGTTTTGAGCTGTTCAAAATTTTGGCCACGAATTCCCGATTCCAAAAGATCGTAGTTCGTTCCTAACAAATTCGTAGTGTATTCTCAGTTATCTTAACTTAATTTTATTCAAATCGTAGGCATTCTTAGATATTTTTAACTCAATCGTGGATTCGTGAATTCGTACATGATTTGCACACGCATTTTGCATATCCGTAACTGATTCACAACTGATTCCCAACGTTCGTGAAGCATTCGAAATAAATTCTTGTAATTCGTAGTGAATTATTGACATATGTCCGTGCGATTGCAGCCGAATCCAGACGAATCCCACGAACATCCGTAACTCTATCGTAACTGAATCGTAAAGCGTCACGAATTGGATCTTAAAATTAGCAAAAGTCTACGAATTATCACGTATCCAAAAATGTAATTTTTTTCTTGGTGATTCGTGGAATGCTTGGCCTGTGTGGAATAGTAGCATTAATACACGTGTTTGTTGGCGAACTTACTGATTTAAACCAAGCTTACTGAACGAAAATGTACTGAACATAATTGAACGAATTTATTTCATTCAGATTGTAACTTTATATTTTAATACATACATACTAAAATACATAAATACTAAAAATAAAGGTAAAAAATTAAAAAAAAAAATAATAAAATAAAAAAAAAAAAAAGAAAAAAAAAATTCTCGTTTTGTGATTTTAACACAAATCCATATTTCTTTACCTATTAAACTTCCGTTTAGAATTGCCTTTGGTTCAATATGCCAACAACTGACAAGTAGACCGCATTCTTTAACACTTCCATATTTTTGTCTATATCTCATTAAAATTGCTTAGTAAAGGTTAAAAGAAAATATGAAATAATTTCAATTTAGACATATGCGAATTTATTTCTAAATTTACTATTTCAGATCAAAGTCTACACTGGATGCTTGCCTAAATATATTTAGAATTGTTTTTAAAGAAGAGACGTATGTCCTTCGTTTACTAAGACGTACTGTACAAACTACATGAGAAATACGGAAGAATTCAACCGTTTTGTATATTACAGTCGTTTTTCTTATATGCTGAATGACTCAAATGTTTGATGAAAAGGCATATAAGATCATCAGTAACAAACATTCTTAAAATCAATAGTATTGATATGATTTTAAAAAATAAATAACAATGAACATTGACGTTTTTTAAAAATTAGTTTCGTATTTTTAAAATAAATATGTACTTTTTCAACACTTGGCCTTTTTATATTGAAGATTAGTCGGTTGTTTGTCATGTTGTTTTACGTAGCATCAGTGATTCTCCAATTATTCTCAACGAGAGCGAAGTTATTAATCTCTATGAATTATCTAAAAACAAGTTCGATTTTGCATGAAATGTGCGAGTGTTTTATTGCATGTTTTATATTGTTGATCAGTATGGAGCCACTTTAGCCAAACTTACACGGAATATATTTGACTTACTATAGTTCCTTGTTTCTTTCAATCTCAGAATTGACTTTGCACGTAACGGTTAAGCTAGCTATACAGGAGGCGCTTACCCTTCCGGAGCACCCAGCCTCACTTCCTTGATGGAAGTTCACGTGTATAACTAAATTTGTCAGTTTTTTAAAGTTAAAGTTTTTAAGTTTACTTTTTTTTTTTTTTTTTTTTTTTTTTTTTTGACATGGACTGGTACGTTTGTGTTTTATTTATACTAGCGCCGGTCGATGGAGCAGTATCTTAGATTATAAAGACTTATGTATGACCCGGCCGCGATTCGAGCCTTCCGCTTTGGAGGCAGACGCTCTACCTCAAAACTATTGTATTGGAGGATTCTACAAAATCCTTCTTTATTTGTGCCGGTGCTCCGTTGATAAAGGGATCTGTGTAAAGCGTCTCTTCACAATTATCATCCGCCATGGTCTGTGGCATTTAGACATTCAGTATGAAGAAGTTTATAAAATGTTTTTTGGGTCCTAAAGTCAATAACAGCTGACCGCTTCGATATAAGTGGAATAATATTGACATTGAATATAAATAAACTACCAAAGGCAGGAGCATACAGAATATTAATGCAGGGTCAAGTTAGATGCAGTAATGGTGTTTTAGGTCCATTTTTTAAAAAACTTATTTCGAGTTGGTCAGTTATGAGATGGCAGAGAAAACCGGAGTACCCGATAAAAAACAACGACCTTCGGCAAGTGAACTGACATACTTTCTCACACTAGGATCACTACGAGTTGGATAGGAACCTAGGCGGTAAAAGGCACCTTGGTCTGTAAGCGCTCGCTTTATATCACTCGGCCACAGAGGCACGTATAAATGGGTTTTTTCTCTGGGCACTCATGTTTCCTCCACCATTATAGAAAGATTGAATCACTATGAATAAAAGAATCCTGACTGGGGCATAAAACACCATCAATCCACTCAAACTCTACCCTGACACTTCATTATAATGTTCCGAATCTTGGTCTGGTATTTGAAGAAATATCAAATAAAGTGGTTTTAGTACTTTGGGGGGGGGGGGGGGGGCATCAATCAACAACTTTTTAACAACTAATGGTCCAAAAACTACGCACATTAAAAAAACAAACAGACAGGATTGAAAGCTTTTGTTCAAACAACTAATCAAATTTTTTTGCAGCTATATTTAATAAAAGAAATAAGAGGAATTTATAATTTATTCAACTTTAATCATGTATAGAGTTGCGTTGAGTAATTTAGTGTTTAACGTCCCAGTCACGACTAAAGACGAAGATGCAGACATTTTGCTTGTGAGTTGCACTGATGGTATTTTACAGCAGGGTTCTTAATCTTGCCTACCGTGACACGGGACCTCGTTTATTTTAAGTTCCCATCCGAAAGACTTTCATTTCGTAATACAGAGTGCTTGACAAAAGAACAGACACTACTCAATTTCAAGTCTTGGGTCACACCCGGTCGGGGTTTGAACCCACGACCTCCAACTTTCATGTTTTAGAAAAATAACAGTTGGATTATATACTGCAAAAAGTAATAGGCTTTAAACCCAGCAGAGAGTCAGTCAGACCGTTACGCAAAGAGAATTGTAGTCAGGATCCACCCACGTCTATAATTTAAGCGTGTGCCCGTCATTGTGTTTTCTAGTGTTATAAGTTGGTATGAGATCGAAAAGGCAACTAAAATTGAATGTTGTAATGGTTCCAAAACCGTAAGCCTAATATCATGATTATCACAGGAACTTGTAATTGTTCCTACATAAAAAACATTTAACCATACATCCCACCAAAACAAGGACAGACACTGGACATTTTCAAACCTACCCCTCGCCGATTAAAACGATATTTTCTTTTGCTCTGGTAAAAAAAAAATATCCACTTAATTTAGCAACGGTCGTTTAAACAAGAGCACCGCCGAGCGTAGCATTATACGCCCGTGTTATATTGATCGAGTAGTACTATTTACTAGTGTGGCGACACCTTTAGGGGTTTCGCGGGAAAGAATGGAACAATCTAGAGGATTTCTATCAGTAGAGCTCATCCACAGAACTTGCCACTCAAAAGTTTGACACAGACCTAACGGATAAGTGCCAAACCTACCAATAATTTGGTAAAGAATTGGTTACTTTAATATGGGTACGAATTCAAAACGGTACGTTAAATTGTTTTTGGATGATAGCGCCGACTTTAAACAGTTATTGTGGACTTTATGTAAAAGATAGAAAAAATATAAAAATACCGTCTTTTCCGTCAGATCTTAAACATTTTTCGGTCAATGGACGACTTTTTCGTACAATAAACTGTTATTGAACAGGAGTGCGTTAAACGTTATTGTTTTTTGGAAAAATTCATTTTTTGCATGTTTGACCCCAAAATTAAGTATGATACAGATTTTTCCCAAAAATTTCACCAAGTTAGATAGCTAGATCGCATTAGACTCCATAACCTCAGAAATTTTTAGCAAAATCTATCGAGGAGTTTTCAAGGTCCCCAAGATGCAAATATATGCTGCTAAAAAGGAGAAAGTTGTCGCCTTTATCATTTCACATCCAGAGGATGTTCCGAATGAATTCGTCACTAATCCTCTAGATTGTTCCATTCTTTACTGAGAAGTATAAGTACAACTAGGATATATGTATGTAAAAATATATTGCTAAATGGATAGTGGTAGACTGTTATATAATTCATATTCATTTCCAGGAAGGAAGAAGTTTAAAATATAATGTTAGGTCATGGCAGTGTTTTCATGTGTTAAGCATTGCATGCAGGAAGAATTTAGGAAAAAAATACATTTTTTGTCTGAAATGTTTTGAGAACCTTTTTTTTTTAACCAACCTGAAATAATTTATATCTATAAAGCTTAATTATAATTTGAACTGTTGTCGTGATCTGTGCAGTATGATAAAAAGGTGTTTTAAGTTAAAAAAGGGGCATAACTCCTCCAAAAATAATCTGAAAAAGTTGTAATTCGAACTTGCACCAGATAATAAGATCGTAAATGTGTATACAAAATTTCATTTGAATCCATAAATAGTTGTAGGCTCTGATGATCGGAAACCACATGGTCATACATACAAAAATTTCTAAGTTAAAAAAGGGGCATAACTCCTCCAAAAATAATCCGAAAAAGTTGTTATTCGAACTTGCACAAGGTATTACCATGGTAAAGCTGTATACCAAATTTCATTTGAATCCATAAATGTTTGTGGTCTCTATTGAACGGAATACAAATTGTTAACAGACGCCCGGACGGACAGCACCGTAACATAATACGTCCCGTCATATGACGGGCGTATAAAAACTCACAAATTGCGAAGAAAACGTTTTATATTTTTGTAAGCGACTGAACAAGTATAGCTGTTAGAGGGTAAGTCAAGTTCTTCGTTGGAATGGATTGTAATCCGTGTTTTACAACACTTAATTGATCTACCAAAAAGTGTTATATCTACACGGCAGGTTGTCATTTTAAACGGACTTCGTTTTCGTTTGTGGGAATGGGTTGTAATCCTGATTTTGCAACAACTTTTGAACTAACAAATGGTAATTATATCTACACAACAGGGTGTCATTTTGTCATTTTTGTTTCAAGTTCTTTGTTGGAATAGGCTGTAATCTGGATTTTACAACACATTAGAGAACTAACGAATGTAGACAACGAGGTGACATTTTATCGATATATTTTAAGTAGAGTTGGGTTTCGAAACGTGGTTCTTGTTTTTTGTTGAATGGTGTCCATGGTTAAGTCCTCTCGGTTGATATATGGTTATCAAAAAATATAACTTCAATTAACTTAAATGTAATAAACTTATAAACTAAATCAAATAAACTTCAGATCTCGATTCGATTCGATGTGTATAGAAAATATGCGTGTGCCCGTAATTGTGTTTTCAAGTGTTATAAGTTTGTATGAGATCGAAAAGGCTACAAAAATTGAATGTTGTAATGGTTCCAAAACCTAATAACATGATTATCTCACTTTCTATAAAATTTAATCACCATAAAATTAAATCAGATAAATTATATCACAGGAACTTGTAACCTAAATTTAAATGAAAAAGTTAATTTCTATCATCTCAATACACGTATATTTAAAAAAAAGCATCCTAATTCACCTACTATTTATAAGTTTCAATAATGTATCTGGTTTTAAGCACATATTATACACGAATATTTTCTTTCCTACATTTCTTTGAGACAGCTACATTAAATGAAAATGGATCTGCAGTTTGTAAACCTGCATTTGATTTGCGACCTTTTGATTTTGCAGTCTGTCCCAAGGTAATACTGTTCATTAAACTGCAGTAGGAATTGTATGTTGGATTTGTGGTACTTCAATTATTGAGACATTCATTTGACAGAAAGTGTTCTATATAATGTCACTATTATATCTATAAGGATATACACCACTTCTAGGAAACTCATTGCAATGCAATTTCACAATCTCTCTAAATGTCAGAATAAGGCATTTAAAGTCATCTACACATTTTATGCTCAAAAGCTGTCGTTGTTTGACACCTTGTGTGTTAATTTGAGTTATTTACTTTTGTTTCCCAATTACAAAACCATGTAAAAACTTTCTGCAACTCTATGACCCTTGTGTCACTTATTGTGCTAATTGGTCTCCTGTCTCTCACGATATCAATTAAGACACTTGTATTCTCAAGAAATGTAATTGTTTGATCTATAACAGTTGGATTACATAGAGAATTTCTGTAATTGTTCATTAGATTTAACATTTTTCTATTGAGTACATCTTCTGCAAGGTGATTTCTCATCCTTTCTTGAGAATCAGGGTTGATGTGGTTTGGTGTTAGCTTGTGGTGGATTGGTTTGGTGGAAATGTCCCACTTATGAGCATCAATCCAGTGTTGCCAAACAATAAAGTTACCATCTTTCATCAATTCTCGAACATGAGATTTTTGTATACCACTACTCAAAACTCCATTGCGTAAGTTTTTGATGCAATGTGAATAGTCTTGGAAATGGAACATTTTTCGGGTTGGGACAGCCAGGGTTTTGCTGGAATGTTTCTCTTCTACAGGGTTAGTAAAATGCAACTTCATAAACTCTCTATTTTGTTGTCTTCCATGCTGAAGAATAAGATCGACCACAAATCCCCAGGACTGTAATTGACTTACAATATTCCAGATTATTATATACAGCTCTGAGGCCTTAATTCCTCGACAGGAATAGTGGGCCACAGGAAACGAAAACCTGTATAGCCAAGAAATGTAACCTGTAAAACATCTGTGGCCAAATTTTGTTTCACTTCTTTCTGTTTTATTATATTGACTTCTTATCCTTCTTCACCTATATCAACAAACCCAATTAACTGATTTTCCTTCCCTTTAACATTTAATTCTAGACCCTCTTGAATTTTAGTTTCATCATAGATCAAACCCCCATGGCTCCCGCTTCCTGTAATGTTCAGTTGTTCTGCTGTGTTGTACATCCATTGTAGGACTTCTTGGTTTAATCCTGAATGTTGAGGAACTATATTTTTGTATCGCTTAAGCTGCCTACCTAAAGGCAATATGAATAAATTGCTTTCTTTTATCTTCTCATACCTTTTTGGGCTCCGAAACCAAAGGGACAAACATTTTTTAATAACGTCTTTGCTTCATTTCCTGCCTGTATTTCCTCTAGCCTGCAAAATTTCATACTGATTACTCAAAAAGTTTCTCATTTCAGGCATTTGGATAATGATTGATAGGATATGACTTATATCGGAATCATCTTTTTCGTTTGGTTCAATGTCATTGCTTGAAGGATGTATTACTGGAAACAGATTATACTGACATGTTCGGCATGTACCTGATTTTTTTGACAAAAAGACAAAAAATGTTCACTTGTTCTAGTGCCCATCACTTTCACTTTTCTTACACTGTCATCTGGTTTCAATACTTCAACTGTAACACTTGTCAGCAATGCCTTTTGTTTCCTGTTGATCTCTGTTCCCTCAAATATTATCAACTGTGATACAATGAAAAGAAGCGTTTCCAAGTTTTAAACACTACAGTCAAACTCATTGCTGATACATAACCTTTCAAGCTGAATGTTTTACCTCTAACATTGAGTTTCCATTCATTTTCATACCTGTACACATAAGTAATTTAATTTAATGTTCTCCTCTTGAAAAGGTGGCATAACTAAAGTGTTGAACCTGGCACAGTGGTCATGTATATTTAAATTTGATACTCTTAAATCAACTTTTGGTGACTCAAACTTTATTCCCAAATAATGATATGTGCGTACACCATTGTGTATAAATTAAGTGGAAAAACATGTGTTAAAATTCTTCCGAATGTTATCTTGTTCAAAGAAGTACTGCCTTGGTATTTCAGAGGAAATGTCTCTTGACATTTCTGATAAATATAGTCTGTTGTTTCTCTACCATTTTCTTTATCTGTAGCTTCAAGATGTACTTCATATGCACACTTGCATAGGTGGTGATTCATGTGTGTGGATTTAAAGAAGTGTGTGTTATATAGTATGTATTGTATGGTATGGTATGGTAAGTTATGTATAGTATGTAATATATTGTATGGTTTGTAGTGTATGGAATGGTAAGTAATGTATTGTATGGTATGTAGTGTATGGAATGGTATGTAATGCTTGGTATGGCCAGTAATATATGGTTAATTAAATAGTGTATTGCATGTGATGCCATAGCTTATGTGTGTTGGGTGATAAATTTATTAGTATTTATTAGGATTGTTTGTAATGATAACTTTTTTATTTACAGGTGCTGAAAAAAATTATCACGCCGTTGATAGTGGAGACGAAAAATGTTTAGAACAGAGTCTATCAGCTAAAAGCCTCTACTTAAACATTGGAGCACCAGTGATATTACTTGTTAATTTATCAGATGATCTTGTCAATGGTTCTGTTGGCACAGTAAAAATATGTTGGAAGAGGAATTAATTGTAAATTTTCAGGATTTGGATGGTGATTTCAGTGTTAAAAAGAACTCATTTACAACTTACAGCATTAGAGAAAAGAAAGATATGGCAACACGAGTACAGATACCTCTGAAGTTGGCATTTGCAATGACAGTGCAGAGCCGAGGGACTAACTCTCCATAGAGTGCATGTGCATTGTAGTAATATGAGACAGTCAGGTCAAATAACAGTAGCTTTAAGCAGAGAATCCTGCAAACGTGGATTAAGGATATCCAATTTTACTCCTAAATTACTATCTAAGGCACCACCAAATATCACTGATTTTTATAATTAAATCCAATATCTTCCAAATTCATATTGGTCCTATTGTAAGAGGAAGGAGTTTTGTAACAGTGACCCTTAACCTGACTGGGAAATCCCTTTAGTTTGGGATTCTGATACAGACGTAACAGAATTCGAATTAATTTAAAATGTAAATAAAAGCTGTTGAGACGGTAGAAAAAATACATGCAAACACTACATGAACTTCCATTAAACATTATAACAGTTGATATCCTGAATATGAATTTCAACTATCCAATTACAGTCCAGCAGAAAGAAGAAAATAAGGCAATAGAATATCTTAAATCATGTGAAAATGTTACCAACGTTTTTAACTTCATTTGGAATTCTATAATGAAAGTTAAAACTCAATTCTTTACAGAGAATTTGGAAATACTCTTGGTCTGCAGGTGGTTATGGAAAAATCAGATATATAGCAGGATGGTACAAACATGCAATAATTTGCGAAAAGAAGAGAAAGATAATAGGTTATACAATTCAAATCAGGTAAAAGACATAGAAAAATTAAGAATAGATATCCAACTTCTTGCACAACTAGAGAGTCTAGAATCTAAATGTGAAGAAAAGGAGAGAAAACAAAATATAAGAAGAGGTCTTACAATTTGTGATTGTGCTTTTTAAAGCTTTGTCACATATGTCTGTGTGTTAGAATCAGATTCAAATATTGAGTTGTATAGGAATCAGATTGGACATTTCTTAAAAATCAGCTATTCTTGACAATTAGTCTTTATTTAACAAATTTTCAGCCTTATTTACATTTGAAAATGATGAAGTTGAAGCTGTTGCATCTCTTTATCAAGAAGTTTTAGAAAAGTATTGTCTCATGAGTTCAGCTAAACTTCCTAGAAGTAACTTGCACCAGATGCATGTTGAAAAAACAGAAGCCCATAGAAAACCAATTAAAATTAGGAATTTAGGAAAAGTAGAGCAGAAGAAGGAAAATTTACTTTTAATGTACTCATTGATGATAAATCTAAAAATAAAGTGGTATCGTATAAACGTCTGGAGTATGTACTGTTAAAGAATGATGGCTACCTGTGTAGTAACTTCACCAAGAAAGAACTAGAGGTGTTTTGTAGTACATATGGTGTGAAACTACAGGGAAGAAAAACCAAACTTTTAATAGCTGAAGCTCTAAAAAAAAAAGATAATGCAATCTGATAAGATACCACATGTTGACTTACAACTTCAATTGTGTCAGTCAGTCTTAAAAAGTACGTGAATTTTGACATAAGCTGGTCATTTGTTGAAAAGGACAAACTTGAATCAAATGTAAAACTACTGCTCTGGTAAACTCTCATTTACAAATGCCACCTTCTCAAAATAATGTGAGACAAGGGCCCAGTTTTATGAACAATCGATTCTGTTAAGCCAAAATAAAAACGTTTGAAAAACTTGATTAAAATTTAGTAGAGCGTCCTAGTAGTACTGGAAAGGTCCCGGTTTGGAGTCCTGTTTTGGCCGCTGCAATTTTTCCAATTCCTGTTACATATGTTAAAGACTCCTCGATGGGCATAGACCTAAACACTTCAGTATAAATGTCTGCCATTTCATTTGTTGCTGGTTCCTCCAGATGAGTGAAATAATCTTGACTAGGGCATAAAATCCCATTCAAAAATCCAATACCCCTTAACTGTCAACCAGCGTAAAATTAGCTAGACTTGGGCATGAAATCCTTTGAAATTCACCATCTCAGAACTGATAGTCAATGAACTAGTCTTGACTGATTCGGAAAAGCAATGTAATCAATCCATCAACCCTGAATTGGCTGTCTCAAACTTATTTTAAAAATGTTTACTACAGATTGTTGATTGTCGATTTTTTCCAAATCTGTCATTACTGCTTTTGAGAACGCTAATTATTGTACATGTACCCGGTAATTGATAAGCATATATACCTACCAAGACACAGTAAAACCATTTTCTTTCTTTTGAGCCATCTCTTTGATGAAATCTACAGTCCACGACGTTTCGATTTCAAATTTCCATCTGTCAGGAATTTGGTAGGAACTTACCTGATTTTATCGTTTAGCAGTTGGTCTGACGTCCGATGTGTTATGAAATATTAAGTGCTTCGACTTAGGAGGGAACTATGAGAGAACAAGTCGGTTTCCTGGTTTCTCTGCCCCCTTTCTTGTTAGGAACAACGTTTCTCGAATGTTTTGGACTAAATATTTCCATTTAAAATTCTAGAAAATGAGGATAATTATATACTTTCGGATAGTAAAGGGACTTGTGCAAACGACCTGTTACTAAATTAAGTGGATATTTTTCCAGTACAAAAGAAAATATTGTTTAAGCGTCGAGGGGTAGGTTGGAAAATTTCGAGTGTCTGTCGGTTTTTTTTTTTTTTTTTTTTTTTTGGTGTGATGTATGGTTAAAATGTTTTATATAGAAACAATAACAAGTTCCTGTGATTATATCACAGAAAAGGTGTTCAGGGGAGCGAACACATCGAATCGAGACCTGAAGTTTATTTGGTTTAGTTTATTTCATTTAAGGTAGTTCCGGATACCAGAGGCAAAAAAATTCCCCGAATTGGGATTTTCTAAAAATTTGCACCCGCATTCCTTAGAATGTGATTTGTTAAATAAAATAATAAAATACATATGTTTGGGTTTTAGTTTTTTTCAGTAGAGTGCATTCACCACTTTTTCACAATCATTTCTCATTTCTAAATGTCCTAGCAGGTAACTTCACGTTTATTATTAATTTAATTATGATTAGATGTAATAAAAACAAATTTTATTTATAAATTTTATTTATATGATTTTAATCAATATTTCAATAAAAGACGTGCAATGAAGAGATATACATAGAATTTAAATAATAAAAGTTTAAAAGTTTTTTATAACAGAGTGAGCAAAAAGTGTTTTCATTTTCATTTTTTTAATCACAAAAATCCATATTTCAAAAAATCTGTGAATAACGTTTATTTGCATAAATGAAGCTTGAAGCATATTCTTGAAAATGAAATGCAAAAAAAAACAAAAAAAAAAAAAAAAACAACATATGCTTAGGTTCTTGTTTTTGAGATATGGGAAGGATTATCTCCCCTTACCCTTATTTTTTAAATTGCTTTTAAAAAATTGAAACAAACAAAATGACATGGTTAAAGAACTATTTGAGTATTATAGTTTGTTCAACTTCACAAAGATTAGTTTTGTTTGTTTGTTCCAAAAATCAAATACTTTTTTTTAATGTTTGATAATTAACTTTTTAATGTGCTTTTACTTTTAAGAACGAATTACGATTTTTGGATTTTTTCTCACCCGTTTTCCGTTTTTGAAATCCTATTTCCTGACACACAACAATCTTCCTGAAAGACCAGTATTTCAATTTCTTGCAAGATTTGTTATGAATGAAATCGATCTATTTGACATTTTGGATATTTTACAAACTTATCATGTATGCTTATACACATATCATCATCGATATTTGTCGCTATCCTAAGTCTGTTAAACCGTAGAACCGTGTGTGCATCCAGTATCCAGGTGTTACCAAACTTCGATAACGTAACAATAAAATCGATGCTAGTCCTAACAGACTTGCCAATAAATAAATTTTATCTTTGTAGTTTGGTTCCTGAATAACTTCTTAACACACACCGTTTTTCATCAACTATTAAATCCATTTCAATTGTAAATTTCGAGCGTCTGTATTCAACGCCTTCCATGGATTTTGACTCGGGAAACGTCGTCACCTAAGTTCGATAACTCTGATTTTTTCTTATGTATGGTGGCCCAGAATGACAAAATCATTGAAAATCAACATGAAAACGTCTTTTGCAGTAAATAAAAATAAAATTCTGGTAATCAAAGACCTGTTACACGAAATATCAAGAAAATAATAATATATGAGCTCCAAATTAATAAAGAATGTCAAATATTCGAACATTCACAATTAAATTTTAATGGTAATCTTTTTTAAAAATAATCATTATTTACAAATTAAATAAAAAACAGAATATTTACTATTTTCATTTACAGTGTGGACAAAGGAACTTGTAATCCCGTCTCTACACTTTCAGGAACACAAAAACTTAAGTGCACTAAATGTGTGCAGTTACTACACATTGCCCAGTTAACTAATGTGATGTATGGCTTTTTCTTCAAAGACTCGGGCTCAAATTTATGGCAAATACAACACTTCCATCTAGAATTTCTTCATCATTTTCATCTAATTCAACACTGTTATTGATGTTATTAATTCCAGATGGTCCTGGCTGCTGACTGTCACTTACAATGTCAGCTGCTTTTGAAGCTGCACATCTGGCACATCAAAATTTAACTCGTTTCTGTATAATATATTTACATTCCTAGTTTTAGCATTTTTGTCACAAGAAGCAGTCTTAGACTTCTGAAATGCTTTTGTCTTCTTTGTTCTTTGTTCCTTTATCCTCTTCTGTAATGTCTTTTCCTCCAATGATGAAACTTATGTTCCTCCTGGCCTTCTTTGCTACTACAAATGATTTAAGAACCTCGTCTCCACGCTTGTTGAAAAAATCCGTTGTTGTTTGGATAGACTCGGTGCTTTTTCATACCCTTTACAAGCCAAATTACATACATCATACCTTGTAATGTTACGACCACTTCTAATAAATTTATGTACCTCTTGCTGGTAAATGGTCTCAAATGGTCCAAAGCAACCCAAGTCCATAGGTTGAAGAATATGGCTGGTATGTGGAGGTAATACAAAAATAATGATATTATTTTTCCGTGCCCATTCAATGAGACGCAAGGATACATGAATTAAACGGCCATCGTAAAATAATGAAATTGGAAGACTTGAATCCCGACATTGCACATATTTAAGAAAATGGTTTTGTACATATTGCGTAAAAATTGTTCTATTTGAACAACCGGTGTCACTAATAGTACCATCAGCTCCTACAGTTGCCCCCTAAAGAAGTTCTGGTAGCAAGCATTCTTTTGCCCGGAAATACAAAATAAGGTGGGATCTGGGTACCCGCAGCATTTCCAAAGCCGAGAACAGTATAGTCTGAGATCTTTCAGAGGTAACAACTTGTGGTCGTTTCTGTGTCGTTACAATTTTTGGGCGCTTTCCTTCTCCAGTAATTATTCCTTTTTCATCAACATTATAGATGAGGTGAGGCTTATCTTTGAGACTGTACTTTTCAAGAATGGCATCAAGTTCAATAAAATACCGACCAATACGTTCTGGAGTAACAGCTCTTGCTCGGAATTCTGAAAGTCTAGATGGCATATTACAACTCAACTCAGGCCAACGCTTCATAAATCCATAATACCATTTCAGTGATTTGTCATTTCCTCTTTCCTTCAGTCCAAGGTCAATTGCGTAATCTGATGCAATAACTACAACCTCTGATCTTGTATACCCATAACAGATTTCTTACATTATCTTGATATGGTTCAAAATTGCTGCTTCCTGATCTTATGTAAATAGTGGTGGTGCCCCAGTTGTACAGCAATCAATGTGAATCCTGCAATCTACCCGGTCTCTCAATGTTCTTACAGGAACTCCAAATCTTTTTGCAGCCCCATGCACACTAATTTTGTCTTCCTTCACTGCTTTGTAGGCACTGTCCAGTTTAGATGGATCATAATTTCTGTAGCCTTGAAGAACCCTGAATATCTGAAGAAAAATGTATTTAAGCTTTATAAGTAAAATCAATTTATAAATTTATAAACTCAGGAAGTAAACTAGACTGAAATCGTATCGATAGTGTTAAAATGCATTTTCATGATAAGTGGGATGTTTGGACTGCTGTAAATTTTTTTTCTGAACAGGGATCTGCATGACCAAAACGCTTTACTTTTTTAGTAACAGGGAATCCTTGTTTACACAGACGACACTTGGCACTTGAAACAGTAATAGAAATGGGGAAAAGGGTTATTTTGGGCAGCATTGCGAAAAGAGCATTTTTTTGCGTGTTATTATGAAAAAGTATGACTTACCTCCCTGAAAGGCATTTTTTCCAATTTTTTTCTTGACAGATGTAGCGACTTCTAACCTTCCGATATCAACATCCGGGATCGTGTGACGTCACACGTATACGAAACTATCGGCATACTTACTGAGCTATCGAAGTTAGGTTACGGCCCGAATATCTTCTCTGTGGGATTAGAGGTAAACCATATGCCAATTTTTTCTTTTTTTTTTTGCACAAAAGCGATATAACCTTTTAAAGATTGTCTAAAATGCAGGCAGCTATTTTATGGAAGATCCATAGACTCACGTTATTATCGATTTCTGTGTATGAGGCTACTAAATTAAGCATTACCAGTTCTGTCCCAAACTGAACGATAAATTTAGAATATTTTCACGATCTTAAATGATTAAAATAAATAAAATAACACTCAATAAAAATTCAAAACAGAAAATATTTAAATAATGGTATATCGACAGTAGACTTGACGGGAAAGTTTTGTAATTTTTTTTTACATTTATTATTACAGATCGGTTGTTTTGTCCTGTTGAATAGAGTTACTTCCCCTGGTGTCGGCACTTCCCTTAAGTTAGTTGAAGTTATATTTTTTGATAACCATATATCAACCGAGAGGACTAAAGCATGGACACCAACCAACAAAAACCGAGAAACACGTTTCGAAACCAAACTCTACTTAAAATATATCGATAAAATGTCACCCTGTTGTATACATATAACTTTCATACGTTAGTTCTCTAATGTGTTGTAAAATTCGGATTACAGCCCATTCCAACGAAGAACTTTAAACAAAAATGACAAAATGACACCATGTTGTGTAGATATAATTACCATTTGATAGTTCCAAAAGGTATTGCAAAATTAGGAATACAACCCATTCCCACGAAAAACTTGAAAACGAATTCCGTTTAAAACACATAGAAGTATTTGGTAGTTGAATTAGGTATTGCAAAACATGGTTTACAACCCATTCGAACGAAGAACTTGACATACTTTCTAACTAGGTAGTAAACAAGCTATACTTGTTCATTCGCTTACAAAAATATAAAACGTGTTCTTCTTATTCCTTAGGAGATAAATAATTAACAAATTAAAATAAAATTTTTGTTTATCAAAATATATCCTTATTTCTTATCTATAGTACACGCTGGAAAAAAAAATGCTAGAATTAAGCTTTAGAATTTACAAAAGAGAATATTAAAAAAAAAAAAAAAAAAAAAAAAAAAAAAAAAAAGACGTTTACGTCATATTTGAACTTTGAGTAAGTACTGTCACGATGTGTTAAAACAACTGAAAATATCGCAATCCGTGAATGCAAACTATGGGAACCTAAACGATATGTTAAAATCAGTAAAAAGTTAATCAAGACATACAAGTTAATTTTTTTTTAACTATAATTAACATGGTTTAATTTTTCCCTGCTAATACGCATGTAGGTTTTTTGAATTGTGTGTGCCGCAATAGAACATTTATGTTTAAATTACCATACTTTTAAACTTTAGTTAATATTGACATTTTATCTGAGAAATGCAGCGGTAGGTTCCAAGATGGATCTAGTTTTTTTTTTTTTTTTTTTTTTTTTTTTTTGATAGTGTCACGTGCAGATTTTTAAATTTGTACAAAAAGAAATATACAAAGGTACATGACAATAGGACAGCTATAGTAAATATTAAACATTATTTAGTATCGAATCTCGAATCTCTTAATCAATAAGCGGTTGCTTTGTATGTGGGAGGTCGGGGTTCGAACCCCGGTGGGTCTGATCAAGACTTGAAAATCCGTGGTGATGGTTATTTCACCAAACACTCTGCATTTAGAAATGTATGACAGGGGGTATTTCGGAAGACCTTCAAATTGATACCCGTGTCACGACAAGCGTGACACGTTGAAGAACTCTTCCTGCACGTTGCTCTAAGCGCACCGCAAAGTCAATATTTCTGCCATTTTACCTATAGCTGGGATGTAAAACCCCATTTAACCAATAATTCAATCTAAATACATGTATCAGAATACGAGAGAGAAACGCATAAAACATCCGTATTTTAATAATTATGTTTTCTTTTCATAAACGAGATAATGGTAAACATAGTAATTTGAAATCAAATCTTAATTAAGTAGACAATGATTTTAACCCCACATAATGAGATTTATGTATTCAATTTAATTAATTAATTAAACTCCTTCTTTGTTTTATTGCTTTTTTACACTTTTTAATAGTTTACATATATAATACACAATATTTAGTTTACAAAAAATACACAATATTTATTTACAAAAATTATAACTTCTTATTGTTCCGTTCCAGAAAGACACATCTTTATCTTTTTTTCTTGGACTTTTTTGAATATTCATGACATTTATTCAGTTACATTATGGATTCGGTAAGATTATTAATGCAGCTAGCTTGATAAGATTAAATAATACCTTTTTGCTAGACATTTAATAAACAAAAGTTGTTACCAAAAGTTATAAACTAAAATTTTAAAATGATAATTTTACAAATATATATATATATATATATATATATATATATATATATATATATATATTTATATATATATCATAGAGTGGGGTAATGGAGTTTTACCCCCCCCAGTCAAGATTTTTTCACTTATTTCGAGGCGGTTAGTTCTGGGATGATGGAAGAAACCGGAGTGCCTGAAGAAAAAACCACCGACCGTCGGCGAGCGAAACTGACAAACTGTCTCACACTAGGATCTATCCCGATAGGGGATTCGAACCCAGGCGGTTAGAAGCACTGTGATCCGTAAGCGCGAGCTTTAGACCGCTCGGCCACCGAGGCCCCCTATAAACCATAGATGCATGTGTCAAACGCCCATTTTAATGAAAAACCAGAATACATCTTAATATACCAGATTCAAATTTATTGCAGCTAGTTTGATAATATAAAATTAGTTTTGAAACCTTTTTGCTTGACATTAAATAAACAAAAGTTTTTATCAACAAGTTAAAAACTGAAATTATTATATATATATATATATATAAACCAAGATGCATGTTTCAAAATGCTCATTTAAAATTTAGAAAAAAAAAAAACGAATACATCTTAGTACAACAGTTTCGAGTCGGTGCTCTTTGTTCTAGCTTTTATCTTTATCAAACAGCTTTGTTTTGTAACAAATTGTATATATATTTTTGTACTTTTTATGTCATTCATCTCTTTCCTGCCTACTTCAAAGCAAATTAAAAAAGGTACACTTTAAAATAAATCTTTTTAATCGTTTTAAAGACATACTTTACACCTATGAACAACAGCTGCATTATTAAGACTTCTTTTGGCTCTGTAAGCTTGAACCTTGAAAGTTGTCCTAAGTTTGCGCTTGTAGACGGATGATAAAACAATTCGTGCATCCTCGAATGTACGAACTTTTTTCAAAGATTTGGACAAATCCGCCATATATGCTATGTATGTTGCCGAAGGGTCTATGAAGTAATAGGAAGCACACACACACATACACACACACACACACACACACACACACACACACACACACACACACACTTTTTATTCTCAACTTTTCGTTTCTTTGCAGGAATATCCCTGATTTTGTTTATGTTGTATATGCTTCATAGTAAATACGTTATAGTAGATCTTGTTCCCACCACGGGGACTTTCTACAACGAAGCATGCTGATTACAATCATATTGTTCACTCATGGATATTGCAAACTTAGGCTTATCAAGACCCTTAAAAATTTTATAACCGTCATGACAGTAGTGTTGGAAGGTATAAAGTCTTTGTATTCAACCTTATATTGGAAATATTTGACTTCCATGTTCCTTTCATTCTAAAACTTAGTTTTGCACGTGACGGGAGTTGTTAGCTGTTACCCTCCAGGACCACACGATCTCACTACCTTGATGGAAGTTCAAGTGTATAATTGAGTTTTTACTTTTTTTTTTTTTTTTTTTTTACTTTTTTTTTGGATTATGATTTGGGCATGGTCTGATATATATATATATATATATATATATATATATATATATATATATATATATATATATATATATATACTTTTTTTTCTTGGTTTGTCCATTTTGTTAAAAGTCCTATCTTAATCGGACTAAACCATTTCTCAAAAATCCGCTCGTTCATTACCGATAATAAGTTCGATTTCTGTCTTTTCATTAGGATATATATATATATAGTAGATCACTATTCAGTATCGGACCTCTTATATTCACACATAAAACATTTGTCACAAGATAAATAAGTTACCTTTGTTAAACATGAACTTAATCGAACTTTCAATCATTTGTCATATTTTTTTTCAATTTTATATACGCCCACATGAGACGTTAAGATAAACTTGAGGATAAAAAATACAGTGGTATTATCGGAAGTGCATAAGTGACTAAATACTAATTCTTTCCCTTTTTAGGAACCTTTTTATTCAAAACACTGAAACACAATTTACGGCTTCGGATGTGTATTAGTTATCGGACAGAAATTCCGTAACAAATACAAATGCAATAAATTAATTATTAATCCACTTTAAAGTTTTCATTGAAAGTTCCGCCAAAATTCTAACTTTTTTCCCACAGATTTCTGATCTAGCTTTTTTCCGTTTCTAAAACACGCAAATCTAACAACAAATAAATAAATTAACTAAACAATGACGAGCTTAATCTGGTTTTCATGTCAAAGTTCCTGTTGTTATGTATAGATGTCATTAGGTAGATATAGTGTAAAACGAACGCATCTTTTACGAAATTTTAATATTCGTATCATGTAAGATTCCAAGTTGTTTGCGTACTTAACACTTTATTTTATGCAAATTACGCAGGTACTCTCCGTCATACAATGTCATTACAGATTTGCCCCGAGCGATATAACGTTTACCGCAAAAAAGTTGATTCATTCATGACGGACACGACACGCATCAAAAACAGAAGATCATAAAACCATCAGAGGTGTGAAAATTGGATTTACTTTGAAATCCGGCATTTTGTAAGATTAACACACAGTAAAAAGGTATGTATATTCTTATTTTGGTCAGTTATTCAAGGGTTATCGCATCCGATAAAGACAGCGTTTGTATTTTTCCCGCCATTTTATGGATATGACAGTTTTTAGGTTTTTGTGGAAAATTTTTCTTTTACTTTCCATGTTTGAAAATTATAAAATTTTACATTTAATATGACGGCGAACAAGTACATATTTTTGAAGTTTTATAGTGTTAAGCCATCAAATCTAAAATTCTACAATTGTCTAGGTATTCCTACTGTTAACACAAGCACCTCTGTTACCTTTTCTGGCATTGACTGTTACATCTTTGATTATAATTGTGATTTTGATATTTTTCTAAATTGCACATATGGCACATCAGAATTTCACAGGTATTTGTGTTATATATTTACAACTTATCTTGCTAACCTTTTCTAAATTGTAAGCGCATTTTGTAGTGGCTACAAGAGGCTTCTTTTATTGAACTCTACGAATTATCCTCAAGGTGCACTTGAGACACAGAATCTCGTTTTTTTTTTACCTCATTTAAAATCATTCTTAGACTAGAATGTTTTACAACTTCAGTGTGAGCTGAATATGAATCAGAAAATACCGGATTTGAGGTTTGAACCCCAATACCTTGAATTTGAAAGCTATGGTCAGTTACCCTTGGCAACGCCCGCCATTAAGCCTGCCTACAAGACAAAAATAGATAAATTATATAGAATTGTTGTAGTATTTTCAATTCAAAAGCAGTTAATTTTTTCCAATTATTCAATTAACAAGTTTCTATAGATGTTATCTTTTGGTTGTTGTTCGATTTTATCAACACTGGTTGAAAACTTTGAAACCTCGCCAATTTAGAAATTTGACTTTACTCGTTGTGGTTTGAACGTTTCAGTGTTTCACTGTCCAAAGAATTTGAATCAGTTTATGAACCTCAATGTTGCACGGTTGAAACATTTGTCAAATTGGTTGAACTTTGTGCTGAGTTAAAATAAACAAGACCTTTCTGTCTCACAAGATAAACTTTTTATTTATGATAGTTTTCTTTTTTCACGAAATTATGGCAATTGCTTGTAATGGATTACCATGTACTCTATATACATTTCTTGCTTCAATGATTTAAGTACTAACCGTGCTTTGATTTATCAATTATAATTAAGACAATATAAACGTAATAACATTTACATAATTTTGTGATTGTTTTCAACTTTCTGACACGTTTCTATCATAAACAGGTTTTATTTATGTTTAATTGTTTGATTTAAGTAAGTATCGTGAATTTTGATCCGGTTTTTTTATGTGTAACAACTATTTGTATATATATACGAACAATATATATATATGGTTCGTGACGTTTGCAATGTTAAATTTAAATGTGGAAATTTAAAAGTGAAAAAGAAATTTGTTTACTGCAAATTTTGCACGTAACCTTATCCATGTTTTTGTGTGAGTTTTACACGTGTCAGTAACTAGCCGTGTGCTTGATATAAAATATATACAAAACCATCTTACAGACTTGTTTAATTTATTACAGATAATCATGAAGAAAATAAAGGAGTTTATATTAATCTCAATCTTAAGTTTTGTCTCCAGAATATACGCACAAGGTGGGTTTTATTAATTAATTTATTTATTTATTTATTTATTAATTTATTAATTAATTAATTAATTTATTTATTTATAAATGTATGTATGTATGTATGTAATTTATATTTTTTATGCATCTATTTATTTATTTTGTTTTTTTGTTTTGATAATTCAAATTTTTTTCTGACAGTGGGCATGTTTTTTTTTATTAAGCAAATTGTTTCTGAAAAAAATCAAATTTCAACTTTTAATCATGTTTAAAAATTGCATGTTTTTACACTACACTTAGTAATTTAGACTGCAATACTGCAGATATTTAGAGTCACTTGTTTTAATTCATCAGTAAAATCAGTGTGCAGGAGACCATTTATATATTTGTTCATTAAGAGTCATTAATCAGAGGCAAACGTAGGACCAAAAGTAAACAAATTCATTTTTTAAAATCTAAATAATTTTATAAATTATAAGTGTCATTCATTGAAGCATTATACACGGGTAAAAACACAATCGACAAAAACTGTCGATTCTGAGAGAGAGAGAGAGAGAGAGAGAGAGAGAGAGAGAGAGAGAGAGAGAGAGAGAGAGAGAGAGAGGCGTTGATTCATTCGAATGTTTAAGCATTAACGATAAATGTAACAATGCCAATCATAGAAAGAAAGTCACTAACAATGGATTCACGTGGTTGGTCGACTATTATCTTAATTTAAAATTGTTACATATTGAACAATAAACGTATAACATTTATATTTCACAATTACAGGTGGCACGATGACAAAAGTTGAAAATAAAATTCTACCCGGTATGTACTTTTGATACAATAATATATAAACACATAATCATTAAAAAGTTTCTATTTTTACCAATATTATTTTGTTTAGTAAAACAAAACGTAATCACTCAAATATGGATGTTTAATGCGTTTCTTTCTCGCCTTCTGAAAGATACATATAGATAGATAGATAGATAGATAGATAGATAGATAGATAGATAGATAAATTGGGGTTTTTAGTCCAAGTCAAGAATATTTCACTTATACCGAGACGTCGCCAGCTATAGGTGAAGTAGCAGAAATTTTGACCTTTGCAGTGCGCCTAGGGAAATGTGCAGGGAGGGTTCTTTAACGTACCACGCCTGCCGTGACAACGGTTTTTATGGTCTCCTCCAAAGGACCTTGTGACTTTCATTTTTTTAAATACCGAGTGATTGGTCAAAAACAGTCACTACTAAGTTTTAAGTCTTTGTCAGACCCGGTCATTTTTCGAACCCCGCACACGAATCGAGCACTCAACCAACTGAACTACCGTAGTGGCTCTGATATTTAGAAAGGCTCCAAGACATCTGACCAAACTCCCGATAATTGCTAGAGACACAAGTATTTCCTTTTGTCAAAACTTCTGGAATTGTTTTAACAATTTGCCTAAGTTATGTTAAATTGAAAATTTTATGCATATCTAGTATTTTACGCTTAAGAACCCTTATGTTTATTAAAGGTTCCACAGTAACTGATTTAACTTATTTTTCAAAAAAAAAAAAAAAATTAGATTTGATAGGTCTTGTTTTGACATTATTTGTGAATTTCTGATTAAAAAAATATTTTTAACAAAAATGAATTATTTTGATTTATTTAATATTTATCATAGAGACATGTAAAGCACTTTGCGGCGACAAATCAGCATGTTTAACTCCCCTGGAAGGTGACTGCAGATATTACAATGATTGTTTTAAACAATCTGGAGTTTGGTATGGCTTTGTAAGACAATGTTCATTCGGGTTACACTACAATAACGCGACAGGTGTCTGTGATTATGTCAGGTCAGCTAACTGTGTTTCTGGTAAGTCTCTCTTCCCAAAGAAGGGAGGTATAAAATCGGAGGCCTTTTTGTCTTTTATTTTTAATAATTTTAAATTCTTTCTTCATCTTGGTAAAATTGCCTTGCTAGTTCCTGTCTTGAACTTTCATTTTCTTTAATTCCCATTTGTAGGACGGTAACTTATACTGTGCTCTCTCTCTCTTTCTTTCACACACACACACACACACACACACACACACACACACACACACACACATTTATAAGTACTCATTATTTAACCCGATAATTCCCTCTAAAGCATTCAATATACTTGGACAATATTACCCATTTGCCTGTTACCAACAATGGTGTAGATTTTTATTTTGTATCAAACCTACTTATCTTATCTACATTTAAATCAATGTTAGATAATCATAACGCTTCCTTCAATTTCTGCAAATCAAGGTGACAAATTCTTGAATAACCACAATTAGGCATACATGTTTTGTATTTGTTATAGATCGATGCAAGCTCTTTCCAGAAACAAAAGTGTATTCAAATGCTAATCCCTATTACTTCCCTAAATGTGACGGCGCTTATTGGGAGTGTAAAAATGGAATTTCAGAGGGCCATTGTTGTCCAGAAACACAGGTTTTCGTAGAAGGTCAGGGTTGCGTGGAACAAAAAGGGTGTGTTAATGAGTGTCAAGCCACAGATGCTGGTAAGATCAACATTGTCAATTTTGATTATCGATTGAATTGTACTTACATCGAGACAACATCAGCATTAAAAAATTAAAGAAAGGATAAGTGTTTATTAATTAGCCAATGATAGCTTAAACTATTTTAACGAGGACTACTCAAAAAGAAAAAAAAAATCTTAATTTTAATTTTTATTTTATTCTTCAATATAATCTCTTCTAACATGTACTCGTAATTTCACCTAATTCTTATTTTTATTCTACAATGCAATGTAGAATCTTTATTATTATTATAATTTTTTTTTTGTTGCATGTACTCACAATTTCAACTCGGAAACCGATGATTTAAAAACATCCAAGAATTTTGTTCCAAGAATGTCTTAATTCTTTAAATAAAAAAATAACTTGTTCCGAAAAAACTCGAGATAAGATTCGAAACCTCAATAATTTCGGTTTAGAATTTTTTTTATGCTACCAACTTCGCTACTGCAACAAGATCATGTTGACTATGAATGTTGTCATAATGTCACGTATAGGTTAATTTTTACCTTTAAAATTGTCGACGGTTTAAATATCTTTTTACATCAAATTATTTTATAAATGATAAATAATACCATCGGTTTAGAGAAATATTTAAGGGATCAAATTATATTCTAATGCGTAACATTACAAGAAATTTAAGTGAGAAATGTAATTTATTTTTATTGTAGAAAGATGCGGACGTGAGGGTGCTGGTCATCAATTTCAAAAGGTGAACGCATATTGCGGGGAGTATTACGAGTGCAATGCCAATAGCCCTGGACAATCAGACAAGTTATGTTGTGAAAGTGGATTTGAGTTTGTTTTTCAAAAGGGATGTGTCAAAAATGAAAACTGTTCCGATCCATGCGGATACACAGCAAAGAAATTAGGTAAACATTTCATTTTTACAGATCACGACAATATAATATTGCCAAAAGGATCTTCTTATTGCTTTTTGTAATAACTTGCATAGTCATTGGTGATGCAAAGAGGTCAAACACAAAATGTTTTAGGGGACTCATCGTTAAGTTGTATAAAGGGCGGCTTACAGGGTCATTAACTTTTTAGGTACGAATCCCACTAAGGGACAGATGGAATTGTGAAAAATTTGTCAATTCGGTTGCCGAAGGCTAGTGGTTTTCTCTGATCGATCCGATGTACTTCTCCGCTTATCGACAAGATATAATATTTACTGGTCTCATTCAATATCTTCACTCCACTTCACTTTTCTCTATCATATTTACATGCTATTGCAACCATTTCTGTGTTTTTATGTTACATTTGACTTGACTAAGTACATGTTTTCTGTACAAAATTGATAACTACAATTTCATTAGCATAAGCAAAAGAATTAAGACAAAATCGTTTTGGATCTAAGTTTATTCATCATATATGATCATTAACTTTACCTTAGCCTTCAATTTCTGAATTACTTAAGTTTGATCATTTTAACATATGGGAATAACGTTTTATGTTGGCAGTAAGCTTCAAACTAAGACAGTATTTAAGCTTTCGTGAATATTTGCTTTTAATTTGTATAAATCAAATTCAATAAATTTCTTTTGAAACCTTTTTTAATTAGTTCTTTAAAGAATTTTAGACATTTAAAATACTATTTTTATTTTAAAAACATATGCACGTTTAAACAAGAATTCCACGGAATTAAATGTCCCGCCTGGTTAGTTTTGATTTTAACATAAACTTATAGCTATGCCAGGCTCGACAAAAACAACAAACCTTAAAAAAGTAGAGTTGAAATAAACAAGACAAATTTATTCAGAGATAAGAATTTTAGGAAGAACATTAAAAAACATAACACTATGATTCATACTTTCAAAAACATTGTGTTTATCATAAACTAATAGAAAGTGAATCAAATGAAATCAACATTTAACATTCTTATACATCTATTAAACAATTTTGAAAGATTATTTTCTCACCCCTATCCAATGCTGATTTTAACTTCATGGCTTTTCTGAGGATACTGTATTATAATATATATATATATATATATATATATATATATATATATATATATATATATATATATATATATATATATATATATATAACAAATACCCGCTAAATCTTGATGTGCCAGATGTGCACAGTTCGGAAAATCATTCCTCATCAGTGATACTAGGGGCCGAAAAGTTTGATAGATTAAAAACCATACGCCAAACAGTTGAAAATTAATGAATCTGAAGTTCCAAAAATATGTATATGAGAGTAAATGACACTTAATCATAAATTCTGTATAAATTTTATTCATAAATGCATTATTATTTTAACTTGGGCTTTTTTTTTTTTTTTTTTTTTTTTTTTTGCCTTTCTGTAAATTACATTATCGTATGGATTGTTATTTTTTAAAGTCTGTTACAAAAAGAAAGAGAAAAACGTGTTTGATTGGCACTCTTCATTGTTGAAGTTATTCATATATAACAGCGATTTCCATTTCCATTTGTAATTCATTTCATAGTGACTGGCTAGATTAACAGCTCCAATATAACTATTTATGGTAAATAAAATTCTGAGTCACGTGGTCAGTTATAAAGTTTGTGTTTAATCAATACGTTTTTTGTTTATTTATTAACGTGTTGATTTTGTTTTGTTTTTTCAGCTTGTAATATAGAAAAAATAGATGATTACACATACAAATATATCAACAATCAAAGAGTAGTTAGCTGTCCACCGGGTACCAGACTAGGGTCAAATGGAGAGGGATGCTATGTGTGTGAATATGACACTTCTAAACCAGGTGTGTATTGAAACAACTTGTTTTGTAACGAGTTACTGTAAAGCTTTCAGCTACAGATATCGAACGAAACAATCGTTGGCTTTTTATAAATTTAAAGCAATAATGTATAAATACAAATTGCTTAAAATTAGTTTTTTCATTGCAATAATGTATTAATACAACATTGCTTAAAATATGTTTTCTTTCTTAGCAACAGGTTTGCTTGAACATTTTTTTTCTCTAAGGACAACAGTCAAAGATATGATACTTTTCTTATTTATTTATTTATTTATTTATTTTAGTCCTCTTCGTACTCTTCTCCTTCTCCTCTTTCTTCTTCTTCTTCTTCCTACTATTATTATAATTTTTTTATTTTTATTTATTTTTTGTTTTTCATTTGTTTGTCTGATTGCAATTTATTCGTTATTTCAGTCTAAGAGTTATTTTATGACATTTATGACAAATATTGTACTTTTTACCATCAACAATTCAGCAATTGCAATATTTTGTTTTATTTTGTTTTGCAGGAACAAGATGTAAACAAACAGTATTTATGAATTTTAATAGAACAATGTCTCGTTGGGCGTCAACCATGGATAATTGGGGAGCTCAGGCAGCGTGGGTGGGAACAGTAGGATTGCTACCGAATGCAAGGAAGGGAATAATCAATATATCATCTCGAGACGGTCGTCCTCGATATCTTACTATTCCAACATACAATGCACGTGACATGGATGAAGTTTATATGGAAATACGATTTAAGCCGACAGCTCAGAAAGAGACCAGCACTAACCCCACTTTAATATCAAACTGTCGTTCAGACACTGTTACTGGTAAACTGTTCTCACCCTCGTTTCATGTGGAACTGACACCAACATCTATAAAGGTCATGGCGATTAATATAAATGACGAAGTAGCGATAGTTGAAGTACCTTATACAGTAAGTAACGTTTTAAAATCAAACATATCTATACTATCTGATGTTAGTCCTGCTTTTTGTAAATTATGATATTATTATCTTATCTATAATATTCCTAGATTCATATATATATATATATATATATAGACACAATCACGCGTCCTAACCCCTCGACGGTGTAGATAAAAAGTAATTATGAGATATGTTTAATTTGGCGCGCTGGGCTGTGTGCATTGACGTTAAACCATTAGTAAACATGCTCTAAAGTAAGTGAAAATCACATATTAAAGACTGTTATGAATAGTATATATATAGCTAAATGATAAAATGTATCTTATAAAACTGACTAGACATATTACTTAATTAAATATAATTATATAATTGTTTAATTTAATTTAACAAATAATTGTTTAACCCGATTAAACAACCTGTGACACAAAAAATAACCAGGCTTCCCAGTTTCACAATCGGTACTCAAATTAGATTTTCGCTTTCCTTTTTTCCAATTTCTTTTGCAACTATAATGAACGTTTTCAATTTAAAAGTTTGAAAGATATACAAACTGACAACTTACATTTTTCGTATTTCTTAACAAATAAGAAAAATATTGATAACTTAAATTTGCCAGATTTACGTTCAAACGATATAAGTAAAGAAATGATTGTGAAACAGGGGAATTGTGTTCTACTTTCACTGAATAAAACGTATCCAATAAAACCGTACTTAGAAGAAACTGGCCAATACTTTATAAAGTTCGCGCATCTCGTTCGATTTTGTACCTGAATATAGATGTTGACTGTAATTGTATTTTAGGCAACAAATATTGTCATTGGTAACTTAAACTTTATTTTAATTATTGTTTAATGGCGTCATTTCTTCCAATATTAAATTGTATTCCTTGCTTTGGTACCAGAAATTGCAAATTTATGATGGTCACATGCTTCGGTTAAACGATAAAGAAAGTGACTTATGAGATTATAACGTTATATAATCTCACTTCTTATGAAAGTGACAATTTCTAATTGTTAATTAAAAAAAGAATGGTAAGTTGACAAATATTGTAAGCAAATAAAGAAAAAAAAATATGTAATCTAGGCTTGAAGCTGCTCTGAACACTTCCGTATAAGAAACAGTATCAAATAGCATTAGTACGCCTACACCGTTTGTGTACGTTGAAATGAAATAAAAAATCAGATATAACAGAACGGAGTAGTAATCTTGAACAAAAATGATAAGCTATAGTTCTTCTCAACCAAATACATTTCATAAGATTAAAAAGTAACCAGTAATATTATAATTAAATGAAGTTTTATCCGTTCCTTGCTACAAAAAATGTAGTTGTGGTCCCGGTTTCACAATAGCTCTTTCTTTAACTTAAATTAAGATAATTTTAGAACTACAACTGTATAGATAAACAGTTTTTTGACAACAGTAATATAAATGTTATAAGTTAGAATATTCTTTAAATGAAACCTTATATTTTTATTTTTTAACAAGTGATAAAATTATTAAGATTTCAAAATATCGGGATTTCAGTTAAGGAAATCCTTAGATAAGACATGGTTTTAAGACTTGGGCCTGAAATAAAAATCTTTGTTAGAGAAGATCCCTAGCTTATACGATCAGTGTATAATTCATGGTTGTTGTTCATCAAGCATTATTCAGAACTTTTCCTCCATACTTTGCTTGTTGACAATATTTAACCAATTATTGGTTATAATATATTTATTTTAATTTTGGATTTATATAATTTTGGAACTTTAGATTTGTTAATTTTTAACTGTTAGACATATGATTTTATCTATCAAAATTTTCGGTCTTAGTGTCACTGATGAGGAATGGATTTTCAAAATCACATGTAGCACGTCAAAATTTAACTGGCATTTGTGTTATATATTTATACCTGTATAAGCATACTCGTTTTGAATATGAAAAGCATACATAGACCGGGTTGTTTGTTCGTTGTTTGATGAAATAAGTTTTATTCCCTATTTTTTTAATGGTCATAGCTACGAACAACCGGTTGTAAAACATGATTCTGAACCTTTCAATAATACTAATTATTTAACAAAAATAACTGTTTAATTTTGTTGTGCCATATGTGCGCATTTCAGAAATTTATTCCTTATCATCAGTGACACTAGGAGCAGAAAAAGTAGATACAAGATAAAAAAAAATAATCCGAACATTTGAAAATTATATTAATTCATATCCAGCTAACGAATGTTTTCATGAAATAACAAACCTTAGTTTTAAATAAATTTCAAAAGTTAGGATGGCTGAAGATTTTGTCACAAGAAATTTGAGTCACAACAATACTTGCACATTATTTTCTTATTAAATTGAATGCTAGTCAAAAGCAGAGAAATTTTAAGTAGATGGTATCTATGTGATTGTTTTATTGACATATTTGCTTTTGTCTTATCTTTGTTCAAATGCTTCTTGCTTCGTGCTCTCGATTGAATTGGCCTTGCCAGTTCTTGTTTTCTAGCTACAAATTGCTGCCCTGAATAATTACATAGTTTCACGTTTTTGTATTTACAACTTGTATCTTAATATTACAAGCAGTTACTAACAGGAAATATTAACTTTAAATTTAAACACTCAAACTGGTTTATCAAAAGCAACAAACAAAATTTGCGACACGTTTGCTCTAACTTGCAACCAAAACTTAGCTGTTGAACTTTCACTTTCTTTTAATTCCTTTTATAGAAAGGTAACTCATAGTGTGCTCTCTCTCTCTCTCTCTCTCTCTCTCTCTCTCTCTCTCTCTCTCTCCTCTCACACACACACACACACTTGGAATCACTATACATTTTTTATTTATTTCTTTTTTACAGAGTGATGTATTTAACAACTTAACAATCCATTATGATGATGTACAATTAGAAGTTATAAACACGCCAGAAGGTGGTCAAGAAATCAAAAGAACTGCACCTCTTACAGGTAAAGATAATGCATTTAAAAGCATCTCTCTCTATACTTGTAATAGAGATATATAGCAGTGCCATGTGATCAATATTTAAATTATATTAGTGCTCGAACGATATGAAAAGCATTTGACAAAATGACATTAACTGTTGTTTTTCTTAATTGAATTCCTATTCTGACCATTTAATTTGGTACATATATGCGTCAATCAAAAATAACTTGTGTTGACGGTGTTGAGACAAGTATGTCAATAGTTTATTAACATAGCTTTTTCTGAAAACCAGGTATTTTTATGTATTCCACAGGAAAATTGAAAAAGCCTTTAGTTGAGATGCACATTGGTAGTTGTAATTCTATGGAAACTCAGTTTTACGGCGAATTGGATGAAGTAAGTAATGGATTACATATAATACATATATAATAATTACTTTTATTATACCTCATGTAAAAATCTAATTATTTGATTGGTTGTGACACGTTTGATAATTTTGACTATCTTGCTACTAAAATCACCTTCAATTCATGACGGGTTTTATTCCTTGTAATCTAGAAATATTTTTTCTCAATATCGCCCGGCTACGGATTTTACCGAACGTTTTCTCGTCCATTTTCGATATTAGTATTGCCTTAACCAAACGGCCGAATGTAAGCATATTATGGTGTTTGCAAATGTAACAAAAGAGAATGTATAATGATTAATTAAAGGAAAGGACAGTAAAATACTTAACGAACTGTTTGAAAATCCCTTCAGTATAATTAAAAACATATTACCCTTTGTTTTGTGTTTAAAATTAGATTATCACCATGAAAAAATTACCCTCGATAAAGTTTCTTTCTAAGGGTGATAATCAAACAGAACACACAAAACAACGGTCAGTATGTTTTTATAATATTTACAGTGTGATTATAAAACGTATATAAGTCTAAAACACTGTCTTAGGCTAGGTAACTAGAAACTGTTTTAAATGGTTACAAATTGTCTTAAGGTGGTAGGGAACAGCATACAGCAGTATGTGAAAGTTCACATTATATTTTCATTAGTAGAGCCGATTTTAAATATAAAAGTGATAAAACATTATTTTGAAACGGGAATTAATAGAAATACTTTTTGTGTAATTTGTAACTTCAACAAAGAAATGTTTGAACAAAATTTATCCATTTTTTACTTTGAAGTCCCAAAACACCTTTTGAAGCCTAAGAAAGAAAAAAAATGCATTTTTGCAATAAACATTTCATCACTGTTTAAAATTTTTTCTTCTTAATCCTTTAATATTAAATCTTATTTTACGGTGCATTTTTTAAAAATAATAATAATAATAATAATAATAATTTGTAATAGTTCATGGGTCTAATTTTATTGAACAAGTATATCTATGCATTGCAATTTAAATACTGGTTCCAAAATTTATTTTCACATTATTTGTTTTTATTTTTCAGATAAAAATATGGACATGCAAACCAACACCGCCAAAAGCATCTGGTCCGAAAAAACCAATTCCAGCTAACAATCCGTTAAGCACAGATCCTGCCGCAAATCCGTCAAATACAGATCCTGCCGTTAATCCTCCAAATACAGATCCAACTAACAATCCAAATCCAGACCCTGTTGTTAATCCATAAACTTTAACGAATGCTTCATTTTCCTGTCATCTTTTAAATGTTGCAAACGTTAGTGTAAATTCGTGATTTTCCGTATTACTTCGTATGGAGTCGTATCCAAGTCGTCGTTATTCATGTTCAGTAGTACAGTGTGTGCCCTGTATTTTAGTTCATGAAAGAAAAAACTAATGATGTCAAGTTGACAAAAATTGCTCCATTTATTGCAGTTGCAGAGTAATACAGTGCCCTATCAAAGGATATTTTGTAACTTACACAGGACTTTTTCGTCCCATGAGCCTGACATTTTGTAGTAAAACTCCATATAAAATTTGACTTCTATGATAATTTCTTTCTTGACCCTCGTATTTTGTCAAAAATATAAAATATACTTTTATGATATTTTTGTGGTAATGGCATGATACAAAATTGAAACATTTTATCATTTTTATTTATTTATTTATTTTTAATTTTTTTTGTAATATGGTCAGAAGAATTTATCTTGTGCTGATAACTTTCAATGTTTGTACAGTTGCAACATTTTCCATCTTTTTGTTCATATATTAATATTGTTTTTAAAAGCTTTATTAAATCTTAATATATAAATTATAATTTTGTTGTGTATCATTATTTTATCTAACAAATTTTGTGTCTTTGCAAAGATTTATAGATTTATCTTGCATTGCATTTTACTTGGAATGTTAAGCTCTACAATCTATTTTAAAAAGACGCCATTTTGTCAGGAGTCCTGTCAAGTTAAGAAAATTTGAAATATATACGAAACGTATAGGATCGTATCTCACCAAAGTGTATGGTATTGTAAAAACAAAAGGGAAAACACACGGTTTAAGTGAATACAAAAAAACGAAAAAAAAAAAAAAAAAAAAAAAAAAAAAAAAAAAAAAATTAACACATAATAATTTTAAGAAAACTGATAATGAAACTCTACATTATGGTAGCGTTAGTTGATTGCCATGTTAAAGTCTGCTTTACGTCATATCAGTATATTTCATCTATTTTAAAGAGAAGGCTTTTGTTATTCATCGAAAGTGTTAACTTAAAAACAATCTGATGGGGATATTAAGTTTTTGCAATTTTGCAAGTGTTTCTGATCTGCTTTGTATTATTCCACATTTTTTACCTTTAAAGTGCTAGTACACTTGCTGCAATGTCACGGATAAAAATCACAGGCAACAAGGTCCATGACACTATGGTTAAACAATAGCTTTGACAAAAAAACCCTACCAAGTTCATAGATATTGAAGGATAACACCTTAACATCTCGACAACTGCGGTTCTTCAGATGGTCATCAGAGAGCGAAGATGTATAAATACTTTTGGTCGTCTACTAATTTAAGTTGTCTAATCATTAAACTATGTTTAAGTTCCACAATAATGTGGTATAAGGTGGACCCTGTTTTGTGGTCTTTATATATGGACTGAATTACGTCTTTAGCAAATAAACAAATACATGTATAAGAAATTTTTCCTTTGTATGTAAACTACAAGGACACAGTCTTTTTCTCAAGTAAAAATCAGTTTCCACTTTTTTCCTACTGCATTTGGTGTGATATATAATTTTTTCCTGGTAACGTTGGAAGTTTAAGAGTTGCTTTTAACTGTACAAATGCCTTTTGATTCAGACAAAAGTAACCCAGAGATATTGGTTTAGACATTAATTCAAACATTTAAGTATACAGCAAAACATGGTTCCTGACTTCTATGTCCACATTCCCTAAAAATCTAGCATTTGCAAAAGAGTACAAGCTCTTTATATATTAGTCTTCAATTGTAGGAACCCAATTGTAACAATTTTTAGGCTTTTGGCTGTTTTGATAACGTTAATGGAAATAGTTAGTAGCTCAAAAAGATCAGAAATAACATATGCAATAAATCCATAAAATATATATCTTAAATCGGTAAGAATATATATATATATATATATATATATATATATATATATATATATATATATATATATATATATATATATTAACTGAAAGAGTTAAGATACATGTAATTATTTTCCTTGTGCTAATTTGTTTTATAAATTTAAAATAAGTATATGACGCAATGCGATTAACAATTAGAAAACGGTCGCTAATGCTTTGAAATCTGCTTTAAAACTGATGCTGAAAAGTAACAATGAAATTGTAATGCAGTCACACCTAAACTCATGAAAAGCGAATCTTAAATCGCAGAATTAAATAAAATTTTATTGATCATTCAATCTACATTTACATGTTGAGTTTTACGCCAATAAACCGATTGCCATCCAATTTCGTCGTGCCTCGGTTGACATTTATCTAAACTCTTACAAGTTTACTTTATATCAATTCGAGATAGTTCGTTTTTTTTCATACTTGTACTAGTTTACTTCACATCAAATTGAGACAGTTCGGTTCTCAGAATGCGTATTTACGTATATTTGAAATGATTACTATTCTTCTCTTTCCTATTTGTTATTTATTATTAAAAACTATAATAAGTAATTTGACTTAAACGTCAAACATAATTATAAATAAATGTGGTGTTACTATAAATAAATTTTCTAATCATGATCTTAGATCATGAATGAAATAGTATGATAATTATTTTAATATGTCAATGAAAAAAGAGAGAATAGAACAAAAGCAACAAATGCAAACGTAATTGACAAGTTGGTCGGTTTGATGATTTTTTTACGTCACATCAGTAATTTTTTCAGCTATTGACGACAAGTTACTGTAGTACGAAAAGTATTAGTATTAGTATTTATGAACTGATATGTACTTATGAACACTTGTGGCGACCTTTACAACACAAATACACTTACCTGTAATGTTGCATTTAAAAACACGTCTTGAGACCATTCAGGTACATCATACTTATGTAAAAAAACCTGCGGCAAGGAAAACTGATTTTCACTTGCAGTCGATAGGGGAGAAGCCTTGGGTTTTGGAGGCTAACCACTCCGCACTTCTGCCCGATCAATTCAGGATTAGAAAGAGTAACAGAGAAGTTCGAACAAAAAAAAAAAAAAAACAAAAACAAAACGATGTAATAGCAACTGAAGTTAACCTCATCGTGTTAACCTAACTCCGGTGTCAACGTCATTTAATCGTAATTTCATCAGAAAATGACTTGAAATTACGTTCATTTCTTTTTTTAATTATAAATGTTGCAAGTTGGTCACCACAAGAACAACTCAAAAATGCATAATTTACTATATAATAAATAATTTTAATTGAACACCAAATATATATATATAGAATCAATCTCTATAAATGAAATTTGATTAAAAGGAATCAAAAAGGATGACAAAGAATTTTTCAAAATACTTTATAAAACATCTTTTCAAAAAAAATCGGCTTAAGCCAAAAATAGAAGTTTAAGCAACTATTTCCTCAAACCCTTTTTTGTCAGGGTTTTACTTTTTGCTTTGCGTGATAATGAGGTGTCATAATATGTTTTGAAACACACACACACACACACACACACACACACACACACACACACACACTATATATATATATATATATATATATATATATATATATATATATATATATAAATTTATTTATTAAAATTTAAATTCTAATCGTTATTTATAATAATTTGTTATTTATAATATATGTCAATGTCAATCTGTTTAAAAATAGATGTTCGTGTCACTAAAAATATATACCTACATCATGATCTTAAATGTGTGAAATTGTTTAATTTTAATAACTTTCACTTGAAAATGAGGTGGTCAGTTCTGGGATGCAGAATTAAAAAATATTGCCTTGGGAAAATCTACAGCATTGAAACTTGCCAGTTGCTTGTTCAATTAAAATCACCAAAACATTTGTTTATTCATCTTTTTTATTGCTGGCAACACAAATCAGTCTTTGCTTGTACATTTTTAATATCTGTAATTAATAAATTAAAGACAGATTAAAGACCACCATTTATCTAGCTTTGGCACAAAGCTACAGAAATAAGCTTGTTAATGGTTAACGATCGTTTTAGCTTACAATTAAAATGGTTTTTTTTAAATTTAGCCATGCAGCGGCTTGTCGTGACTTTGTGTACATCATATTTACCTTGAGGTCATGTTAGCTCACTTAAATTCTTACTGTAACCAAAAGTTTTTTATCATATTTTCATACCATTTAAATTTCACAATAATGAAAACTACATTAAAATTGGTATCATAATATATATATATATATATATATATATATATATATATATATATATATATATATATAGCAGTTTGAAATCCACATTTTTAACATTCTTTTGATCACAAAGTGAAACGCCAAGTTTTGAGTTTCCTATGAGTGCATCATGACAGTGTAAGTTTAAAGGACAGTAGTAATGATGGTGATAGCTACGTCTGGAGAGAAAAACAACTTTTCAACCACCACAACCACCACCACCACCACCACTACTACTACTACTACTATAAATATGAAACCTTTTTAGCAGTTTATTTTAAATATAAGCAATAGAAGTTGTTTTTTAAGCAGATTGTAAAACATCACTTTTTATTTCGAATGTTTTGTTATAGTACAATGTATGTTTGATGTGACTTGTCTTTTTACTCTGGATGTAATAGTTATTTTATATGAATTATGTTTTAATTTTAACACCAACAACAACAACAACAACAACATTTATAATAATAATAATAATAATAATAATAATAATAATAATAATAATAATATAATAATAATAATAAACAATAATAATAACAACAACAACAACAATAATAATAATAATAATGATAATAATAATGCTGATGAATGATGATGATGATGATGATGATGATGATATTATTAATAATAATAATCAATACCGGGACTTTATACCGACAACGCCCTACCATCAAATTGATAGAAAAATGGCAAAAACAAAAAGATTTGTTAGTTAAGTAGGGCTAAATGATCATTGAAGGGCATGGCCACAATCATACTGATAACTTTTGTCATCTCATTTAAAGTGAATGTCCATTTTAATCACGATAAAATTGTAAAACGCAACAACATGTGAGGTTTTTAAAATGAAAGCATAAAATTTGAGATATGTTTACCATCTATATTTCATCTGTGTTTTTTGTGACTTTTTAAATGTAATATATAATAGATTATTTATAAATCGTGTTTAAAATGGTGACATTTTGAGTATCTAATTCATCTTATCTAGATCTATATGGAATATAAATTTATTTTTTGTTTCTTTTTTTATATTTTTCTAATTAATTAAAATGTTTAAAACGATGTAAATACGTGTTATTTGGTCATGAAATGAGAAGTTGACAAGCTTTTATCTTTAGTTAATATTCAAATTAATTGAGTCTTAATGGAATTCGCCAGTGTACCACGTGATCAATACCTCTTAACGTTTGTGCGGAACGAAATGGATAACGTTTTCGTCAAATATTCCCGAAAAAACGTCGTTTTTACGGGAAAATGTAACTTTATGCGATTCCGTTGTCAATAGAAATAATTGTCCCGCACAAACGCTATGAGGTATCACGTGATACACTGGCGAATTCCATTTAAAGAGACAAAGTGTGTAGTTAAAACTTTTAATTGGATAAATAAAGAAGAGTGGTGCCGAGTAATGGTGTTTAACGCCCCAGTCATTTTCTTTACCCATAACTAGGCGGTCATTTATCGCATTGTGAAGGAAACCGGATTACCCAGAGAAAACCACCAACGTTTGGCAAAAAAAAAAAAAAAAAAAAAACCCAAAAAACACCAAAGTGCAAAGGTAAAAAAGCGACACCACAAACTTAAGAAATACTTAAGTTACTAAAGACTTGTTTAAAAATTACTTAAGAATTACTTAAGAATAACTGAAGACTTACTTTAGAATTACTTGAGACTTACTTAAGAATACTTAAGAATTACTTAACACTTATTTAAGACTTACTTAAGGCTTACTTAAGACTTATTCAATAATTACTTAAGACTTACTCAAGACTCACTTAACAGTTATTTAAGACTTACTTAAGACTTTTTAAAAATTGTCTGAGAGAGTAAATAGTGAACAAAACATTATAATATGTCAACATTTTTAAATTGTTTGCAATCTATATTACAAATTACGAATTTTATATTACAGGATCATTGAGAAAAGCGGAGTTTTTGTTTTGAAGATTGAAGATGCCCATTAATAAAAATGTTTGTCTTTGTAACATGAAAACATTACTAGATTATCCACTATATCAATTTTATTTTTATATTAGATTGGTATCTTGAAACAACCTTGAAGTTTGTTAGATTAAAGATGTTTCTTTTTATTGATTGAGACACAGTTGTGCCCATATGATGAATTTAAGAGAAAAACTCTTGTATCTTTAATCGCAAAAAATAAATACATGTATATAAATAAAATAAAATAGAATAAAATAAAAATAATGAAATAAAATAAAATAAAATAATGAAATAAAATAAAATAAAATAAAATAAAATAAAATAAAATAAAATAAAATAAAATAAAATAAAATAAAATAAAAGAAATAAAATAAAATAAAATAAGATAATGAAATAAAATAAAATAAAATAAAATAATGAAATAAAATAAAATAAAATAAAATAAAATAAAATAAAATAAGATAATGAAATAAAATAAAATAAATAAGATAATGAAATAAAATAAAATAAAATAAAATAATGAAATAAAATAAAATAAAATAAAATAAAATAAAATAAGATAATGAAATAAAATAAAATAAAATAAAATAATGAAAATAAAATAAATAAATAAATAAAATAAGATAATGAAATAAATAAAATAAATAAGATAATGAATAAAATAAATAAAATAAAATAAAATAATGAATAAATAAAAAAATAAAATAAAATAAAATAAAATAAAATAAAATAAAATAAAATAAAATAAAATAAAATAAAATAAATAAATAAATAATGAAATAAAGAAGAAGGAGAAGAAGAAGAAGAAGAAGAAGAAGAAGAAGAAGAAGAAGAAGAAGAAGAAGAAAGATGAAGAAGAAGAAGAACAAGAAGAAGAAAGATGATGAAGAAGAAGAAGAAGAAGAAGAAGAAGAAGAAGAAGTAGAAATACTCAGAAAAGTACATGATTTTCCTTCAATATCTATTATAGAGATTTTAGCCTATTTAGATAGATTATCTTAGTATTTATTTGTAGTTTTTAAATTCAGTCGTTCAAATCAAGCTTTGCTTTGATTTATTTATTCTTTTTCCATTAATTCATGTTAATTCATGTTTTTTACAGTTTCGACGAAATCAAATCAATCTATCTTTAAATGAAAACACGTATTTGCAATAGTTAGCGCAACAAAAATTACGAAAAAATAAACAAATACATGTACTGTGAGACAAATAAATTGGGTATAAACTTTTTTGTGGTGGATACTTGATGTATTTAGTGTCTTTTTGTACTTTAAGAGCTGATTTAAGAAATAAAGATCTACATCCTGCCGACTTTCTTTCAATTTATCAAGGTAGTCAGTATTGAGATGGTGGAGCATCGGAAAGCGGCCTAACGAACTTTCTCACTAAAGAGCATGTTGGAGCGAGATTAGCCCACATGAGAGTTATGTTTGAGGTTTCTGATCATTTCTTTAATTTCAGAATTATTGATCCCTAAGCATCCACATTTAGAGTCAATTAACCATTCATTGCATTTACAATACAGTGCAGCATATTTATCCCACCTGCAAATAAATTTAGGAAAAAACCTCAATCAAAATCTCTGAGTAGACCTGGTTTTAAAAAATTACTTTAAAAAAAAAAAAAATTATTTACAATCTTTTCCGCATTAAGGTAATTTTCTTCAAACTTGTTATGTCATTTAAGTGTCAAAAGTAACTGGTTAAAAATCAAGTCCCCCCCCCCTCCAAACAAGGAATAAGGTTACCGTAATCAATATATATACAGAATACATTTATCAGTTGGGTGTAGGATATAATTATACTTCACACTGTTTAATCATGATATATGTGAATAAATTTAGACATTTATTTTCAATATATAATCAATTATGATCATTTTATTTATCAATTGTCACGAAACAAAACGTCAACTGTAATATGTTTTCAAGTTCAACCTTTTTTTAAGTTAAAGCTGCATTATGTTTTCCCGTCTATAATATATTAAGGCACATTTTTCTTAACTTTACCTCTTATGAAAAAATGTAATACTTTATTCCTTGAAAAAAAACCTTTACTTTCGTTGAAATTCGCGGGAAAACCTATTGCTGGCTTGATCTACCAAAAATTTTACTTTTGAACATTGCTCACGTGATTTTTTTTCGAAAACAAGAATAAGTCAACAATCACAACAAAGAAACATGCTACTGTCATATACCAATTTTTAAATTTAATCATAAAAAAACATTAAAAAAGTGGTGTATGACACTGCTCCACAAAATATTTGGGTTTCCAAAACCGATATTGGAATATTGATATGTTTTGTCAAATTAAATAAGAACATTTTTTTTCTCTACAATAACGTTATGTTTCGCTTGAAAACGTCTTGCGTGATGTGGCATATCATATGGATAAAGGTAACTGTTAAATTTACGATATGCATTGTTAATGCAAGACAATCCTATCCTTATAAAATAAGCATGATATTGAGTGTAAAATTTCAGATATAACATAAGCATCCACACAACCTAGTCTTTGTAAAATATAGTCATACTGTCTTGTTAGTTTAAAATTTAAGATATGTAAGTAGCTAGGCAACCCTATCGATGTAAAATAATAGCATGATTGGAAGTGTTAGATTTGATATACGTATTTATTGTTTACGCTTAATAATAATAATAATAATAATAATAATAATAATAATAATAATAATAATAATGTAATGATGATGATAAAAACAACAACAACAACAATAACAACCAAAAAGATAAAAAAAAAAAAAAAAAGCTGGCAATTTTGTAACCATTGAAATCGTAGATCCGATGTCATATGCTATTAAGTAAATAAATATTTTCAAAATATTAATATAGAATAATAAGGATTGTTTTTATTACTTGTTATTATCATTATCATTATTATTATTATTATTATTATTATTATTATTATTATTATTATTATTATTATTATTATTATTACTGAGAAGGATAATTAGACAGAAGGCTTCACGGGTCAAACTTTACAAGGATAGCAAAAAAGAAAAGTTTATGTTTGGTACTAAAATAAAACAGACTGTTAGTGACCTTATGCCTTCATCAAAAATCCGTTCTGATGAAAAAATCTTAATGAATACGACTTAATGAAGACAAATGAAGGCGTATGAAGGCATATAAATCAAAAACCAATTTTTTCCTCATTATTATATCCTCAGGCAATGAAATTCGTGTGCAGACATTTTTAGCCTGTGGCATTTTTCATGTAATCTATAAACACATTACTCTGAAACTTTAATTACGTTTTGTTTGAATTTGAACACGGACCATGAACCGTAAACATCGGAATAAATTACACGGTACACTGATTATAATTTGTGTATAGTGGGACAACTTTTGGCGTACTTCAGGATTGATTTTTAAAGAGCGTTTTGTTATATGATTGAGAGTATTTTATAATTGAAGTGGACCCAATAGATCAAGTAAGTTAATGTTTCATTTTCTTGAATTTTGGCACTACCCTACTAAAACATCAAAATTTTATTTTCTACTAAGGTTAACTTTGTGATAGAAATTAACAACAAAGTTGCGATAAATTCTAATATATAGTTAGTTAACTTTTAATTCATCTCCATGAAATAATAATAATAATAATAATAATAATAATAATAATAATAATGATGATGATGATGATGATGATGACGATGATGTTGATGATGATGATGATGATGATGATGATAATAATAATAATATTAATATTAATAATAATGATTGTTATTATCATTTTGTCATTGTTTCCAGTGCCAATTCAAAGTCGGGAATTATATTATAACCAATATGATATTTTGTTTTTGTGCTCTTTCCGTTTGTTTGTTCCGAGGTGTTCATGTTTCTTTTTTCCCTTCTGTTTGTTAAAAAGCGAGAACGTTTGATTTTCCATGTGATGTATGTTACGTAGGGAGTTAGCACACACACACACACACACACACACACACACACACACACACACACATATATATAAATATATATATATATGTAAATAAATATATATATATATATATTTATATAAGATTAGCATGACAGTTTGTTTAACCAAATATGATTATGGCACACGTCTTTTGAGATATTAATTTATTCATACGTGACAAACTAAAATAGAAATCGGAATCTATGTTGAAATAAGTACATGTATATGCTGCCAAGATATGACTTTACAACATACAATAAAAACCGTAGACGTTTTTAAGTCCTACTTTCTCCTCACAGCATTATCTGCATCCAATGGGAGTTAAACAAGGGTGATGTTAGACCCAAAGAAACGTAAGCCGGAATTTTGAACAGTACTCCATCAAAGAGACCCCAATTGAAACTGAAAGCAGAGAGGTCCAAATGAAATTATAGGGAGAGAGGGCCCAAAGAAACTATGGGCGGAGAGGCCCCAATAAAATATGTAGGCGGATTGCCCCAGTGAAACTTTAGACAGAGAGGAACCAATAAAATTGTAGGCAGAGAGGCACAGATAAAACTGTAGTAGAGAGACTCAATAAAACTGTAGTCGGAGAGGTCCCAATAAAAAGTGTCGGCGGATTAGCCTCAATGAAACTGTAGGCGGAGAGGCCCAAATGAAACTTTAGACAGAGGGGTTATTTTTGGAAACATGTTTCTCAGTTTTTTAAATGTTGTTTCTTATTATTTTTATTATTGAATTAAAGAGAACAAATACTAGAAGTTTATCTGAAATACAGAATTAGCAGAAAATATACCTTCGGTGATATTAAAAAGGACTTTGTTGAATTGTTCGTTCAAGTATTTTGACGTACTTCCGCGTTGCAAAATGAGAAATTTGACCTTTTGAAACTACTCCATTCATTACACATAGAAATGTCGTTATAAACATAAAATTCTGACAGAGGTTGAGAACGGTCATCTTCGGGGTTATGTAACAATTAAGGCATGTAAATATAGACAATGGTTATCTATTCAAAATTTTAAAAAGTTTTTTTTTTTTTTTTTTTTTTTTTTAAAATTAAAAATACATTGCAGAAATGCATTTTTGGTTTGGTTCGAAATATATTCATTACCACTTAAGGACTTAAAAGTATTTCAATTTGAAATAAATATTTCGCTCCACTTTATAATCAATTCATGCTTACAAAACTTTTAAAAGATGTATATGTATATTTTTTCCCAGAAAATTAACATCAGCAATGTTTTCTTCATACTAGGGAGACTAAGTGGTCGGTAATATAGAAACAGAATAAACAAATAACAAGTAACATTCCCTACAAAGAACTCAAAATAAAAAAAAAATCGGAATTGTTCCTGCTCAAGCACATGCGTTTTAAGAATTGGAATTGTTCCTGCTCAAGCACATGCGTTTTAAGAATTGGAATTGTTCCTGCTCAAGCACATGCGTTTTAAGAATCGGAATTGACCCTGCTCAAGCACATGCGTTTTAAGAATTGGAATTGTTCCTGCTCAAGCACACGCGGTTTAAGAATCGGAATTGTTCCTGCTCAAGCACACGCGGTTTAAGAATCGGAATTGTTCCTGCTCAAGCACACGCGGTTTAAGAATCGGAATTGTTCCTGCTCAAGCACATGCGGTTTAAGAATTGGAATTGTTCCTGCTCAAGCACATGCGGTTTAAGAATCGGAATTGTTCCTGCTCAAGCACATGCGGTTTAAGAATCGGAATTGTTCCTGCTCAAGCACACGCGGTTTAAGAATCGGATTTGTTCCTGCTCAAGCACATGCAGTTTAAGAATTGGAATTGTTCCTGCTCAAGCACATGCGGTTTAAGAATCGGAATTATTCCTGCTCAAGCACATGCGGTTTATGAATCGGAATTGTTCCTGCTCAATCACATGCGGTTTAAGAATCGGAATTGTTCCTGTTCAAGCACATGCGGCTTAAGACTTCTCAAGCACATGCGGTTTAAGAATCGGAATTGTTCCTGCTCAAGCCCATGCGGTTTATTTGGCATGGATTTGATTTGATTTAATTTAATTGGATTTTACGTCCCGGTGAAGAAAAGTTTACTTAAGTCGAGACTAGCTATCGCTAGCTATAGGTAAAGTGGCAGAAATTTGACCTTTGCAGTGCGCTTTGGGGATTGTGCAGGTAGATGTCTTTAGTATAATTAGGTCATCCAAAACAATCTCAAAAAAAAAAAAAAATCAAATTACACTTCGACAAGAGCTGTCAGTTTAGTTGCTTCTTTATACACTTTTTGTGTATACTTAACATTAAAACTCTTTCAAACTGATGTTGTTGTATGTGCACATTTCGGAAAGTCATTCCTTATCAGTGACACTAGGAGCCCAAAAAGATTATAGATACAAAAAAAAAAATTTGCTTCTTACGGCTCCAATTCACTCACATGTGACCAAAACACAGACATATTTTTATGTGTTCAGGATTTTATCATAAAATCAAAACGATTTATATGAAGTATTACAGTATAAGATATATTTACGCATAATCCAATTCAAACATCGACTGCTACATTGAATTTTTATTGTTGTCTAATATCACAATCAACCCACATGGTAACAAAATAATATTATATTGTTGTATCCTTTATTTTTTTTTCATTTATTTTCCTTTTCATCTTGTTTAAACACGATTAGTATAATTATTTTAAAATACTTATATTAGACTCCAACATCGAAGTTTGAATTAATAAGCTTCATGGAAACTAGCTCGTATAAGCTAAGAGTTGCAACTTTTGTTCCAGAATCCATCATGTTTGATGTTGTATGTATGTTTCATGCATGTGTTTTATTTAATAAAATATTGTTTAAATTAAAAACATATAAACCAAGCAGTTGAAAAATTGTTTATCCACAATTCCAAAAATATGTGAATCCAAATTCAGCTAAGGAAAGCTTTGCATGATGGAAGCAGACCTTAGTTTATACACATAAATTTTAGAATGCTGAAAAAAAATTATGTCAGCACAAAGTACTGACTACTGCGTTAAGGTACCCTCGGAAAGTGAAAAATTACCCTCACCAGCATCAGTACCTGTATATAAAATTATCACATTAAAATAATAGCTCCAATTTTATTTTGTAAGGAGTTGAGTTGAGTAATGGTGTTTAACGTCCCAGTCAAGAATATTTCACTTATATCGAGACGTTGCCAGCTATAAGCGAAATTTCAGAAATTTTGCCTGTGCGTTGCGCTGATGGCATTATACAGCAGGGTTTTTTTATCGTGCTACGCCGTGACACGGGACCTCGTTTATTTTAAGTTCCCATCCGAAAGAACCGTGACTTTCAATTCGTAACGCCGAGTGCTTGGCAAAAGAACAGTCACTACCCACTTTCAAGTCTTGGGTCAGACCCGGTCGGGGTTCGAACCCATGACCTTCCACTTACGGAGCGTGCACTCTACCTACTGAGCTACCGCAGTGGCTTTATTTTGTAAGACCAATCCTTGCTAATTTCAATTGTTTAAAATGTAAACGTATTCCGATTCATTACGTCTTGTCGTCATGGTTTTCAATTAATGTCTTTTTCAAAGTGACAATTGATCAAATTCAGTAATTACGCATTAAAATAGATCTAATATATCATTACAATTATAATACATCAAACTCTAACAAGTCAACAGGATTGACTTACTTCATTACGTAAATTAAAACTTTATGAAAATAAATTATAATCAATAATCTCTGTAATTGATTCTGACATCATGATAACCACAATTACCACTAAACAGTAACACTTGTTATGACATACATACAATTTTCATACGCACTTCCAAAAGTAAACAAGTTTTTGCAAGGCCGTAACTGGGCCTTGGTTGTATATGAGGCAAACATATGATGCACCAAATGCGCCTATACGTGCCGAAAGCGCGTTTATAAAGGGGGGGTCCGGGCATGCCCCCCCCCCCGGGAAAACTTTTTAAATTTAAAGCTAAATTCCTGCATTTTCCTGGTATTCCAAAGGCTAAAAGATGTGTTTTGAATTCATGTATTTTGAAATCATAATGGGGTTGTTACTGAAAATCTGAAAATAACATATTTGATGGTCCTAAAACCATAGACGTCTGATCTACATTTAATTCATTTTCCCTAAAATCTAAAATCGGTCAAAAAAAAAAAAAAAAAAAAAAAAAAAAAAAAAAAAAAAAAAAGCAAAATTTTAGGTGAGGCAACTGCCTCACTTGCCTCAATGGTAGTTACGGCCATGTTTTGCTTACCTTTGTTGAAATTCTCTCTTTAATGACTTATCACACTCTACAAAGTCAGCCAGTTATAGCCTTCCTTTGTCGGAATTCTCTGTAAAATGGCCACACATACTTGCGAGGCCAACCATTTTGTAAAGTCAGTTGGTTTAGGTTCATTTAAGGTCACAATGACTTTAATAGCATTACCTTTAAATACAATCAGACTCCAGATCACAATCTTTCTTTAACTAAGATTTTCTTTCGCTGAAATTTAAAAAAAAAAATTCGGAACTATGAATGAACATTTTTCAGAAAACTAAATATGGATGTTTTAAGCTTGAGGTGATCTTCAAAACGACACCCTAAATTTCTATATAAATGAACAATTTATAAAGTTATAGCTACATCAAATTTGTCATGGAAATCATAGTTAAGAAATGATCGTGAAAATGGACCGTGATCATTAACTAAAAGATCTCAAAGTTTTAGATGAAATTGTATGTACAGTATAAGTGCATACCACCTTCCAAAGTCTCAGGTGTTTATGGTCTTTGACCTTCATTCTAGGTCTTATAACATCCAACATTTAAACAGATTTTTTTTTCACAAACCAAAGACTTAGAAGTTTTAAAGATAACATCAGTGCATAAATAAGCGTAACAAAGTAAATAAATGCTTTATTCATAATCTTACGACTCTTCGTGTTTTTGGGTGATTATTCAAGACCATTTGGCTTCTTTATTTCGCGTTTTTACCTGCATTTTTTACTGATACAAATTACATTATTCCATTAAATTTTGAATTGTACCAGGAAAAATTGAACCGGCTTGGGAATCTATTTTTTGAAAAATAAGACAAAGATTTTGTCATATTCAAATGTACATGTATTAACCAACAGTATTCAGACCAACAGTTATGGTTGTCTTACGACTTTGTGGAAGTCCGTCTTTATTATTTTTTTCACAGATAAATTTTTTATAATTAAAAGGATATCGAGAGTTTTCGAATTCTTTAACAGTTTTGCCTGTTTTTACTCATGCATTCTGAACATATGAAATGTCAGTCAATTATACAAATATTAGGATTTTAACCGAAAGGTTGTTGACATCAGACAAACGTTAACAATCCAGACATTATATCTTTGTGAACTATGTGAAATCTACAGTTACTTCATAGAAAGAAAACGACAGCAAATTGTAATTGCCTAGTAATGTAGTTATCATCATCATCATCATCATCATCATCATCACCATCATCATCACCGTCGTCATCGTCATCGTCATCATCATCATCATCAATATAAGCAGCAATTTTAGCATCTTCTTCTACTCTTCCTCCTTCTTCTTCCCTCTTCTTCTTTTTCTTCATCGTCATCTCTATCAAAAATTGATACAAACATACGATGATATTCTTTTGCTAGTTTTAAGGCGAGACTCGCATACAAGTAGTGTTCAGATACAGGACATCACATTAAGCTAAGTGGTTCTTATTAGGTACAAGCCCTGTATAAATGTATAAGCCGCAGCAACTTAAGCCGCCTTCAAGCTAAGGAACAAGCCGCCATAGTGAGGTACAAGTCCTCAAACTAAGGTACAAGTTGCCGTCGTGAAGTACACTTCCTCATACTAAGGTACAAGCCGCCATAGGGAGGTACAAGTTCTCAGACCAAGGGACAGGCCGCCATATTGAGGTACAAGTCCTTAAACTAAGGAACAAACCGCCATAGTAAAATACAAGTCCTCAAACTAAGACACAACCTGCCATCGTGAGGTACAAATCTTCAAACTAAGGTACAAGTCAACATATGAAAATATAGTCGTAAAGTTACGGTACAAGCCCCCTTCAATTTTTGTTTGGGTTATAAATTAACTGATGTTAATAAGAAGTGTGTTTTTTCAATTTATCCTGTTTTGCCGCATAATAAAGTAGTCTCTTGTAGATAGTTTAATGTGTTAAGTTGACATTTACGGCACATGTGTAGGCTTGAACGTTGTCAAACAGTTGCATAATTTATCTTTTAACACTTAAAAAGTTGGATGATATATGTATGATAGCCCCTAAGATTATTTCAACGAAGCATGAACTCTCACAAAAAAATCTAAGTCATTACGTCAAATGGGACAAGATCAAAAGTGCGTCTGTGATCGTTTCTATTATAAAACATTATACTTGAAAAAAAATTGAGTTTCGTGGTTTCAGGAATTAACACTTTTCGCGGGAGTTTAAATTCTTGAAAAGAGGGATTACTTACTTTTATCAAAATTTTGGATACACTAATATCCGTTGAGATTTAAATGTGATTTTTAAAATACTAACAAAATTACTTGACAAATGAAGCACTACGATATGTTCTCGGTAGTATTAATTTACTACGTGTTGTTGTAAATTCTGCGTTTACAAATTTCAACCATTTCTTCACTAAGCTTAGTTTCAATTCTGCCGTTAACTTGTAATGTGTCTTGTTCTTAGACAATGTTTGCATTAGTTGTTGCCTCTCTCTCTCTCTCTCTCTCTCTCTCTCTCTCTCTCTCTCTCTCTCTCTCTCTCTCTCTCTCTCTCTCTCTCTCTTCAGTCAGAGACCCTTTAGGTTTGAAGTGAATTAGCTCTACTGACAGATAAGTAGAATAATTTTACACTGTTACACTGTAAACTGATTTGCAGCTTTCAAGAAGTGATCGGGAAAACTTGTTTCATCAAGTTTTTCTGAACTTGCAAGCACAGATTAAACAATTTTCCAGTAGTTTGTGCTTTACCATCGCGTATCGAGTTTTTTATAACGTCATTAGAGAATAATAATTTGACAATTTTCTAACGATTTCATTGGTCAGATCATTCCTCAGTTGTTCGAATCAAACATAAATTAGCCGTACCCACTCGTGAACATGCAACGGTGATTGTGACGTAATCTAGAACTACGTTTAGTGCGCGTCATTTTACCTTGCTTTTAAGTTATTGAAAGCAAAAATTGCATAAGGTTATTCTTTCATTTGATTTAGTTGTGTTTAGAATTATTTACGCGAATTACACAGAAGTTTGCACAACGTCCATTCAGGTTATTTCTCAATGACCCAAATGAAAATTAGATTCAATGCTTAAATGTATGTCACCTGCTTGAACAAGATAAGGGTTCGTAAAGGCTTCTCAAAAGCCAAAATAGATATCCATTTTTAATCAGTTCCTTAATCGTTGCAAAAGTTAGTTTGTCTTAAAATTTATTTCTTATCAATATATTATCAAATATAGAAATGATCAGTTTATTGGATTTAAAAAATCAACATTACGACCAAAGTACTATGGCATCATTTGTTATTACTATAAAAATAATAAAGTGATATATTCCTGATTTGTGGCAAGTAAATGAGTAAGTAAGTGAGAATGGTGGGTGCTTAGGCAAACAGACGGGCAGATAAGAAAGCAGTAATAGTGACATTGGTTAGGTTTCCGCAAAACAACGGAAATTGTGACACAACGAAAATGATTTTACAGTAATACGCATCCAACCGTTCAATGTCGATGTCAAGCCTTTCCCGTGCAATAAATATATAACTTCTTGTTTTTTATTTTTGTAATAAATTTTAATTCTATATATATTTTCAATTAGTATGTATGTATCTCAAACTTAGTTGTCGTTTTCGTGAGACCCGCCCACGCATTTGCAATAAATGTCTATTTTTAATTAAAGCATACATATGAAAATTAAATGAAATCAATTAACTTATATCACGTAAAATGTGTAAGTGATATATCATAAATTAAGATTTAAAAAAAAACTTGGGAAATACTTTTAATATTGTTTGAATTAAAAGCGCTAAATCAAAATGAAATTTTTTGTACAAAGTTAAGCTGGCTGAAGGTTGGTGGTTTGTAGTTCAACATTTTTTTAGATCGTGATTATAGAGGACACCAGATTACCAAGAGAAAACCGCCTACCTACAAAAAAGGAAAGAAAAGAAAAAAGAAAACGTGTCACTACCCCCCCCCCCCCCCCCCGCAATCTCAAAACATTTTTATTCTTGAGTGCAATCTTACCACTATTTATTTATTTATTTATTTATTTATTATTTTTATTCATTCATTTATATTTATTTATTTATTTATTTATTTATTTATTTCAGAAGATGATTTTGGAATTTTTCTTGGTTTTGTTGTCGGTGTCGTACATTCGTACACAAGGAGTAGGAGAAGGAGGCAAGTAGGAAATAAGCTTTTTGTTTTACTCTGTTACTATTTTTCCCAATCGGCACATTGCTTGGCCTTTTCCGTCGTACCTCACAAAACCCACAGAATGCGAGAGATCGATGATAAGGTTTCCGGCAGATGAAATGTTGACGCTATAATTGGACAGATAAAAATAGACGGAACAGCCACCAAGAACGCATTTACGACTGAGAACGTAATTTTCGACAGAAAAGTAGTCAACAAATAACAACATATTTATTTTATAGATATTCAAATTATAATGATGATTATTATTATTTCATATTTTATATTCTCATGAATACATTGTGTTAATGAAAAAGTCGAGAAAACACCATTAATATTAGTTTTCAAAACACCCCCTGTTGTTATTCGACACCAAAAGCATTGCGGATTAACAACATTTACGTGTGTATTAACCGTCTAATGGGTACACCCGTGTGGCGCCATTTCAATGATTGAAGTTAAAAGTGCAAGAACTTAGGTTAGACTTTGTTAAGAAGTTTGCGGGACATTGTTATTTGTATGGAAAAATTGCTGACAATATGTTTGAACTGCAATTTGTGCATCTGAAACGGAGGAAACTGTAGCAATGGAATGATTTTCAATGACCAAGTACATAGATTTCGAATCTGCGCCGGGAGACTCATTTTTTAAATGATGATTAATAATGAAGATGGGACAGAACCATTACAATATATTATTCATTTTGATTAGAAAGAATCATGATGTGTGAGTGTAGAAACAGATTAACAGAGATTTTTTCTGGAATCTCGACATTGTTTGGATGTATGATCTTAACAGAAATTTACTTCTGTGATTTGTTGACATGAACATCATGTGCCGAGCATCATGTTCGGAATCGTTCAAATGCTGAATAGATTCAGAAGAAGACAGCAATTTTAACGAGTTTTATATAATATAATCTATAAATTTCATATTTGTATTATATATATATATCAAAGAAATTAATCAAATAAAATTTTAATGGCATAAATAGACACCTGGCTGATATTCACGTAATATTAATATTGTGAGAGACAGAGTTTAAAAAATCAAATGGTGTTTTTGATGGCCTGTTGAAAGAACAGACAAGAACTGGTCTGTCAAAACCAACAAAACACACAAAAAATACTTTAGCAATCAAATCTTATAAAAATTTCTTCCTATCTTGGCAAAGCTGCTACATACCCTATAATTTTGAGACAATGTGAAATGGTACAATTTGTCAATTAATTTTGTGTTTTGCGGGATGTAATTTTCACTTGAAATTAGATTCACGAAACGCATCAGGAAAACCACGAGGTGGATTTGGCACCCATCCAAAATATGTCCAAGAAACGTATATATGCCACATCCAGAGAGAATAAGTATACTTCTTATAGCTTTGCTGTCTAACATTTGAACGATACCGAGTATGAAGCACGACACATAATGTTCATGTCCAATCACATGAGTGAATCTAAACCTAACAATGTCGACATTCCAAAGAAAAAAATCTCTAGGTAAATCCCTGTCTACGCTCACATATCCCGGCGCAGATTCGCAACCCACATGTTTCGTAATTGAAAATCATTCCCCTGCTATAGTTTCCTCCGTTTCAGATTCACAAATTTAACTTCTAACATAGAGCCAGCAAACTTTAAATGCAAATAACACTAACTCCAAGCTTCATTGCAAATTCTCACTTCAGTTCTTGCACTTTTTACTTTCATAATTAAAATGGCGCAACATACTTAACGAAAATTTAACAATTGAACTTTTGAAATGATGTTCATTGTCAATATGAATGCAACAACTTTGCAATTCTAACTAATCATAACGCGCTAACGCGTAATATATAATAATGAGGAATGAATGTCCGAAGCGTGCACATCTGGCACATCAAAATTCAACTGGTATTTTTGTTTTATATTTTCCACTTATATATATATATATATATATATATATATATATATATATATATATATATATATATATATATATATATATATATATATATATTCATTTGTTACGTTTTATGGTGGCTTATTTCTGACATCAACATAATTTTAGTCGACATAAATTTATCTCAACATGTCGACTTAATATCTTGACAAGTCGAGATAATATCATGGGAAGTCGTAATACCAAAATAAAAAGTTGAGATAAATAACACGACTTGCCGCGATAAAAATAAGTCGAGATATCGAGATAATTATCACGACTGGTCAACATAAGTGTCATGTGCTACTTTTGAATTTTTATGAAATAATATAATTCAAAAGTAGCACATGACAATTAGTAAATAAAAAAAAATTAAAAATTAATAGTATATTGTATATTTCTTTTAGTCCGTATTTTGTTGTTTTGGGGAATTAGCTGGTAGGCAGTATCTGTAGTTAAATAAAACTAGAAGTCCAAGATAAAGTTCACTGTCTTGTATTGTAAATATTCGTTAACATAAAATATAAATAACAAACTATATGGTGAATACAATAAATACGGTAATTCCGTATAATGTCCAAAATGCACACAAAGTTGCGAAATTATATAAAATATACGAAATAAACGGTTTTCCGTTTTAATTAAAAACTTCAGTCACTTAGCCGGGCTCCGACTAGACTGCCGAAGCAGTCGCAAAATTCACTTTACATGAAATTCAAAAATAATTTTTAACCAATGAAATTACAGAAAAAATGTGAATATCTGATGAAATTACGTTACTTAACATTATTGTCGCTAGGTATTACCTGGGAGGATTGCCATGAGAAAATAAATATTAAGTTAAGCTGGTCGATATAAGTGTTAATTACGTCCTTTTTAGAGACCGATATTATCCTTTCGTTGTTTTAACAATATCCTTAAAAATTAAGAAAATGTCGAAAAATATAGAATGAGTAATCTCGAGGTGTCACTCAATCTAAAGCCGACTTGTTACATAAAACGCTTATTGAATAAATCTTTATACAAATAATGCAATTAATGACAAAACGATTAACTGTAGAAAATAAGTTTTAAACTAAAGTTTTTTTTTAAAGTAATAATAAAATCAAAATATTCCTTATTTAATTAAAAATGTCAAATCAAAAGTTTTGAATTTTTATGAAATAATATAATTCAAAAGTAGCACATGACATAAGTATCGCGGCATGTCTCGCTACTTATCTTAACTTTTTATTTTGGTATTACAACTTTTCATGATATTATCTCGACTTGTCAAGATAATAAGTCGACATGTTGAGATAATTTTATGTCGACTAAAATTATGTCGATGTCAGAAATAAGCCACCATACGTTTTCATTTGTTTCGTTCAAAATTTAATTAATTACATATGAATATGATTTTTATAACATATACATTGACTGTAAAGAAAACAGTTATCCAATTATCATTTTATATGTGTCTATATATCGATATATCTTTATTTATTAAACATATTATATAAAATATTTATATATAGACTTGTCTAATACACGGTTCGGAGATCTGTTTAAGGACACATCAGGACAAGGTACCGGAACAGGAGGAAGTATACCAATCGGAGGTGGAAATGACAACAACCCATTGGCAAATATAGATGAACTTGTAGGTCGTGACCTTAATCCTCAAACTGGTGGTTCCAGTACTGTTGATCCTGGTGGTCAAAATAATACTGGAAGCAAGAGAACGAGTGTTTTTGGTGATGTTTTTACCAACACTGGTGGTGGTGGTGGTGGTACTGGTGACAATGTAAATCTTGGAGGCAATGTCGGAGATGGAGGTAACGTCGGTGTTGGTGGAGGCAATGTCGAAGATGGAGGTAATGTCGGTGTTGGTGGAGGCAATATCGGAGAAGGAGGTAACGTCGGTGTTGGTGGAGGCAATGTCGGAAATGAAAGTAACGTCGGTGTTGGTGGAGGCAATGTCGGAGAAGGAGGTAACGTCGGTGTTGGTGGAGGCAATGTCGGAGAAGGAGGTAACGTCGGTGTTGGTGGAGGCAATGTTGGAAATGAAAGTAACGTCGGTGTTGGTGGAGGCAATGTCGGAGATGGAGGTAGCGTCGGTGTTGGTGGAGGCAGAAATGTTGGGGATGGAGGAAGCGTCGGTGGCGGCAGCAATGTAGGGGATGGAGGTAGTGCTGATTCAGGAAGCAACACTCGAACTGGTGCTTTTAATAACAACAGTGGTGCCGGAAGCACGGTAGATGTTAACACAGTAATTGATAACTCTGCAGCCGGAAGTAATCTTGGCAACAGACTTCCTAGTAACATTAACAACCCGAATATCGGCACCGGCACCGGCACTGGTAATCGAAACAATAGACCTGTAGTAGAATTTGGAGGAGCATTACCTGGTAAGACGGACCCAGTTGATGCTGTTAAAACAGCGCATACATGGCGACATGATCAAACCCATTCAAGAAAAAAGGAATTGTGGACTCCAGAAGCTAAAGGTAAGTAAAATACGGGCGATAAAAATTATTGTTAAGATGAATAAAATAGAACAATATAAAGAAAAGCATAAGAAAAGGACAACCAAAATAATATGCTTCAATGTAAAAAAAAAAAGATGATGAAGAAGAAAAAGGCTATACAGAGGGCGGTTACATCTAAAATAAAAGTAGAGTTGGTAAGTACTTTATGTTAATTGAACATGCTTATACTGATTTTCACTGATACGACCAAGTTTAAGTGTGAGCGAACGATAACAAATAGAAAAGCGGTTGCGGTGGTTAATTTTTCCGGGTACATCGGTTTTAACAATTAGTCCAGAATTTACTGTCTGTATATGAGTAACGTATTTACAAATAACTCTCAAATGTCGCTGAAACTAAAAATAAACCAAAACAGCAGACCTATTTTTTTTGCACCACACAATTTATATAAATACACTGTTTTTTTTTTTTTTTTTTTTTTTTTTTTCATTTCAGCTTTTTGTGCAGAGAATTGTGTCAATGTGGATCAGAACCATTGCAATTTCGGCCATGAAAACAACTGTTATTATTTCTACCATTGCTACAATGGACCATCCTGGGGATTAGTTCACGAAATATGTGCTTTTGGTTCATATTATAATAATACTGCTAAACAGTGTGATCATGTCCGCAATGTGAATTGTCAGTTTGGTAGGTCTAGTAATATCTATCTATCTATCTATCTATCTATCTATCTATCTATCTATTTGTCTGTTTGCATGTCAGTCTGTCTCCGTCCGTCCATCAGTCAGTCTGTCTATTTTTCTGTCTTTTTTCTGTCCGTCTGTGCGTCGATCAGTCTGTCTGTTTGTCTATTTGTAATACTCGCCTTTTGTTTGTCTTTTTGCATGTATATCTGTGGGTCTGTTATGATCGTTTGTTAGCCCAGTTGTACGCTTATCTTTTTGCTTGTCTGTTTATTTATCTTTTTTCTGTCTGGTGTATCTGCCTGAGATGTCTGTATCTTCCTGTCTGGTGTATCTGCCTGTGATGTCTGTATCTTCTGTCTGGTGTATCTGCCTGTGATGTCGGTATCTTCTGTCTGGTGTATCTGCCTGTGATGTCTGTTTCTTCTGTCTGGTGTATCTGCCTGTTATGTCTGTTTCTTCTGTCTGGTGTATCTCCCTGTGATGTCTGTATCTTCTGTCTGGTGTATCTGCCTGTGATGTCTGTATCTTCTGTCTGGTGTATCTGCCTGTGATGTCTGTATCTTCTGTCTGGTGTATCTGCCTGTGATGTCTGTTTCTTCTGTCTGGTGTATCTGCCTATGATGTCTGTATCTTCTGCCTGGTGTATCTCCCTGTGATGTCTGTATCTTCTGTCTGGTGTACCTGCCTGTGATGACTGTATCTTCTGTCTGGTGTATCTCCCTGTGATGTCTGTTTCTTCTGTCTGGTGTATCTGCCTATGATGTCTGTATCTTCTGCCTGGTGTATCTCCCTGTGATGTCTGTATCTTCTGTCTGGTGTATCTGCCTGTGATGACTGTATCTTCTGTCTGGTGTATCTCCCTGTGATGTCTGTATCTTCTGCCTGGTGTATCTGCCTGTGATGTCTGTATCTTTTGTCTGGTGTATCTGCCTGTGATGTCTGTTTCTTCTGTCTGGCGTATCTCCCTGTGATGTCTGTATCTTCTGTCTGGTGTATCTGCCTGTGATGTCTGTATCTTCTGCCTGGTGTATCTGCCTGTGATGTCTGTATCTTTTGTCTGGTGTATCTGCCTGTGATGTCTGTATCTTCTGTCTGGTGTATCTGCCTGTGATGTCTGTATCTTCTGCCTGGTGTATCTGCTCAGATGTCTGTATCTTCTGTCTGGTGTATCTGCCTATGATGTCTGTATCTTCTGTCTGGTGTATCTGCCTGTGATGTCTGTATCTTCTGTCTGGTGTATCTGCCTGTGATGTCTGTATCTTCTGTCTGGTGTATCTCCCTGTGATGTTTGTATCTTTTGTCTGGTTTATCTCCCTGTGATGTCTGTATCTTCTATCTGGTGTATCTGCTCAGATGTCTGTATCTTCTGTCTGGTGTATCTGCCTGTGATGTCTGTATCTTCTGTCTGGTGTATCTGCCTGTGATGTCTGTATCTTCTGTCTGGTGTATCTGCTCAGATGTCTGTATCTTCTGTCTGGTGTATCTGCCTATGATGTTTGTATCTTTTGTCTGGTTTATCTCCCTGTGATGTCTGTATCTTCTATCTGGTGTATCTGCCTATGATGTCTGTATCTTCTGTCTGGTGTATCTGCCTGTGATGTCTGTATCTTCTGTCTGGTGTATCTGCCTGTGATGTCTGTATCTTCTGTCTGGTGTATCTGCTCAGATGTCTGTTTCTTCTGTCTGGTGTATCTCCCTGTGATGTCTGTATCTTCTGCCTGGTGTATCTGCCTGTGATGTCTGTATCTTTTGTCTGGTTTATCTCCCTGTGATGTCTGTATCTTCTATCTGGTGTATCTGCTCAGATGTCTGTTTCTTCTGTCTGGTGTATCTCCCTGTGATGTCTGTATCTTCTGCCTGGTGTATCTGCCTGTGATGTCTGTATCTTTTGTCTGGTGTATCTGCCTATGATGTCTGTATCTTTTGTCTGGTGTATCTCCCTGTGATGTCTGTATCTTTTGTCTGGTGTATCTGCCTATGATGTCTGTATCTTCTGTCTGGTGTATCTCCCTGTGATGTCTGTATTTTCTGTCTGGTGTATCTCCCTGTGATGTCTGTATCTTCTGTCTGGTGTATCTGCCTGTGATGTCTGTATTTTCTGTCTGGTGTATCTGCCTGTGATGTCTGTATCTTTTGTCTGGTGTATCTGCCTATGATGTCTGTATCTTCTGTCTGGTGTATCTGCCTGTGATGTCTGTATCTTCTGTCTGGTGTATCTGCCTGTGATGTCTGTATCTTCTATCTGTTGTATCTGCCTATGATGTCTGTATCTTCTATCTGGTGTATCTGCCTATGATGTCTGTATCTTCTGTCTGGTGTATCTGCTTATGATGTCTGTATCTTCTGTCTGGTGTATCTGCCTGTGATGTCTGTATCTTCTGTCTGGTGTATCTGCCTGTGATGTCTGTATCTTCTGTCTGGTGTATCTGCCTATGATGTCTGTATCTTTTGTCTGGTTTATCTCCCTGTGATGTCTGTATCTTCTATCTGGTGTATCTGCTTAGATGTCTGTTTCTTCTGTCTGGTGTATCTCCCTGTGATGTCTGTATCTTCTGCCTGGTGTATCTGCCTATGATGTCTGTATCTTTTGTCTGGTGTATCTCCCTGTGATATCTGTATCTTTTGTCTGGTGTATCTGCCTGTGATGTCTGTATCTTCTGTCTGGTGTATCTGCCTATGATGTCTGTATCTTCTGTCTGGTGTATCTGCCTGTGATGTCTGTATCTTCTGTCTGGTGTATCTGCCTGTTATGTCTGTATCTTCTGTCTGGTGTATCTGCCTGTGATGTCTGTATCTTCTATCTGGTGTATCTGCCTGTAATGTCTGTATCTTCTGTCTGGTGTATCTGCCTGTGATGTCTGTATCTTCTGTCTGGTGTATCTCCCTGTGATGTCTGTTTCTTCTGTCTGGTGTATCTGCCTGTGATGTCTGTATCTTCTGTCTGGTGTATCTGCCTGTGATGTCTGTTTCTTCTGTCTGGTGTATCTGCCTGTGATGTCTGTTTCTTCTGTCTGGTGTATCTGCCTGTGATGTCTGTATCTTCTGTCTGGTGTATCTGCCTGTGATGTCTGTTTCTTCTGTCTGGTGTATCTCCCTGTGATGTCTGTTTCTTCTGTCTGGTGTATCTGCCTGTGATGTCTGTATCTTCTATCTGGTGTATCTCCCTGTGATGTCTGTTTCTTCTGTCTGGTGTATCTGCCTGTGATGTCTGTATCTTCTGTCTGGTGTATCTCCCTGTAATGTCTGTATCTTCTGTCTGGTGTATCTGCCTGTGATGTCTGTATCTTCTATCTGGTGTATCTGCCTGTGATGTCTGTATCTTCTATCTGGTGTATCTGCCTGTGATGTCTGTATCTTCTATCTGGTGTATCTGCCTTTGATGTCTGTATCTTCTGTCTGGTGTATCTGCCTGTGATGTCTGTATCTTCTGTCTGGTGTATCTGCCTGTGATGTCTGTATCTTCTGCCTGGTGTATCTGCCTGTGATGTCTGTATCTTCTGCCTGGTGTATCTGCCTGTGATGTCTGTAATTCTACTTGCCTTTTTAGCTGTTGGTTTATCCGTCTTTTCACATAAATAATGACTTTGTGTTGTTTACTGATGATAAAAGACAATAGTCATTTTGTTTACTAGTAAATATTATTTTATTCAAAGATAAGTCTGCCTGTAGATCTTTATTATTATTATTATTATTATTATTATTATTATTATTATTATTATTATTATTATTATTATTATTATAAATGATTTTACTGTTATTGTTATGTTTTTATTATTATTGTCATATAATTACACTTTAAGTATCACTTTTTGAATGTATTTAATGATAAAATTTAAAATGATGTATGTATATGGCATTTTAATAATAATAATAATAATAATAATAATAATAATAATAATAATAATAATAATAATAATAATTATTATTATTATTATTATTATTATCATCATCATCATCATCACCATCATCATCATCATCATTATTATTATTATTATTATTATTATTATTATTATTATTATTATCTCTTTCTATATTTTAATACAGAAAAATGTAACACACTAACAGAGTCTGCGAAGTATTCCTGGCACGAGAAGGACAATTGTAACAGGGCATATTGGCAGTGTATATCTAGTGGTCAAAACGAACTAATGTCATCGCCTAGATGTTGTGGACCAAAAGAAAGATTTGATCCTACAAGTGCCCAGTGTGTACCAAGCCAATGTAGGGAGGCATGTCCTCTGAATCCAAACGGTAAATCCCTTTTAATTCATCTTATTGCTAGTCATCTTCTTCAAAGTGTGTGTGTGTGTGTGTGTGTGTGTGTGTGTGTGTGTGTGTGTGTTACGAGCTTAATATTAATGTCGAGATGATTTTTGATTTATTAAGTCTGGGCTATACCTATCATGTCATCGTGCAGTATTTGATACCTAGCGCCATATGTAGGTTATGTCCCAGATATATGTTAATATAAATATAAAATTAAGGTCGATATCCTTTTTTTTATTGGATACATCATGAAACAAAATAATCATCATGGTTGAAATTGTCGTATTTCAATGATAAAAGAGGTGCTTTTATATGGCTAGATTGAATTTATGGTGTTTCACGCTCCAGTCAAGATTTTTTCACTTATATCTAGGCAGTCAGTTCAGAGATGGTGGAGGAAATCCAAGCGCACGGAGAAAACCACTCACTGGCAATCTCACTCGCCAAGTGGGATTCAAGGTATTGTGATCCGTAAGCGCTCGCTTTAGACCAGTCGGCCACCGAGGAGCCCACTTATATGAGGAGGGAGCTAGCTGATGTCATGTGCTACTTTTGAATTTTTATAAAATAATACATGTACTGTATTATTTTATAAAAATTCAAAAGTAACATATGACACTGACCAAAACAAATAAATGGCATTAAATCAATTCATAATAAGATTAAACCTTACACCACGATTACTGTTTATATTTCCTACCTAACATAAACTACCAGTATCGAAGGTCTTGTTTATTCTTAAAAGTTAAAGTTTTTTTTAACAATAAAAAATATTATTATCATTTGATTGAAGTTACTGTATAAAAATTAGAGTTATCTCCCCTTGATTGTAACTTGTGATAAGCTTAATAATAATAATAATCATAATCATCATCATCATCATCATTATTGTTGTTGTTGTTGTTGTTGTTGTTGTTGTAAAACAACCTCTATTATGATGCGATGATTAAGGGCGTTATGTTTGTGGCAGTGGGTTTGCTTCTTTGCTAAGAATTGTTAATTTATTTGAGCATTTTCATCAGTTTTTCGAATTCATTTGACTTTCTATAAACACGTCATTCTTCTGTTATTTACAGAAAGATGCAGAATTGAGGAGACAATTGACTTTTTATTTGCCTATAATTTTACAAACTGTCGAGAATATTTCAAATGTGAAAATGATAATACAGCAACCAAAAAATGTTGTCCGGAATTTGAACGGTTTTCCGAGGAGTTGGGAAAGTGTGTACCTGATAGTACCTGTGAAGACAATTGTCTTATAGAAGAAGGTATGTTTTTGTTATTTTACAGAACTTTAGATCTTTCTTTTTAAATTTTAAATTTAAAGACGAGAGAGAGAGAGAGTTCTTCTATGTCCATAACCAAAAGCGCACTGTTAGTTTATGTTTTCTATATTATGAGCGGCCCTTAGATGTAATTGAAGTGATTATAACTACTGCATTGAATCAAAAACTGACTTCTATTTCATTTATGAACCCAACATAACCTAATATAGCGTTCCCATTAACTATCTGACGTACATTTGACTCAACTTTAGAGTAAATTAATACAAAAGTATAGATATATAATGAAGGTATTTCGTTATATAGATGTACAAGCGTAAAGAATATGTATCCAGGAATTCTCTCACAGACTGCGGACGCACAGACACACAAGACTTGCAGACAGACAGATAGTTACAGACATACATAAATATTTACAATCAGAATTTCAAGCGAACAAACATACTGAAAAATAGATGAATTTACAGACGATAGACAGAAATACTTATAAACTTAGACATAAAAAGATTTTCGACTTACGGACGTATAGACTTACGTATAACAGATAAAATATAAACCTAGACAGACACACAAACTTAGGACGGACTTACTGACACGACATACAGGCATCCAGATTTTCAGACAGACATCTAGACTTATTAACTTACTGACAGACATCTAGTCATACATAGCTACAGACGGACGTACAGGTCAAGATTCAACCATTAAATTCCGTTTTTATACGATTATTTTACTTTATTTAACTTTGTTTTAGAATGTCCATTTAAACAAGTAAATACCGGTAAGCCTGAAGATATATATTTTTACATGAATGGCGGCATCAAACAGCTTTGTGCATACGGTACAGTGTTCAAGCAGCAACAAGATGGCACTGGATGTTACAGATGTTTGAAAGATGAAAATGGAAAACTTATGCCAGGTCAGACATTCAATTTTTTTTTATGACAACACTTTGATTAATTAATTGATTGATTGATTGATTTGATTTGATTTGATTTGATTTTATTTTATTTTATTTTATTTTATTTTATTTTATTTTATTTTATTTTATTTTATTTATTTATTTATTTATTTATTTACACTCAAGCTTGTCTATAACAAGGGAACCAACAAAAGTGGCCTTTATAGCAAGGTGGCCCTTATATACAGGTTCAAATAACATAATTAAAGAGCAAATGTTTACTGGCCTTTAAAGACATTTGGCTCTTTTATAGAAGTGGCCTTAAAGCCAGGTTCGTCTGTATTTAAACTGATATGCTTTTTAGCTCACCTGACCGAAAGGTCATGTAAGCTTATGGCATGGCACGGCGTGTGTATGTGCGTGCGTGTGTGCGTGCGTGCGTGTGTGCGTGCGTGTGTGCGTCGTTAACACCTATTTTCGACTTCTCCTCCAAAACTACTGCACAGATTTCAATGATACTTGGTCAGAAGCATATATGGGCTCAGATTTGTTCATGGCATTGCCATGGCTACCAAAAGTAGGTCACTGTGACCTAGGGGTGCAAAAATCTTTAAAAATCTTCTTCTCCGAAAGCGATGATGGGAGAAAAAATTCTGATGTGATATTTGGCTTCTCTAGGGTCTTAAGCCTATAGTTTGTTCATTTCATGAAATTCAGTCGGAAAATGCGTTACGCGTTTTTGCGTTTAATTTTAAAAATTTCGTAAAACGGCTTAAAATTGTTATAACTAGACTATTTGAACAGATATTGACATGGGGTTTTCAGTTTTAACTTTTTCTTGAAATGACCTTCGAAATGGGGTCAAGGTCAAAGTTCAAGGTCATGACCTAGTTTGTAATTTTGCAGTTTTAGGCTATTTTCTTCAAAGTTTTAAAGATATATAATATCTAAAACATTGTTACAATGTTCAGCACGACAAAATTTAAAAAGATACAAAGTTTCGTAACTATATGATAATCCATGTAGAAGTTGTTGCCCCTGAAATGTTATTTTTTGCTCATAAAAAATTAAATTGTGCATTAGCTTGAAAACTATTAACTTTTTGTATAGGCATACATATATATTTGAATATTGTAGATATTGACATGACGATCAATTTGATATATAGTTCAAGGTCATATGTTGAAAGGTCAAGGTCACAGCTGCAGAAGAAGACCTAAATAACTAATTATCTTGAAAACTTTTAACTTTTTGTATAGGCATGTATATAAGAATATTGTAGGTATTGACATGAAGATCATTCTGATATATAGATCAAGTTCATATGTTGAAAGGTCAAGGTCACAGCTGCAGAAGAAGATTTAAATTGCTAATTATCTTGAAAACTATTAACTTTTTGTATAGGCATGTATATTAAAATTAGGTATTGACATGACAATTATTTTGATATCTGGTTCAAGGTCATATGTTCAAAAGTCATGGTCACATCTGCAAAAGAAGACTTAAATTGCGAATTATCTTGAAAACTATTAACTTTTTGGATAGGCATGTATTTTAGAATATTGTAGGTATTATCATGACGATCATTTTGATATTTGGTTAAAGGTCATATGTTGAATGTTCAAGGTCACAGCTGCTAAAAAAGCCTTAAATTGCTAATTATCTTGAAAACTTTTAACTTTTTGTATAGGCATGTATATTAGTATATTGTAGATATTGCGACAACAATCATTTTGATATATGGTTCAAGGTCATATGTTGAAAGGTCTAGGTCACAGCTGCAAAAGAAGAATTAAATTGCTTATAGTCTTGAAAACTATTAACTTTTTGGATAGGCATGTATTTTAGAATATTGTAGGTATTATCATGACGATCATTTTGATATATGGTTAAAGGTCATATGTTGAATGTTCAAGGTCACAGCTGCTTAAAAAGCCTTAAATTGCTAATTATCATGAAAACTATTAACTTTTTGTATAGGTATGTATATTAGAATATTGTAGATACTGACATGGCAGTCATTTTGATATATGGTTCAAGGTCATATGTTGAAAGGTCAAGGTCATATCAACATAGGAATACTAAAATTATTAATTATCTTGAAAGCTATGAATTTCATGCATAGGCATGTATATTATAATATTGTAGGTATTGACATGACAATCATATATGGTTTGAGGTCATATATGTTCAAAGGTCAAGGATATAGCTGCATAATTATACTGAAATTGATAAATGATTTGGAAATTATTCATTGCAATACAGTTACTTCATTCATATTATATAAGCTACTTAAAAATGAAAAGTGAGTGGATATATTTCTGATTAAGTTTTGTGGGAGTTCTTAACTTGAGGAAATTTTAAAGTTTTTGTACTTAATATATTGTCTATTGTACTTTGCAAACAAAATTAGACATATCTTAAGGTGAGCGTTAAGGCCCATGGGCCTCTTATTTAAATTAATTAATTAATTAATTAATTAATTAATTTATTTATTTATTTATTTATTTATTTATTTATTTATTTATTTATTTGTCCATGATATTGTCAAAAATTCCATTTAAAGGCAATAGGCTTACATATTTTGAGGAAGAATTTAATTCGAGAACATTTCATATGATAAAAAAGCCCCTTATTTGCATTTTCCACCATTATTCATCTCATGGAAAACTTTCAAAATCCCGTTACATATAATGACATTTAATTTCATTAGAACTTATTCGACAAAAATAAGTTATTACGGCCATCTTTATGTTTGAATTAAGAATTGAAATTATTTATTATTATTTCAGATTGTATGAACAAAGTCAACATAACATTCACCACAAGTGAATGGAATTTAAATACGCAATTTTCAAACCATGCAGCCGGAACTCACGAGTTCAAGATGGTTCGAAGAGACGGTGGATACGGAAAATTCAATACCAAAGCATTGGTTAAAATCGAAAACTACCACGCTACAGGGAATGCTTTTAAAAAGGGATTTTATACGAACATAACCTTCAAACATGACCCTAAGGGAGACCCGGAAGTCCTCATGTCCAGTTGTACCCCAGTTATGGACTCAACACCATCTTTACATATAGTTTTGTCCAATCAAAACGTAGTGGCTACAATCATCACGGACACTAAGCTGACCACATTGACCGTTCCTTATGAGGTATTTTGTATAAAGTTTTTACAAGGCATTTTAAAAATTTTATCTTTAAATAAATTTAATTAAAATGCTTTGTGTCACATTTAAACATGTAGCTGGTATTAGCTAATGCTGAAAAAAGAGAATGAAGCAAAGTACAGTTGAAACTAGAGCAATCTTGCAAGAGACAAATACCCCGTCCCCAATACTGCCAATCCAAGATTTGCCCTCGTGACACCTTGACCTTTCTCCTTCACATCTAAATTTGGAATGCGATACATTGTATATATAATACGATGTCTTACAAAGAAAACAACAGTTCTGACTAGCCATTCTATAGAGTAAAAAACAGTTCTGACTAGTCATTCCATTGAGTAAAAAACAGTTCTGACTACTCATTCTATAGAGTAAAAGCAGTTCTGACTAACCATTCTATTGAGTAAAAAACAGTTCTGACTAGTCATTCTATTTAGTAAAAACAGTTCTGACTAGTCATTCTATTGAGTAAAAACAGTTCTGACTAACCATTCTATTGAGTAAAAAACAGTTCTGACTAGCCATTCTATTGAGTAAAAACAGTTCTGACTAGTCATTCTATTGAGTAAAAACAGTTCTGACTAACCATTCTATTGAGTAAAAAACAGTTCTGACTAGTCATTCTATTGAGTAAAAACAGTTCTGACTAACCATTCTATTGAGTAAAAAACAGTTCTGACTAGCCATTCTATTGAGTAAAAAAGGTCTGACTAGCCATTCTTTTGAGTAAAAACAGTTCTGACTAGCCATTCTGTTGAGTAAAAACAGTTCTGACTAACCATTCTATTGAGTAAAAAACATTTCTGATTAACCATTCTATTGAGTAAAAACAGTTCTGACTAACCATTCTATTGAGTAAAAAACAGTTCTGACTAGCCATTCTATTAAGTAAAAAACAGTTCTGACTAGTCATTCTATAGAGTAATAACAAAACAGTTCTGACCATGTATGCATTAAAAACATGCGCACATTCAAAACACTGTCTACAAAAATCTGTTTATTTCTAACCGACTTTTTGCTAAGCAAATATAAAATATCATAGAAAGCATCCTGTGATTCGTTTCAATTATAAAACTACGACTTTCTATAGTATCAATAATTATATAGTATCATGTATAGTCAGTTAGTAAAAAGAGTCAATGGTGTTAAAATTCATGTACATGTATGTATTAGTTCTTATTCTAAATATTTTAAAAATATTTTCTGTCATTTCAGCCAAATCAAATAAATAACTTGTTATTTGATGTACAGTCGTTTTTGGGATCTATACATACTGTAACACTCACTGTCACGCCTGAAAATCCGGTCGCTGGAAAAACGTATACCAAAACAGAAACGGGAGAATTCGGTAAGATATGTTTTTGGTACTATTTTTTTCTCAGGTTATGCTTTCATTTCAGGCTGCTAACTGGTGATACTTGGTGCATAATACTATAAATAGCACCATAAATATATGTTAGTGGTTTGGAATACTGTATAATTTAAAACACGTACTTCTTACCACTTGTAAGTTAAATGGGGTAGTAATGGATCTTTTACTACTTTTGTATAACGACTTGGATGGTTTCTACTCTCAACTTTGGGTATGATATGCCCTTTGTGGATATAACTGTACATGAATAGCTTCAAGTTGGTTTCTTATTTTAATAGCTTTCAGTATTGAATAAATATATGGTTATACTTTATAACATTTATTTTTATTAAAGAAGACTTGTAGTTTCTACGGTGTCCAATTTGGGTCTTTTTTTCAATTTTTCGCTTCATTGCTACTTCTACCATAAGGAAAAAGTAAAATGAGTGAAAAAAAAAAAACAAGAGCGAAGAGATGAAAAAGCAAAGGCAAAGAACCAAAACGCAAAGGCGAAGGGGTCGAATTAACAAAAATACAAAACCAAAGGATCAAAAACGCAAATGTGAAAAGACAAACTCTCCAGACACATTATATTTCAACTATATATTGTTTTTTTTTTACAATTCAAACAAGAGTGAAATAAAATCACTAAGTGACTTTAGTATAAACAACCTAGACTAAAATTATTTTTTATTTTGTGTTTACAGAATCTCCGGGACTGTAGATAGTTACTGTTATATTTTGAACATTTTCAAGCCGCGAGTAGCTGCAATAATGCTGATGTGACTTTAAACAAAAACTCACTCACTCACTCACTCACTCACCACTCTGTCATGTCCTTATTTTGAATTTCTATTAAATTAATGCATTCAAAAGCAGTACATGACAACTCTGCGTCTCTGTTAGGACCTTAAATGGTTAAAATTAATATCCACACATAATTATATTGTTTCAGGCACGGCAATAAAGGAGAATGGACCCGGTGAATCACCATTAACCATTGGAGGCTGTGAACGTAATGGAAATGTTGTTGAAGGTTTTAACGGCTTAATTTACAACGTAAGTTAAATGATCAGATAAGATTTAAAGATAAACCTGTCTGAATTCAGCTTAAATCTCTCTCTCTCTCTCTCTCTCTCTCTCTCTCTCTCTCTCTCTCTCTCTCTCTCTCTCACACACACACACACACACACACACACACACACACACACACTGAGATTTATCAATAAGAACAAGATAGTTTTATCAAACACAGTCAAATTAAGGTTGATCCGGGTCAAATTAATATCCTCAAAAAGAAACAAAAAGGAGCATTCCAATATTGGGTCGTTAAGCTCAATAAGTTTGGCAATAAATAAATATTTGCAAGATTATTTGTTGTGGGATAGTTAAAGTTGTCCTTAGCGTCAATTAGCACCAAGCCGATAAAAAACCACTGACATGGATCCGGGCACCTCGGACGAAGGCTAAGGTGGCCAAGTGGTCTAAAGCGCGTTTTACCGATCACAGTGCATCTCACCGCCTAGGGTTCCAATCCTGATCGACAGATCCTAGTGTAAAAAAACTTTGTCAGCTCGCTTGCCGAAAATCAGTGTTTTTCTCCGGACACTCCAGGTTTCTCCATCATCCCGGAACTAACCATCTTGAAATAAGGGAAAAAATCTTGACTGTGCATAATAACCAATTACTCTACTCCATACAACTCGGGCAACACAGAGGCAGGAATAGCGAAAACTGTTTATTTATGTTCAAGTACAATTTACAATACTAGCATATTACTGTAATGATATAATAATAATAATAATAATTTCTTTTTTTTCTCTTCAGGTCAAGATATTTGAGTGCAACGAAAAAACAACAGATGTCAATGTGTGAGAAGACTTCAGCGGACTACATGATCCATCATATACATTTTATCATTTTTTGAAAACATTTTAAAATTATTTCAAATAACTTTTTTTTTTTAAAAAAAAAGAAAGAAAGAAAAGTTTTTATCCTTCGTCATTCTTCGTTATTATACAGTATATTGCACAGAACAAGATCAATAACTATATATCTGCATTCTTTGTAATTACTTATATCCAATCAAAACTTATGTTGCTTCAGTTTTGTATCCAATCAGCGTTTTTGTTAAACTCTAGGCCATCACTTTTTTCCAATCAACACATGTCTTGTTTTAGTTTCTCGGCAGTATCAGAATAGTCAGTTTTAATCCAATCAGCGTTTTCTCCAAATGTAATACCTTCATTCTTGTCCAATCGTCACTTGTCTTGCTTTTGTTTTTGGATCGTCACATTCGTGCAGTCCAAGTTTTTAGCATATCTGACCATCCATCACATTGTTTCTCCAATCAATACTTGTCTTGTTCATTTCGTTCACTGCCCCCTCCCCCCTTTCTTCGTGCTGTTAAGAAAAGTTCTAGCTGATTTGACCAATCAACACCTTTTTCACTCATGTTTCTTTTTTTTTTTTAGAAAGTTTTAAAGCTGCATTAAGTTTTCCAAAGAAAAAAAATAAAACGGTGCTAATCTAATAAATGATGTTCCTAATGAACAATGTTACATTTGGTTCAACGATAAAAGCTCAAATAAATACAGAAATTACAGTATTTACCCAGCGAGATGCAGCATTTGGGATCTAATATTAGAACATGGTTACGTCATCAAAACCCGGGTCATCTAAACACAACTTTCAAAATGTTGAAATACGATAAATTAAACACAGAACTTCGTTGAATTTGTCATTTGTGACTTAGTAAGGGAAAAATAACACCATTTCAAATACATCTGGATATTAATGAAGGACAATTAATGCAATCTGTCATGTTTCACTTTCGATTCTAGGCTTTTCCGCATGCTCCAAGCTCATAATTACCATCGTAGAACACTGACCAACCGGTCAGAGGATTCCGTTTATTTACAGCTAAAAGAAATGAAATTTTTGAAAATGAATGTCACGGATCGTAGTTAGAAGATATCTACTTTTAAAAAAAATATATTTGTAGAAAATAAAAAAAATTAAGAAATTTGGTAAACTTAATGCAGCTTTAAGATAATAGACATTTTGTTGTTCGAGATTGGTTCATAACTTGAAAACAGTTATTATAGTTAATGTGGTGTTACTTCTATATGTATATTTCTTTCTTTTTGCTTTTTTTATAACACACCTTGTATTATTTGTGTTTTACTTATTTCTGTCGTCTACATGGAAACTTATATGTAATTTTTCATGATAAGTTTAGAATGTTGTAGCGACAGACTGAATTGTAGTATATTTTTTAACTTGGCACAGATTACGGCGGAACTGATTTTGACACAAACATTCAAAAATCGGTGTTTCCTGAACTACGATGTCATAATGTTTCAATCCTGTGTATCATTCCGTCTTGTAGAAAATTTTTTTTTTTTTTTTTTTTTTACCAAAAGAAATATTAAAAAATTCTGCATGTGAAAATTTTAAATTCTGCACCTGAAAATTCCGATTTCTATACATGAAAATTTATTTAAACACATTACCCAATTTTTTTTAAATTCTAATTTCTAAAAAAGGACATGTTAATTAGTTCTTAGTGAACGCATGACCAAAGACAACGTAACATATGAGTTAAAATTTAGATCATCAAAACTTTTAACTCTGTTATCAAGGATGAAACGACAATTTGTTAGCTAAAGAGTAAACTAAAATTATTTGTATTATTTTTTTTTTGTATTATATGTATTTTAACTTAACCTAATTAAATATTAATAAATTAAAAGTTTGTTTCTCCTTCCTTTTCCTTGAAGGTTTCGTAGTGACCAACATTTGGACAATAAAACCGGATACAGTCAGTTGGTGTGGTTGGTTTATCGTTTAGAGAAAGATGTTTTTATTTCCCGGTCAGTCACATCGAAGCAGTTAGGTCATTGTGTGGATTAATGGTGTTTAAGACCCCAGTCATAAGTCTTCTCTTATGTCGAGGCGTTCAGTTCCGGGATGGCGGACGAAACCGGGGTACAATGAGAAAACCATCGACTAGGATCTACCAGAGCGCGAGTCGAACCTACAAATGTAGACACTGTATATGCTAAATTTGGAAACAATCAATTACAGATAAAACAATAGAATTATAAAGTTTTTGTAACTTTGGACTTGAGTGTAGTAGAGTCCTGGAGTTACACGCCCCAATCAAGAGACTTTTGCTTACAGCAAGGCGGTCAGTTAAGGAATGTTCAATGAAACCCGAATGTCCGGTGAAAAGAACCGACTTTCGACAAGGGAACTGACAGACAAACTTCAGAATCCGTAGAGAGTTGGATTCGAACCTAGGCGGTGGGGAGCGCAGTAAACATCAAAACGCCCTACTGGTGTAAGCACTACTACGGTAACTCGGATGGTAGAGTGTTCGCTTCGCATGTTCGGGAGTTCGGGGTTTGAACCCCGACCGGATCTGTCCAAGACTTGGAAGTTTGTATTGACTGTTCTTTCGCCAAGCACTCGGCATTTACACATGAAAGTCACAGGATCCTTCGTAGAAGACCTTGCCTCATGTCATGGCAGACGTGGCACGATAAAGAACTCTCCCTCCTCATTGCCCTAAGCGCACTGCAAAGGTCAATATTATTCTAGACTGGGGTATAAAATCAAATAAAATCAACCTACATGCGTAAGACGATTTCTTTTTGCTATTCCTCATCAGTGATTTTTTTAAAATTTTAGTTTGGACATATATTCATTAAAAGGAAATATTTTTTTTAATTTCCGAATTAGCTAGCATCTAACTCCCCCCCCCCCTTTTTTAAAATAGTATTCTATTAAGGAAAAGAACAATTTAAACTGGGAGTTGAAGCAAGACTCAGTAAAAGTTTTTGTATTAACAAGCAGAATTTCAACTACTCTTTAACACCCGAAATATCAAATTGTTATTAATTAATCGTAACAGACATGGCGGGAGTTTTTAAAACGCTTTTTCCGTCAGAAGAAATATTTACGTTGCATATAAATTATTATGACGTCATAGTAACGTTGTTTTGACAACTTTGACGTAAACAAAACCAGTGTCTTTTTCTAATCATCAACAAGCAAAACTTTTCAAAGATGTATCCGTCCATGACATGGATCATTTCTTTGTAAATAATGTCTTCAGACTCTAGATCTAACAGGTGTTTCAGATTTTCAACAATGCTCGCAAACCTCGGTAGCAGAATACGACGCATGCTTTCACGCCAGGTTGAATCTTCGTCAAGTGAAGAAAGTATAACGGAAGAACTTATAAGTGAAGAGGACAGCGATGATTTTCAAACTGTCATTGCTGAAATTGAAGAGGCTTCTGAAATGGATGTTGAGTTACAACAAGGCATTGAAACAAACCATTCGCCATCGGTAATTATCTTTTATTTATATCTATCGCCTTATTTGGAGAGAGAGAGAGAGAGAGAGAGAGAGAAAAGAGAGAGAGAGAGAGAGAGAGAGAGAGAGTGTGTGTGTGTGTGTGTGTGTGTGTGTGTGTGTGTGTGTGTGATTATTACTGCTGTGTGTGATTATTACTGCGGAAATTATTGATATGCATCATTTTCTCACTACTGTCTGATTTACGTATATCGTAGCAGTAGTTTTTCAAGGTTTTAGAAGAGAAATAAAACAGTTTCATCGTGTAACATACCGTTGTGACATATGCATTTTGTCGTAATTAACTGACAGAAAATACATCCCATCTTAGCTGGAGGCTTTTAAAATCCTTACGGGGAATTAATATGGTAAAACACAGAAACACATAATCCAGAAGTACGTCGCTGAAAAATCATACAGATAAAGAAAATCGAACTACGCATAAACCGACTTTTTCATTTTGCTCATCAGGTAATATCGTTCTAACAACGACTTTTCCGAAATTTTCTTACCTAACCCGCATGATTATTACAACGATATACTTCCGGAATGAGTGTTTGTGTGTTTAACTATATTAAATCCCTGTTGGGATTTTTAAAAAAAAACTCCAGCTAATCCAGCTAAGATGGCATGTGATTTGTAATATACCAGCAACAGTTAGCTTTTCATTTGTCATAAGAAATATATGACTGTAATACATTGAAACAAATGACGAAAAAGCATTCAGTAACAAGTGTGAAGTGTGTAACCACTGTTTAAACTGTTTTCTAAAAGTAGAGGTAAGTTGCATTGATAACGCGCAATTCATAAAATATATAATTTAAGAGAATTTCAATTATTCTACAGAAATGTTTTATTGTAATCGCGGATGCCTTTCAGTTTCATCTAGACTAAAGTAAGTGAAAACATAATGACAGTGAACTATGTAAAAGATTAATAGAAAATGCTGTTAACTTGACTTAGGTTCGCAGGCAAATAGTGAATTCTTTTGGGCATATGACGTATAGCCTCCCCAAAAACACCATTAGCAGCAATTATTAATTTCTTTTCTATGGTAATCGCGGATGCTCATAACGATTTCTTGTTACGACTAGACTTAAGTAAGCGAAAGATGCCAAACTTAATTCAAGTTGATTACAACACAAACGGTAATATTTTTAGGTTTTCTATATATAAAAAATAATAAAGCAAAATGCATTGTCGCAAACAAAAAAAAATTTACGGTAATTGTCGTTTTTTGTCATCACTTGGCATTGTGTTTAGGGAATATTTAGTTTTTCAAAGCTAAAAACCCGAAAAAAAAATCGACTGAGGATGAATTTCTTCGGTGTTCCGGTTTACTTTACCGTTTAGCGCCGTTAACCCTTTCGCCGCGAAGTTTCAAATGATAACGTCATGCGATACGCGAAGTTTTCCGACGTCATCGCTTGATGTTTAGTTTGAAGTAGGAATGAGTTGCGCGGAAATATCAGAGTTCTACCATGTGTATTAAAACTATTATTAAAACAGATTCCCTTGACCGAATTTTATTTAGTTTTCATTGATTTTTAGATTACTTCTTATAGACGTAAGTTTATTTTTCAATTGTAATATTTTCATCTATTGTTTTTAATTCAATCATAAAATACATTTTAAAGACGATAAATGTAATGAAAAATATAAACATATTTTTACTACATTCATTCATTTATCCATTCATTCATTCATTCATTCATTCATGAGACCTTTATCTTTTTGAGTGGCAAGAATAATTTCGAAACGTTTATAATACATTATTTTGTATTTTCATGGGAAGTCAACATGTATCTTTACATTATACAATTGTCTATACTCTTTTTAATGATTTAAAAAAGATTTCTTTAATTGACAAAAATATTTAACAAATTTCAGTCACGGTTATCAGTATTTACAAACAGTAATAAATATAATGTCTTCATTGCATTTAGTACATAATATTATCACTGACATCATAACTGATGCTGAAAACTTGATTTACCACACCTACATATACTGACCATAAAAGTAGCGTTAACCTCTAATAATATTAATGTAAACCGTATCACCAAGCCACACGTTTAAAACATTTACGGTTCATTCACCATCTCCATATGAAACCTTTTAAAACAATCCCCAACACATAGGCCCACTTCACAAAGCGTGTCCGGGCACCATGTCCGTACTTTGGATTGGCAAACTCTGCAAATTTTCTTTTTTCCACCTGAAAAAGAACAACACAGTGAAAGTATTATCAATTTTATAGCTGGCGAAATACAAGTAAAATAGGATTCAAATGATATTGTTGTATGAATATTTCATTCTTTTGTTGGTCTGTGATCAAAATAATTCCATACCTGGAATGAAATAAATGAAGTGGCGCTCTGAAAATCTTGATGGCACTGGTACCTGTGATGTCCGGGGCCTACCAGTTTTTTTCCTTGAATTACAAAAATTCCCGATCAGTTGTTGGTACAGTGACTCCGTGAAACTTAGTCTTGTCATCTTTTTTCTAAGACCCATATTTTGCACATAAAGGATGTAGCTATTCACTGAAAATAGACACAGGCTTTCAAACTCGGAATATATATATGTGATTTTTGTATTCTTGATTATTGTTTTTAATTATGAAATGTGATATATTCAGTAGCCACATTAACTTTGATGCGATAAATACGCTAAATGGTTATGCACTAACTCTCATATATCGATAACATCGTGCACACGACACAGTCAGTAGATATACGGGCTAAGGAACAAGTAAAAAAAAAACGAAAACCAAAACCCTCGGTAACCCGCTCATTAAAAAAAATACTCTGTTTCGATGGTAATAAAAAATAGTTCAAATCAAAATCCCAAACCAAGGTTAAAAAGACTGAAAACTTGGACATCAAGTTTAATACATGAATTTCCATTCGGAGGTGAGATCTGGTGCTCTAGAAAGGTAAGCACCACTTGTTTAGCTAGCAACATCTGTCACGCATGTAATCAAATTTGAGAGATGAAAGAAACGTGTAGCTATGGAATGTTTAATAAATCTTGAAAGAACTTTTATACCATACTATAATTATGATTGAATATGTTTATTATCAATAGATACAATTCGTGTAAAACAGACCTACAATCCTGAGAATGAGGTTAATAAGAATCTTCTTCCACAATTTGAGTGACTTCACATCTGGGTCGTATGTCTGTATTTGCTGATCTGCTATATCAACCCCACCCATTAATTTGTTGTACATATAGACTGTCCGGGGGATAACTGAAACGATGCCTCTACTATTTTCATGATATTCCATGCTGAAAATATTTCTAGTTAAATAAGTCAGAATGAAAACTTCAAACAACTGAAGTTTTCGTAATAAAATAAAATTAAAAAAAAAAAAAAGAAAAAAGAAAATGAATATAATAAAATTATAATAAAAAACCGATCTTTTATTAACATATTATCGGTTGCTGTATGTTCATTTCTTCTTGAATTTTAATCTTTTTATCGGTATATTGTCACAAAACACATTTCGCTACCAGTGTAATGTGTCTGCTCTCGCACCCGTATTTGAAAATACATGCATGAAAAGCAATAACAATGTTTCCTTTTCTTATGGTGTTAATTACTTAGTTTTATTCAATTTTATTTAATTTGGTTACTTATTATTCTGAAAACATTTTATACATGCTTACGTCTTGTTTGTACTTTTTGTTTGACAGCAGACTTGCTGATAAAAATCGGTTAGAAATTGTATTAAACTCAAGTAAACATTGTTCAGCTATAAATGTCTACATATAAATCAAATCTATTGTTTAATAAATAACGTACATGGGTTTGATCATTGTAGAAAGAAGACAAACATTTTTTCTGTCTCCATATTTTAATGCTACAACAGGGCCCGACTGTCTGACAAGTTTATCTCCCTTCTTTACTTTTTGTCGAAACGACTTAGGCATCCCTTTTCTGGTTTCTCTGACAGTTCCAGTCATGTATGTCTCGTTTTCAAATAGATATTTGGCAAGAGCTGGACTTGTGAATGCGTTATCTACCGTAATATGGTGGTATCGACCAAGATAGTGTTCTGATAATTTGGCCACTACATCAAAACCTAACCCATGTCCACTATAACTTTCAGTTGTATTCCTTTTCCCTGCAGATAAATTTTAATTTTAAAGAATATCACAAAAGCTAATTTGTACTATTCATTTTTCCATTATTATTATTAAACGGTCAGATATCTTATCCCGCATTAGCATTATGACAACCAGTGATAGCATACTACAGCAGTCTAATATATATATATATATATATATATATATATATATATATATATATATATATATATACACAATCTTTAGAGACAATCATTTTCATAAATTACTTTTATACCTTTTTTAAACCTAACATTCATTTTTTTTTAAAAAAAAAAAACAAAAAGCTCGTCTAAAAATATTGTGGTTATTTGTATGAGAAACCAAATGATAATACATCAACTGTAGTTAAGGACTGTCTCTAATTATGAAAGACGAAAATAGAATTGACATGTTTTTATTTACATTTCTACATAAATATAGAAAACCCTGGGGAAGTAGATTTGCCAAGTATCGAAAGTATTTATAAGTATTGAAGATTAAGAAAATGAACACTTCCCCGATAAAACTGGTATTATTATCAGTGATCTTAATCCGTATCCATTCCCCTTTTTAAATTGTGTACACTGTACAGAAAGCTTACATTTTGAAACAATAGCGTACATTGTATACTTCATACAAAGTATATGAATATGTAGTAAAATGTAATAGATCTAGTTTTTTTCTGAATGCTTCTAAATCACTACATTCGCGGGTAGTCCTGTCAAATTAGCAATTTTTAAATGAGCAATTCAGAACGCCCTAATTTGTCAGAATTTTTTGAATATATATATATATAAAGAATTGAGTAACTTCTCATTTAATTCATTAATACTGAGGCAATGATACTAACCAGCATATAAATCAATATGGAGAGTGTACCCAGTGTCTGCCTCTGCTAAAATCCACAGTTTGGCACCCCATCTATGAGTTTTTTTGCCTGGCATATATTGAACCGTATAGTTCCTCCCCTTGAAACCAACCATGCTCTCATCCACAGTGAGATCTCTCCCTGGGTTATATGCGGTTTTGAAATTTATGTTAAGAAGGTCCAGTATTGGTCTAATCTTATGGGCTGGGTCGTGTCCAGGCTGTCCCCTTGGTATACATTTTGTATTGTCATTTGCATGTAAAAATTGAAGAATTAGTTCAAAACGATCCCTTATCATGACTTTTGAAAAGGACGGGGTTTCATATAGCCATGGGCGGTCACTTTGAGACCAATACGATTCTATCGTTGGCTTTTTTACCATCCCCATTGCTAGATAAAGACCAAAGAAGGCCGACATTTCATCCACTGTAACATCCTTCCAATTTCTTTCCCTAGCGAAAGGGGGTGCTTCTTCTGTGTTTATTACCTGTGAAGCATACCTATTGGTCTCATTTGCAAGTATTTCAAAAAGAGATGTACTTAATACATTGAAATACTCAATTGGTTGAGATGTTTTAGGTAGAAAAATTTGAATGCCTATTCTTTGATTAAACTCATGCAAGTTGTGCGGAAACCGAAAGTTGTCCACATCTGGAACAACCGTCCAAACGGGTCTCATTTCCAAAATATCACCACTTTCACTCTCAGACGATGACAAGTCGGTTTCCTCTTCGAAGATTTCATCAACTTCATTGTCTGAATCCATGGCGTCGAGTCATAAATATGCCGGCGTCAATATGACGTCATTAAATGATTATGACGCTATGAAATTTGCCGTTGACGTCAATTTGCATATTCAAAGTAATTTTGATTTTGTTTTCTACAAACTAATGCAAGACAATTTTGTGTGCATTATGAAATATCGCCGACAAAATTGATAAAATAAAATGGATTATAAAGGACACATATGTCCTTCTAGCGTGCTGCCGACAAGGACACATATGTCCTTCTAGCGGTGAAAGGGTTAAAAAAAACTTTTAGCCAGGGTATGACGTGATCAGAACCGACTTACATTTGTGCGGAGTATTTTCAAAACGTAAACGTCGCAAATTCTCACAATAACATCTTTCTAACAGTACAAAAAAGGCAAATAAATAAAAAAAAATATTTTTTTTTTTAAATTAAAATTATTGGACAATACTTGGTTTGCTGTTGAATCCAATTTTTAATCATTATGACCAAAGTGTACAGTTTAGCAAAATTTAAAGAAAAAATATCTCTCATAATTTCAGCCATCTTTGAACAAAGAAGAGGAGAGTAATTCAAAACCACCGATAGAAAGAGACGAGAAAGAACAAGAAAGTGTACAACCAGAGAAGACGCAAGCTGATCCTAGCGACGACAAGTCAGCAGAAAGCCTTAACAAAGACAAGATAAAATGTACTAATATATTATGCCGCGTCAGAATATCCCGGCAGAATAAATCCGAATATAACAAGTTGTCTAAACTAAGACGCAAATTGGAGTTGAACAGTTACGTTACATTTCAGCACCATCAACACACACAGACTGATAATCCTCTAAATATAATAAATATCGCAAAAGAAATTGAAAGTTTAAATAACACGCCATTGCCAACGTCGGGTATCGAAGGTGAAACATCGACGGAAAACATAAATAAAGAGCTAAATGAAAATGAAACTGGGGTTTTTCAGCAAGATACGGAGTCTGCATCCAAATTCGGACACCAGTCGGAGACACCCGAGGATACGGAGATTGCATCCAAATCTGGACACCAATCGGTGGCATCTGAGAATATTGAGCTTGCATCCAAATCTGGGCACCAATCGGAGGCACCCGAGAATATGGAGCTTGAGTCTAAATCTGGACACCAATCGGAGAAACCCGAAGATAGTGAAATGAAAACATCTTCCGAAGAATTCCCACCTTTGCCGTTCAGCCCCCATGATGTCGGAAGCAATGTGATATTAGATATCATTCTACCTGTATACCTATATAGTAAAATCTACCTTCTGTGTAAAGAGTACTTCAGCACGTCTAAAAAGAATACCTATTGCGTTATAAACTTAGACGACCGCGTGCCTTATCACCAATTATACACTATTATCAAACACATATATGCGCAATTATCTAATGCTTCTAAGCCGTCAAAATTCCGTCGCGATAAAGCTGTGCAGACGGGAGCAGAAGCGTGGAACAGGAGCACCAGGCAAATGGCCGAGTACCTCCTGTCTCATAATCCTTCTACTTTCACTTTTGATGAGGAAACTGCGGCAAGAGTTTTGAAGTTTATTGGGACGATATATAATATAGACTTTAGCCTCACGGATTTCTTTAACTGTCATGATATCTCCGAATTTGCGGATTCTGGTATACCGAAAAAATTCCAGGAACATATTCCCAATCTTAGGCTCGACTTCTTCAAAACACTGAGAGAACACGGAAAAATAAACGAATGGGTGAAAGTATCGAGATTCAATACTGTAAACTTCAAATCGGCAGTAAGACAACATTTACAAAGGCAGATAGACATACTGGTCGGGTCGTGTTTATACTGGTATAAAGAATACAATCTACAGGCATCGGATCTAGACCTATCAGGCTTTTTGTCCGAATATCTTACAACTTATGAGGCTTATGTAGTAACCATTCGACATAGTAGAGAGATTTTTGCAAGTAAACTGAAAGACTTTAGAGTAACCTCGATGGGAGATAGAGATTCGTGTAAATCAAAATCATTTCAAACTGAGGTACGCGATGAATCTGAGGAAACTAAACAAGAAACAATTGAATCCAGCATTGAAGATACCGACTCCGTTGTAACTGCATCGTCGTGTGGCAGCGTCGATGAAATAGAACAAGAACTTGAAGCACTGGAGAAGGAAATGAGGGGAAATAAATGGGGGTGTTTTTATTTGTTTGAACAAACAGATGGAATATTTGATAGAGGTACGGAATACTGGATAGATGGACAGGCGGCAGTAAATAAGAGTCGAAAAGGCGCAAGAGGTGATTACATAGATCGTCCAAAGAAAAAGAAAACGCGAGGCATTCCGAACAAGCACTTACAAAACGAGGGTACATTACTTGATCAAAATGAAACAAATAATTTGGATGATTGCAAACCTGCTGAAAGAATTAATGAAACCAAACCGGAACCGGAACCGGAAACGGAAGAGAACAAGATTGTGTTAGATCCGCTCTTCCCTTGTGAGATTGAAGAATCGAATGTTGATACCAGACATTTAAAGAATGCACCTGCGAAAGTAATCACGGGTAAAAAGGATGATTACGAATATTTAGGGGTTACATACGAAACGTCGGACAAAAAACCTAATAAACAACGTCAAAACAGACACAGAAAACAACAACGTGCAAATCGTCAGAAAACACTACAGTTTGGATTGAACACAAATAACTGTGCAGACGACGAATACGATAGCAGTAGCGAGGAGGAGAATTACGAGTTTGTTCAATCGAGAATTACATATCGCGAGAATCCTTTGTAAAATTGTCCAATTTTTTTCATATTGCAAATAAATCATGAAATTATTTCATTTTTTCAGTCAATTATAAATCTTTTTAGTCTATGCATAAATCTATATCCATAATTAAGGGGTACGCGTGCGAACACTGTTTTAAAATTGTCCAGCGGAAGTAGCTGTAACACATTTCGTGATACCGGATTTAAGATGACGTGACGTGAATTGCTGTTTGAAGCTTTAGAAAGAGAACCAGTCAAAGAAGTTTGAGAGACATTATTGTATTTTAAAGTGAAACTATCACAGGGTAGTCACTCTGTTTTCATTAATTATTTCGTTTTTTTTTCTCGACTTGTACATTTTTCAAGCTCGAAAAAACGCGAAATCATCACTTTGAGATGCATTTCGATGCACGACATAATGTTTGGTTCATTTAAATGCGCGACGACATCCTCTGACGAGTTTATTGTGTGTAAATGTGCGATGTTCTTACTCTGCAAAGTCAATGATTAATAGAAATAATAATAATATATAATAATAATAATAGTTTTGGGATGCGTCAGAAATCTTCGCGACATTGAAATGTATAAACGTTTGCTCGTAATTTATATATAATAATGGGCTAGCACTGTGCTGAATCAAATCGTTGTTGGATGTCTGGGATGCATTGCGAGGGGTTTGGGCCACATATTTGAGTGTGGAGGTGAAAAATGTTTGGAACAATTTTCTATAGTCGAATGTCAAATACTAGTATATTACATACGTATTGATGAATGAAGGTTTAACCGATTTTAAGAAATTTTCTACAGTTGCCAACTGCAAGTTGCATTTAGCTTTTTCAGCCACACAAACTTATCTAAAAAAGGATGTATCTTAAGGAATTTTCAAATTAGCCATTGATGATTTTTATAATCAAATTATATATAGCTTACAGTATCATGTTTCCGGCTTGCGATAAGGGATTGAAACAGTTGTTTATTTATTTATAATTTTTTTTTTATTTAATAATTTAATTATTAATTAATTAATTATTTTTATTTATAAAATTTTAATTTATTCATAAAATTTTTATTTATTTATTAATATTTATTTATAAATTTTTATTTATTTATTTATTTCATCATCATTGAAGTTACTATAATTATTCAATAACGATGATGATGATGATGCTGATTATTATTATTATTATTATTATTACATACCACTTTTTGAATTTAATCATAAAAATACATTCAAAAAGTGGTATATGACAATAACTTTTTGAATGTATATTTATGATTAAATTCAAAACGTGTTATATGACATTATTATTATTATTATATTATTAACGATATTTAAAACGAATATCGCTTTTTTATACATTTACTGCAATTGTCATATACAGAATTTCGTATAACTCCTTTTGTAAAGAATTTAAAAATCTTCACATGACACAATCAATGGAAATTCCTAAATCATGTTCAATTTCATAAAAGAAAATCTTACTTAGAACCATGATTAATATAACTCTAGATAAATTCAGTATCTAACTTGAATATTTAAGATTGATCGATTGAGTTAATGGGGTTTTTCGTCCCAGTCAGGAATATTTCACTTATATCGAGACGTCACCAGCTATAGGTGAAGTGGCAAAAATTTTGACCTTTGCAGTGCGCCAAGGGCAATGTGTAGGGATGGTTGTTTAACGTGCCACGGCTGCTGTTACACGGGGCAGCGGTTTTTAAGGTCTCCGAAAGACCCCGTGACTAAATGCCACGCGCTTGGCGAAAGAACAGTCACTACCAATTTTCAAGTCTGGGTCAGACCTGGCCGAGGTTGGAACCTTCGACCTCTAATATACTAATCGAGCATTCTATCAGGAGAGCTACAAAGTGGTTTGAATATTTAAGAGCGTCTTATGAAGAATAACTAGGATTTAAACTAAACCGTCCTCATATACGATACAATGAATCAATATCAGCGATATTCAAAACATTTTAAATGGTTCACATGAATTGAACTAACATCTACCTGGATTCAATAATGTCCGAGCAAACAATATGATTACTACCTCTTTACCTCTATCGTTGCCTTAACTATTTAACACCCCTGGTTCCACTTTCAAAATCATTCACTCAATTGAGAAGGCCTCGGTGGCCGAGTGGTCTAAAGCGGGCGCTTACGGATCACAGTGCCTCCCACCGCCTGGGTTCGAATCCCACTCGGGACAGATCCTAGTGTGAGAAGTTCTTTTGCCGAAGGTGGGTGGTTTTCTCCGGGCACTCCGGTTTCCTCTACCATCCAAGAATTGACCGCCTCAAAATAAGTGAAAGAATCTTGACTGGGGCTTCAAACACCATTACTCCACCCCACTCATTTTTAAAAACGTACACTCAACTCAAATAAGGGAATGTTTCAATGTCGATTTTAAAACATTACACATTTAAGTTAAATTCAAATTTCTTAGTAAAAGTTTGTTGAACAAACAAAATATTGTCTTAATATTGAAATTTTTAAAATATAATGAGAGAAAAATGGGAAAATATGAGTTGAGTGTACACTTCATTAATTGATTTATTGTGAAACTGAGGCCTGATTAGTTAAATTTATTAAATTGTTCCCCTAAATTTTGCGGTTACCAAAAGGGTAATGATGATATTTAAAAGACAAGAAAGTTGTCTGGTAAAAAAAAAAAAATCGGAGAATTCGGAGTTTTCCCATTTTTGTCGTCGGTTTTTCATTTGATCGGTACGTTTCCGTAGAAAAAAAGTCATTTCCGTTAGTCTTCAGTATCAAGTAAACTCTTACAAACTCTATATATGACAAAATCGCTAATTTAAATCCAGACCCATTATAGATTGAATTAAAACCATTGCACCTAGAGTGACATTTAATTTCAACTCTATTTTAGGGGGTCACTGAGAACAATTTAAGGCCAGATTCAGGCCAGATTCTCCCACGAAATTTTTATCATATACATGTATTTCATCTTGACCACAGCCTTCCCGGTTTACTCAGATACTGCTACTTAAATTTTTAAATGATACATTTGTGGACATGTATTGCTGTGGGGAAGTACTAGTGCTAAACACTTGTACTTAAAATTCCACTAATGTGTAGTAGTACCGAGATTGTTTCCGTACCGAGTTTAATTGTTTACACCAATACTGTATATAAACACGCCTCAAACAGATAGGACCGAAACGTGGCTTTGTCTTTTATCTAACCGTGTAAGGAGAGAGTTTTAATTTTTCAAGTTTTGAAAATCCTTAAACCAGGTAAGTACATATATATTAATATATACAAAAGAAAAAATATTTATTTAAAATTTTTATTTATTTATTTATTTATTATTTTTTTTACAAAAGTGCTTCATTCATCTTATCACAAAATTATTGCATTAAATTATTAACAAAAAATATTCAGCATTTATTTATTTATTTATTTATTTATTTATTTATTTATTTATTTATTTATTTATTTATTTATTTACTTGAATTGTATGGAAATGTTTTCCCAAAAATATTATGTTAATTATCCCAAAAGTGTTGACTTATATTTTTTTGTGGTTGATTTTCTAATTTTTAAATTAAAAAAATTCTTAGATTTTTCAATTATGATTTAATGTCACAAAACAAAAAAAAGATATTCATATTACACAAATACAACTGCCATGTACTATTTTTTCTAAAATTCAATTTAATTTGGTTTTAGCATCTTTAATAATAATTCATCACCACCACCAACAACATCTTCATCATCACAACATCTGGCAATTTTTTTTACACAGCGTGTCAAAAGAAAGTCCCCGGGTTATGGGAACAATTTTGTTTAGTGGTAGATTACCAATCACACCCTTGCAGATTATCATGAGAGGGTACATCCGTGTAATTAATCGGTTTAAGTGTATCATGTCATGTAGACGTAATTAACAAATTAATACCATGGCATCTCAGATAATCTTTTTCACATCTTGGGTCTCTTAAAACAAATTTCATTGGTTGATAGCTTTTGTCATTTTATATGGCTTCCTCTCTTCACTAGTTTGGCGACAGCTCTAGGAACTCGCTAATTTCGAAATATTTTTTCAATACTTTATATGTTATATGGCATTTTTATTCACTGTGTAATTATGCGCATTTTGGAAACCATATGAAACTAAGATCTTGAATCAATTTTATTTCGAAGCCTGGATTCCGTTTTGTATGCATTGTGTATGTTTTTTACAATATATACAAGAGTCACTTACTGCAGGATTTCTGTCGGTATGTATATTTTACGATCAAATATTAATAATAATACTTATTATTATAACTATTGAAAATTAACATCATCCTATTTACATGTATATACACCATTTCACAACTTACAATTTTAAATACACAGTATTTACGATAATGGTGATTTTAAAATTGCTACCTTGATGTTCATAAATCTCTTCGTTAATGCAGCAGCATCTCAAACGGGTGACGCTGGTTGATTAAAACTTTGAGTTGAAATCATTTTCATTCACGTTGTGAAATACGTAAAAAATTTAGACAACGAGTTAAAAAGGTTTATTTATTTATTTATTTATTTATTTATTTATTTGTTTGTTTATTTATTTATTTATTTATTTATTTATTTATTTATTTATTTATTTATTTATTATAAACTGCAAATTAGATGCTGACATATAATTTTTTTTTTTTTGGGGGGGGGGGGGATCTGGGTAATTTCGCCCTTAAACCCATAACTTTTCTTCCCATAACTTTTGTTGTTAAAAAAGTACCATGATGGTTTCATCTTATTTAGGCATTAACATCAGAAGGGCCCCGTTGATTATTAATTAATCTGTCGATCTTTTATCAGGTAATCTCTTAATCCGTTGATAATGTCAGGTGCGATTACGGATATTAATACCCTTTATCTTTCTTTCCAAAGATCAAAGGAGACCGTTCAAATTAAAAGAAGCGAAATGTATTTATTTTAAACATTTTATTCCACGTGTTCAAGACGCGATCGTTAAAATAACAAATACATACAAATATGTATTTTTAAATTTTCTCTATTTTCGACGTTGTATTTAAGTCAATAATTGTTAATCAAATTGTGTCTCGTATGCGTTTTAGGCAGGGTGTCAAACTTATTTAATGTATTTATTTGTAAATACTGTTAAATATCGTTAAATTATGATATGTGACACATTAATACACTATTTTACTGCTACATTTTCTGTACTGTATATCGTAAAGTCGATGAAAATAAATGATTAATAAATTAAAGTGCGAAAATGATTTGCCGAAATCTCTAAAATTCTTACATTTTCCATCAAGTCTTCCCGATTGAGCCGAATAATAATAATAATAATAATAATAATAATAATAATAACAATAATAATATTTCTAACAATTCAAGTTTGTTGTTAAAAGGGAAAGAATATTCGTGTTCACTAGGTTCAATTTAAAGCTATACAAAACGTATTGTATTGTATTGTATTGTATTGTATTGTATTGTATTGTATTGTATTGTATTGTATTGTATTGTATTGTATTGTATTGTATTGTATTGTATTGTATTTTGTTTTGTTTTGTTTTGTTTTGTTTTCTATCCTATTTATTTATTTATTCATTCATTTATTTATTTATTTATTTATTTATTTATTTATTTATTTATTTATTTATTTATTTATTTATTTATTTGATAAATTAAAAATACAACTACAAAGTATTAAGATTGTAATCAGTCAAATAGTTTAATTTTGTACTAATTCATTAACATAAAAACTTTTGAATAAATAATAATTATTCTTTTTTTAAAATCATTAAAAAAGTATTATTAAAAACGCATCATTTTATGCGTTCAGAATTTGGAGGAAAAAAAAACACGTCGTATCCACCCCCTACAAACCAAACTCGAACATAAGTTTAAGTACATCACACATTTTACATTATGAATTGTACATTTTTAATAAACTTTTAATAAAGCATAGCTTTCGAAAATAAATAAAAAGTGTCATAAATGCGATGCATCTTCATAATTGTAATAAATCCTTTTTGCTTCTTGATTGATTTTTTTTATTTGTTAATAAATATTGAATGTTTTAATTGTACTCTTATTAAAACATGTATTTGTCAATTTTTGTTAATTTTTGAACAACACATCAATAAGCGCGCCACAAAGCCATTTGTAACGAGCAATCTCATTGGCTAACTTATTGGATGTTCGTAAAACCAGGTTTTACGATCGTAAATTTTATTAACGGTCGTAAATGCATATTTTCTTTAAAATTGCACAATAATTGTGGTAAAACCTGGTTTTGCACCGTAAATTCAAATTTACGAACGCAAATGCAATTCAACTTGAAAACCTGAATTTACGGTCGTAAAACCTAGTTTTACGGCGTAAATTGCACAATAATTCGTAAAACTAGGTTTTGCGATCGCAAAAGTAGGTTTTACGGCGCAAAACCTGGTTTTACGACTGTAAAAGTAGGTTTTACGACCGCAAAACCAGGTTTTACGACGTAAATGTAGGTTTCTCGAATTGTTGTGCAATTTGCTTGCCATACATTTACGTTATACAAAGTTTACAAAAGAAAGGACAAAATGACCAATTTCTGGGTGCAAAACAAGTAGAATCGACTTGGGCCGAACAGGTTACAGGTAGAAGGGCGAAACAACCAATTTATCATTTCTTGCGACAAAAATTGTGTCATATAAAATTTTTGAATTTAATCATAAAATACATTCAAAAATGGTACATGACAATTGTAAATAACTCCATAATTTTTTGTTAGAAAAAAATACATAATTGTGAAAGTAATCGATTTCAATTTTTTAATGCCACCTTGGACAAACGTGAAAAGGGTGGAAGTTTGGATTATTGAATATCTGTTTTATTATTATACTAATATGCAAATTAAGATAGGATTTATGACACAATATGATAGTATGTACACTTTCAGGTTTATAACATTGTCATGTGCAGAATTTTGAATTTTTACAAAGAGAAATATTCAAAATTCTGCACTTGACAATTCATGTGCAGAATTTTGAATATTTCTCTTTGTAAAAATTCAAAATTCTGCCCATGACAACATGCTAAGCTTGACATATTTTGAAAACACTGATTTATCTATCTATCTATCTATCAATTACTATTATCTATCTATCTATCTATCTATCTATCTATCTATCTATCTATCTATCTATCTATCTATCTATCTATCTATCATTCATTCATTCATTCATTCATTCATTCATTTATTTATTTATTTATTTATTTATTTATTTATCCATCTATCTATTTATTTATAATTCTTTTTTATTTATACCACCGACATTTAATGAATATCGTGTTGTATATGTCGCTGTATTCCTCGCCAACTCTTTTCTTAAATTTTTAATACGAATAGTAAGATGGGGGGGGGGAGGGGTGAACAAATGTTGTGTGGCGTTGGATTGCATAAGAAAACAACATACCAATTGTATCACAAAATATCCGATTCTTTGTAAGTATTTCATTCCTTGACAGCAGGTGATTTTTGATATCACTTAAACAGAACAAAGTTAGGAACGTTTAGTCACTAGAGGATGAACAAAAATTAGCTTTGTTGAAGACTTCGTTATTGCTGACTAGATGAAAATTTCGTATCAAACTACAGAGACCGGACACGACAAAAGTTTTAGGGACATTTTTTTATCTGTGTTCGCTTAGCGTTTTTCCATTCTTTTCTCATTCACATTGATAACAAGAGAATATAGTGTTCATGCGTTTAAGACAATGTATGTACCAACTTAGTTGATTTAAAACTAAAAGTGGTATTTTCTCTATTTTCTTTCAGAAATGGAAAGGTGGGTTTATTTGATGCGTATCATATTAGTATGTTCAGTGTGGACATCTTGCTCCAGCAACAATCCTTGTCCTACAGAGTCGGGGTGCTTCTGCTTCGAGGGTTATGTTCAATGTTCTGGAAGTTCTTCTTATCCTTCCTTCTTTCCAACGGAACTACACATGTTTCCCTCTTCAGCATGAACGCAGATGAAATTCCGAAAGGATCCATGGATAATATTCCTTACCTAGAATCCTACGAGTTGTATCAAAGTAGAATAAAAGTCATCAAGAGAGGTGCGTTTTCCAATATGAAAATAAAAACATTTTCCATATATAATGTGGATGTTGGTGAAATTGAGGGTTTTGCGTTTAACAATCTAAGTAACATTGAATCATTTAGCATATATGGTATGACGATCAAAACTATCCATAGCTATGCGTTCTCAAATATCTACAAAGTGCAAACATGGGGAATGTCGTCTGTTGATTTAACAACAGTTGAAACGTATTCTTTCTACAACTTTTCAGTTCAGAGCTTTCAGCTATTTAACAGCGTCGTAGGAGACATGAAACGTGGAGCTATTGCGCATGTTGACAAAATAAATGATTACGAGTTACATTCGAATGAATTCGGCGTGCTCGAATGCGGAACGGTAGAACCACTTTTGCGTTTGGCTAATGTCAGCTCATTTTACGACAATGTTTTTCAGTGTGATTGCTAAATTAGCTTGGATGCTTAATGATGAACGCGTTCGTGGTTTTTTGTTTGCTAACTCAGTGTGAAATGCCTAATACTAAGGACAAAAGTATCGCTGGAAAACTTAGATATTGACCAGCTTGCTTGTGATTGGACAGACGATGGTTGTGATGTGAGCTTAGTAACGTCAGCGGGATTAATGACAAGTTCGACGGATCCTTCTACAGAAAACAGCGTTAACAATGATAAAACAACATATTTTAGTGAAGGAGCAGTTAAAACAAATACCAAATATGAATGATAAAACAACAAACAGACTAGGACGTATCTATGGAGACTGAAACGGTTTCTATAGCAGCGACAGCGCCAGATGGAAGAAAAAGCACCGATTCAGTAACTAAGAACTCCCAATCAACGTTAATTGACACAATTTCAAGTGGAAATGGTCAGAATACAAGTTACATTGTCAAGGATAGTGGCAAGACTTTGAAACCAGATACATCGACACACCAAATTAAAACAACAAACAAAATAACGGAACAAACACTGAAGGTAACAAATCGACCCAAACAAGTTAATATGAACACAAAAGACAATGGTTCTGTGAAAGTGATGGCAAATGTTTACATGTTGGTAATGATCTTGTCTTACTTGAGTTTTGTTTTATAAATTCTATATAGATGATATACAATCAAATTTGTCTCATATTTAAAGGCCAGGTACTTTATTTTTCCACTTCTTTTATTTTATTTTTTTAACATACTCTCTTTTGCAATGCGCTTGTGACAGTGTGTTGTTAGAATATCCTCATAGAAAATTTAACAAAATAGATTCTCGTTCCTTAATTTAAGAAAGTCAATGTGTATCCACAACATGGATTATACACGTTTTACATTTAGTCGAGTTTCAATAGAAATAATCTCCTTCGTGAAGTAAACGCCGCATGTTTACACGGACTTTTCGCCCGCCTGTTTCAATATGTAAATGGAATAAATAAGTATATTCAACCTGTGCTTTTTTCATTTTTCATACGGATTTCATTTTAATTCTATATGTAGACAGATTTGATTGTATATCGAGATAAAAAAAAAAAAAACCAAAATATGGCAGCTATAAGCAATATGTAATTTGCAATACAACTGTAATTGGTCAGAACTGGTTAAATAGTTGTGTACAGACAATACGTGGCAAAAATTAATATAGCAGGGTTGTTTACAGAACAATTATAGTGCAACCAGCGACATTTAAAACGTTTTAGATGTCACTGGTGCAACGGATAGTACTAGATAAGAATACTATAAATATAGAAAATATTTCTTATGGTCACATAGACGTTTAAACTTTACCGGAATAACATTAAGTAAATGTATCGTACAACAGTTTTTGTTTTAAGCGCTTTTTTCATCCGGGAACCAGATTAAAATGATGTCACTGTTACCAGAAACATGATGCATGGGTTTTGGGTTTTCAAAGATCTAATATAGTATAACATATAACGCATAACATGAAACAAATACTAGTATGTCAAATGACGCCGAATGTAACTCTTTCATCATAATGGTCTTATATAACCAAAAAGTGCAAATTTGCGCGAAAATACGAATACATTTGATCGAAAACAATATATATTCTTTGAAAAACAATATGTTTATCAGTTCATTTTCAAGGTAAGCTATTTAAAAAAAGATGGTTTTAAAATGGCAATACGAAAACTGTCTTGGGGCATAAAATTAGCGCTGATTTACGAAACGACTGTTTTTATTAACATTTATTCACTTTCATTCTAGATATTATTCACTCAGTTATAATTCAAAACACAAAAGCAGTGGTTGATTTATGTTGCCATGTTAATTTGGCTAGGTATGGTATTTTACTGCTTAGATCGTGGACGAAAATACAAAACTGTTCTATACGATCTAAGAAAGATTAAGATGATAGAGCTTGTACATACTAAACGATTCGAAAAACTGAATAATTTTTAAGCAGTAACAGTGTATATTATATGTATTGTTTTATTTTGTTCTTACTTTTTAAGAATAATATATTTTCTAACGATGTTATTATTAGTTTTTTAAAAATATATTTTACGAGTAAATAAACTTTTTGATGAAAAATTTTTGTTCTATTATTTTTAAAAAATAATATAATGATAATGTTTATTTGCATAATGAAAAAAAGGTTGCAGTCAAATACTAACACAACACACACACACACACACACACACACACACACACACACACACACACACACACATGACATTTGCCAGCAACCCATAATAAAGGAAACCAACTTCTACAGTAAGGACAGACTGAGTGATTCAAACATTTAGGTGACAAGATTGTATATAAACATCTTATCAATGTTTGACACAGACCTATCATTTCGTGTTCTAAATTGGCGATTAGAGGACCCTGATTGTTTTGAAATGGTGATTAAATAGTTTATTTTTTATACACTCTACTGCTCAGGGTCTAACAGGGAGATCAAAGACAAAAACATGGGGTAAAATATTGTAAATATTGATTTCAAAAAGGGGATAGGTCGGCGGTAGAAGTGTCACGGTTTGTTAAAAATTCTCTAGAGAAAATTTAAGTTTTAATCTTAAATAGACAAGAGTTTGTTGTTTGTGTGTTTATTTTTATTTTTTAATCTATTTTTTTTAAAATTCCGGTTATAAGATGGCTGTACTTCAGTAAATAGTACTTTTAAAACTGATAATTCTTGAGTCAGTTTAGACGAGCTAAGTACAATGTAGTTGAGTAATGGTGTTTAACGTCCCAGTCAAGAATATTTCACTTTATCGAGACTACGCCAGCTATAGGCGAAAGTGCAGAAATTTTGCCTGTGCGTTGCGCTGATGGCATTATAGAGCAGGGTCTTTATCGTGCCACATCTACCGTGACATGGGACCGTTTATTTTAAGTTCCCATCCGAAAGAACATTTACTTTCATTTCGTAATGCCGAGTGCTTGGCGAAAGAACAGTCACTACCCACTTTTAAGTTTTGGGTCAGAACCGGTCGTGTTTCGAACCCACGACCTCCAACTAGCGGAGCGAGCACTCTACCAACTGAGCTACCGCAGTTTAGATAAGATTAAGTGTTAAACTCGCTTCTAAAAGATAACTAAAGTTGGCTCTCAGAATACATTTTAAATTAAATAATTAAATGTATTTTAATTTCCACGTAACGACATTGTAAGCTATGGCACTGGAGAAGTTTTTGTGTCATGCCAATTGGTATCACGTGACAGGACACAAAGGCATCATCTAATGGAGGTTCAGTCATTCCAAAGTCTGTTTGGTATGCTGATTTTCATAATTCTTATATCTGAATGGAGTTGTGTCCAGTAATGGTGTAATCATAAGATTCTTTAAATTATATCGAGAAGCTCGGTTCTTTAATGGCAAAGAAAACCGGAGTACCCGGAGAAAAGCACCAACCTTCAGCAAACGGACTGACAAACTTGCCTCATACTAGGATCTGTCCCGAGCGGGATTCTAACCTAGGTGTAACTGGTTACATAAGCGATGAGAGACCCATTGATCCGATCGTCAAAAAACACGTCATAAATACAATGATATCCTCCATATTTTAATTTTATTATCAATTACCTTGGAATTTTATGAAGGAAAATTTTTTATAAATAAATAAACACTTGTGGTTACATAGGCGATGAGAGACACATCGATCCGATCGTCAAAAAATACAATGATATCCTCCATATTTTACTTTATTATGTAATACCTTGGTATTTCAGTGAGGGAAAATTTCTTATATATAAATAAACACTTGTGAATACATATCGTGACAAATTACAAGTGTTTCAAAAGCAATCAACAAAGATTCATTGTACGATACTCGAACTTAGTTACAAATTTACTTGACTTTACTTACACCGCCATTAAAAAATTACAAAGAAGAGTTTGTTAATGAATATCTTCACTGACATGCTCATTTTTAAAGTTCAGACTAACGGAAAACGGATTAGGAATATCTAAATAGACTTGTGTACTTGTAGATTTTAAATTTTAATTCCGGTGTGTTAAGTGTGGTCAATATTGTGGTGATTTACCAACAGAGAGATCTTGATACACTTATAAACATGTCTAGTAGATTTATAGAGTCATCTTAATCACTTCCTTATGACTAATGCATTTTCACGTTATTTTGAATTTTATTTTTTTTTAAATTGAGTTAAATTTTAAAAATTTTCCTTCGTTGTATATGTCTTTTGGGTGTTGCCAGTAATATAACTCAAGAGGTATTCCGTATTCTGAGTAACCATTATACAATAAATGATAATAAATAAACGAGAGAGAGAGAGAGAGAGAGAGAGAGAGAGAGAGAGAGAGAGAGAGAGAGAGAGAGAGAGAGAGAACAAAAAAATTCTTTCAACTAACATTACTTCTAGGTACGAATGAGCTAAGATTATTCCTAAATTAGGCTTATAAAAATTCAGCTAGTCATAAAACTTTTTATAATTGCTGATGAGGATCATGCAACCTAAACGTTACCAAACATTTATGTCATATGCGAAATTTTATAAAATTTATAAAATAAAATACTAGTATTCAAAATAACGAAATTTCGATTTTTTAAAATAAAAATTTAAAATTCACATTTGACATCTACTAGAACTTGCATAATTTATTAAACTGTCTCAACTGTCTTGTGCTACTTTTGAACGCATTATTCGTAAAATTGAAAAGTAGCACATGACAGGTCTTAAAACTCTCAATAAATACTGAAGATATCAAATTAAGAATATGTTAATTTTAATTTCTTTTAAAAAAGTTTTCAAATTTAACCAATGTAATTTATTTCATTAAAAAAGAATAAGCACATGACAACAGTATCAATATAGAAATAGAGACCACGGTGATTGCAACTAAAAAGAAGTTTTGACAAAAGCCAAAAAAAATCCATCTTAAAATAATGCACTACCACCAACTAACGGTTTACAAATAACAGTGTTCGAATCCGCTTTGGTTCTGTCTTGTCCAGAATTTAGAATATTGCTTTTGGTAAAATTTTAAAATTCTGCACATGGCAGTTCGACTTCCAATCAGACACCTCTGGTTTCCTCTACCTTACATGAACTGAGTTACAGTCTCGATATAAGTGAGATACTGTTGACTTTGGCGTACGACAATATTACGTACAAATACCCTGAGATCACATATAATTAAAACCTGGCTTTTGACAGGCAGTGAACATGATCCAACTGTTTTCTGTGGGGTAGTTCACGCAATGTTGTAAGCCAGTAAAACTTTAATGATGGTTGGCTTTTTTTCTTTTCGCGACGAAACAACTTTGGTATTAATTTTAAGAAAGTTCATGCGGTACATAAGTTTGTGTAAGTAATTCAAAGTACTTAAAGATTGAAGTTTAAAAACTAGCTGAAGTGTAGTTTTTGATCTCGCGGCCTGATCTGTTATGCTAGTGCGCACTTATATATGGCGACATCTGGAGTGTAAGTACCCTCCCGCTCGAGTTTGCAGATAAATACAGCAAATCTCTCAGTCCATTTCACTTGTACTGATCTAACCAGTAAAAGACCTATGACAAGGAACATTTTTCGCACTTTTTTTCACTTACGGTCAAGAGGAACTTTTTATCACGACCAGTGGACACACGATGCAAACATTCGAAGACGTAAGCATAAAACCGTTATAAATTTATCTATTCATTTGCTATCAAGTGTACTCTGATCCTAATTCATTGGTTGTTATAACGTATAACACCTTCCATCCTCTGTACCATGCGATCTGAACATTTCTATTATGTAGGAATATTTGCTATGTGTAATATAATACACACCTATAGCTAGACACTTTTTGTTAGGGTAGCCAAGTGGTTAAGGCGTTAGCCTCCTAATCCAAGGCGTCGTAACTCTGTCGGTTCCACCGTGGTCGACCGTACGCCTAAAGCTAGACATTTTTTGTTAGGCTAGCCGAGTGGTTAAGGCGTTAGCCTTTTAATCCGAGGCGTCGTTACTCTGTCGGTTCCACCATGGTCAACCGTACGCCTAAAGCTAGACACTATTTGTTAGGGTTAACCGAGTGGTAAGGTCGTTAGCCTTTAAATTCGAGGCGTCTTATTGCCCTAAGTTAATACATGTCAAGAAACATTCGCTCTTAGCTATAAAATCTTATAACATGTAAAAAATTTTACACATTCACAGATAATAAAATCTCATATTTAATATCCCAACAATTCTTCATAAAATATGTACAAATATAAAAAAAAAAAAAACACCCTGCCGTTATTATTTTCCTATTTAGCGGATCAATAACTTGCACGTAATACATAGTTCAAAGGTTACATTTTAAGCCTTAATCTCAGGCCTTGGATTAAAGATTAAATACCTAGATAATTATATCTGTTGATAGATACCGTGTTCTCTGTGTTGTTTGAGGGATTAGGAGTGGAGTTTTATGGTGTTTTACGCCCAAGTCAAGATTCTTTAACTTATTTCGAGGCGGTCAGTTCTGGGATGGTTGAGGAAACCGGAATGCACGAAGAAAACCCCCGTCATATCTAGGCGGTGAGAGGCAATGTGATCCGTAAGCGCGCGCTTTAGACCACTTGGCCACCGAGGTCTCTTTTTAGGGATTATGTATGTATGTTGGTATCTATTATGTTGTTACGATTTTTTTCTGGTTATAATAATAATAATAATAATAATAATAATAATAATAATAATAATAATAATAATAATAATAATAACAACAACAACAACAACATGTTGTTGTTGTTGTTGTTGTTGTTGTTGTTGTTGTTATTATTATTATTGTTTATTATTATTATTATTATTATTATTATTATTATTATTATTATTATTATTATTATTATTATTATTATTATTATTATATATTTACATATTATTATTATTATTATTATTATTATTATTATTATTATTATTATTATTATTATTATTATATAGTTACATATTATTATTATTATTATTATTATTATTATTATTATTATTATTATTATTATTATTATTAAAAATATTATTGGTGGATCAGGGGTACGCGTACGCCCCCTTTTTATGTCGCTTTAATATATTTTTGTGCTATTTCTTATATATTAAAATCCCGATATCCAGAGTATAAGATATGTTTCACTTTAATGCAGCTTAAATTGCACCAGAGTATATGATTTTGTTAATTTTTTTTCCAAATTCCGCGGGAGCATGCCCGCGAATCCCCTAGGAGGTTCGAGACTTCGGCTCTCAGTTTTTACGCCCCTCCCTTTTGTAAAATCATGGATCCGCCGATGACAATAAGTGACCATTACCCTGCTATTGTCACTAGCTTTAGAGTGTATTACGTCCTGTCAAGACTTAAATTAACGCGTTCAAATCAAGCGGAGGAAACCGTATGTCGGGAGAAAACCACAGACCTTCCACAAACGAACCGACTTTGTCACATTAGGAACTTCCCAAAAAGGATTCAAACCGAGGCGTTGAGAGGCACTGTGATCCTGAAGCCAGCGCTTTACTGACCACTCGGCCACTGTCTCCTTCATTAGTCTAAGTCAAGTTTTTACAAATATCTGTACATATAGCAGCAGTAGATTTTATTTTAATTTAATAAATGATTTTCATGAACATTGAAACAAAAAATAAATAAAATTAAATTTTAATTGAATGTAATATAAATGAAAACCCATTATGACGTATGAGACACTTTGAAATATGAACAATAATATATTGATTCTGACGATATGGAAAACTTGAATACTGTTGAGAAACCGCCTGATGACTTTTAATATAGTCCCATCAAATTGTTTGTAAAAATCATCCACTTGTTTCTGAGACTACCAAACTAAAATACGGATACCATTGAGTTCCTTTTTTATCTACGAGTTGAATGTTCGGTAAGAAAATCGGCTGTTCTCTTATTTACCATTTCCTTGACAAGTTTTACAACAAAGTTTTCGACAAATGTTCGTTGTTACAGACGGAAATTCCGTATGTTCTGCTGTAAAATTCCTGGGCCTCTACACATGTGAAGCTGTATATTGGATGATCGATACACTCGCCATGGTTAGATTGGTCCATCTCGGAAACATTTTTCAAAACATCTTCAATATTCTGCTCTGAAATAAAGAAAAATAAGATACGTGATGTAAGAATACAATAAGTAATTATGTCTGCGTATCAGCAGACATCTTGTTGTTACTCGTAATCTTAATTATTATTATTATTATTATTATTATTATTATTATTATTATTATTATTATTATTATTATTATTATTATTATTATTGTTATTATTATTACTCCTCGTTTCTGACAGATTTTTTTTCAGAGACATCTCCTTCGAGGAGGAATAATAATAATAATAATAAAAATTACGAGTAACAACAAGATGTCTGCTGATACGCAGTCAAATAAAGATAACGAGTAACAACAAGATGTCTGCTGATACGTAGACATAATAATAAAGATAACGAGTAACAACAAGATGTCTGTTGATACGCAGACATAATAAAGATTACGAGTAACAACAAAATGCCTGCTGATACGCAGACATAATAATAAAGATTACGAGTAACAACAAGATGTCTGCTGATACGCAGACATAATAATAAAGATTACGAGTAACAACAAGATGTCTGCTGATACGCAGACATAATAAAGATTACGAGTAACAACAAGATGTCTGCTAATACGCAGACATAATAATAAAGATTACGAGTAACAACAAGATGTCTGCTGATACGCAGACATAATAAAGATTACGAGTAACAACAAGATGTCTGCTGATACGCAGACATAATAATAAAGATAACGAGTAACAACAAGATTTCTACTGATACGCAGACATAATAAAGATAACGAGTAACAACAAGATGTCTGCTGATACGCAGACATAATAAAGATTTCGAGTAACAACAAGATGTCTGCTGATACGCAGACATAACAAAGATTTCGAGTAACAACAAGATGTCTGCTGATACGCAGACATAATAAAGATTTCGAGTAACAACAAGATGTCTGCTGATACGCAGACATAATAAAGATTACGAGTAACAACAAGATGTCTGCTGATACGCAGACATAATAATAAAAATTACGAGTAACAACAAGATTTCTACTGATACGCAGACATAATAAAGATAACGAGTAACAACAAGATGTCTGCTGATACGCAGACATAAAAAAGATTACCAGTAACAACAAGATGTCTGCTGATACGCAGACATAATAAAGATTACGAGTAACAACAAGATTTCTGCTGATACGCAGACATAATAAAGATTATGAGTAACAACAAGATGTCTGCTGATACGCAGACATAATAATAAAGATTACGAGTAACAACAAGATGTCTGCTGATACGCAGACATAATAAAGATTACGAGTAACAACAAGATGTCTGCTGATACGCAGACATAATAAAGATTACGAGTAACAACAAGATGTCTGCTGATACGCAGACATAATAATAAAGATTACGAGTAACAACAAGATGCCTGCTGATACGCAGACATAATAATAAAGATTACGAGTAACAACAAGATGTCTGCTGATACGCAGACATAATAAAGATTACGAGTAACAACAAGATGTCTGCTGATACGCAGACATAATATAAAGATTACGAGTAACAACAAGATGTCTGCTGATACGCAGACATAATAAAGATTACGAGTAACAACAAGATGTCTGCTGATACGCAGACATAATAATGAAAAATTACGAGTACAACAAGATGCCTGCTGATACGCAGACATAATTATAAGAATTACGAGTACAACAAGATGCCTGCTGATCCGCCGACATAATTAATTAGTATTAACAACAAGAGTCCCACCTGCTTATACGCAGACTTATCATAAAGATCACGAGTAACAACACGATTTCTGCTGATACGCAGACATATAATAAGATACGAGTAACAAACCAGATTTCTGCTGATACGCAGACATAATAAAGAATTACGAGTAAACCAACAGATTTATGGCTGAGACGCAGCATAATAATAAAGATTACGAGTAACACAAGATGCCTGCTGATATATATATTAGTATGTTTGGTCCTTTCGTGTCTTTTAAGGCAATTTCTTCAATTTACTTGTTATATATATATATATTCTTAAATCACCGACTTTGAACGGGCATTGGAATAAAGTCCAAAAATAAATATATAAAATAATTAAATAAATTAATTAATAAATAATAATGAAAATAATAAGAAGTTACATTAAAACAGTATTATTGGATTTTACAGGTGAGTTTAATCAAACAGAACCATGCATTCAAGTTATAGAAGAAGAAACAGAATACTAGTATTTTTTTTATATGTAAAAAATAATAAATTTGTTAAATTTAATTGAAGAATTTGTATAAAATAAAAAAATAAAATAAAATAAAATAAAATAAAATAAAATAAAATAAAATGAAGGGAACCTAAAATTAATACACATGTAACACTTACCTCCCTTTGTAAAGGTCATAAGATAGACAATTACCACAGCAACAAAAAATAATTTTCCTAAATTCATTTTGAAAATCTAAATAATTATATTCCAACACAAACAAAACTAGAAATTTTAAAATCAATTAAGAAATGAGAAAGAAAGTTTTGTTCTCTTTTCTTAAACACGCATGCTAATCCATAATTAATCTTTAATCTCAAACATTAAGCATTCCTTATTTAATCCTTAACAGAGCGATTAATATTGTGTATTGCATACATGGACTCGGATTATATGGGTCAGTAACAGTTCGCATTTGAACTCTTGTTAAACCTATATAACAATACAGTTTCACATGTTTTAAAGGATTACATAATTTACTTGTCACTGTACATAGAGGGGAATAGAATACAAAAGTAAGACTATTTTACTGTATCTAGACTTTCAGTTCTGAAATTGAAGAGAAAACTAAAGTGCCAAGAGAAGACCATCTACTTGACTCAATTTTCCCTAATTTTCGTCTTATCATGGCGCGCGCCTACGGAACATAGGGCCTCTTATCGTTGAGGTTCGAATTGAATTATGTTTCCTCTTCCATCGCTGAACTGCCCCTCCTCGATATAAATGAAGGTTTATTTTTTTTTTTTTTTTCGATTTCATAAACCGTGCTCTTAATTCTCCAAACTTATTCAAACGTGAACTTTTTTGGGCCTATATTTTTATAGTGCTTTATTGTACGTCAAACAGCAACTATATGGAAATAAATGCCATTTCATATTCCATTATATATATTATTATCTTTCGGTTGTCTTGATTAAATGTTGTCATTATTATCATATTACGTTCTTTATTAAATCAATTCTTCAATGTTCTTTGTAATTGCAGCAACTTAACGCCACCGTGACGATAGCTTTGACGTTTTTCCTGCAGATAGAGTCTGCAACCTGTCTATAACGGCCATATCTTATCCCCCCCCATGAATTTTGTTCTTTATTTCACCTCTATAAAGCGGTCACTGTCTTATGCGGCCAGCGGTCACCATTTGTCCGACAATAAGCTTCAACAGAACTGTCTATAGTCTGTAGAATTAACTGCAAGTTTCAAGTAAAATATACAACTTGGTGAAAAGACAGAGATAAAAAATATCTCAAATTTTAAGTAAATACATTAAAACCTCGTTATAATGACCCAAGACAAATTTTTCACTCGCTTATGGCCACAATATTTTTTATTCAGAGTCTATTTCTTATTAAATTTTTATCCATATGTCTGCCTCGATTTACCGCTTATAATTAACCCCAAAATCTTATCGAACAAATAAAGACCACGATGGAGGATTTATTTTATAATATACAAGTTATACAAATTTATACTTAGCACATTTGTACTCAAGGATTAACAAGCAAAACTCTTATTGGAAACTTGGGTACATGTATTACACAGTAGAAATTGAGTATTTACTTCAGGAGGACGTAAATTGCGAATTTTCACGGACCAATTGATAAATGTAATGAAACTGATTCTGGAGAGAAAAAACCTTACTGTCAGAGGAGGTAACAGTTACACGAAAAATTAACTAAAACCTGTAATGTATGATAGTAATTATTTCATATAGAAGTAGGCGGTCTGAAAACTAGTGACCCCGTGAACCCAAAATGGCACAATTCAAGCGCATGAACATGTCTTAAGTTTTTACATTCTAGAGTGGAGTAATGGTGTTTTACACCCCTGTCAAGAATCTTTCACTTATTTCAAGGCGGTCAGTTCTTGGATGGTGGAGGAAACCGGAGTGCACGGAGAAAACCACCGACATTAGGTGGTCGAGTGGTCTAAAGCGCGCGCTTACGGATCACATTGCCTCACACCGCCTGGGTTCGAATCACACTCGGGACAGATCCTAATGTGAGAAAGTTTGTTAGTTCGCTTGTCGAAGGTCGGTGATTTTTTCTATCAACTGACCGCCTCGAAATAAGTGAAAGAATCTTAACTGGGGCGTAAAACACCATTACTTAACTCCATTCTACTCATAGACTTTTTGACCACTGTCGGGACTACTATTTTGTAATCAATGGCGAAATAAATTCATGCACACATTTCATTGTTGTTCACTATGCACTTATTTGTTCGATAAACATTAAATTTTTGCAGACTTTGCTTTCTTTACGGTTTTTTAAGTATGAAATTTAATTATAAGTATTGCTTATGCATTTTGTTCCGTCTATTGAGAAATAACTTGAATCATCATTGTTGTGGGTTTATGCAAAAAAGAGCACAGCCTTCTTTTGAGTTATTTCTAAATAGACCCAATTAAAATTAAAGGCAATGCTAAGTGTGTGTGTGTGTGTGTGTGTGTGTGTGTGTGTGTGTGTGTGTGTGTGTGTGTTTGTGTGTGTGTGTGATAATAATGGCATGACAGTATTCCATAAATTCTACCTGCAAGTGAATAACACAAACTTATTTTTTACAGTTTTATTTATCAAAAATTATGCAAGCTGTTATACATGTTTAATTTAAATTCCGCTTTTCTTAGTTTCTTTACTGCGACTTCTCTTTCGATTTTTAAGATTTCCATTTTTGCCTGATGTTCCTTTTCCATTATTTCCATTTTCCGTAAGTGTTCCCTCCTAGAATATTCAGCAATCACTTCACTTCTATGATCACTATTTTCAGTTTGATAGCCATAAGAACCAGGCCGGTCTAATTTTTTAACATTGTAATTTCTGTGTGTGTTGTGATCTGAAAAAGATGATTTACGAAAGTCAGGACCTTGAGAGACTAGCTTTGTGTTATACATATCCCATGATTCACTAGTTCGACCTTGTGGATCTTGGTATCGTCTTTGATTTGGGTTAGGTGTGTGTAGAATATTTACAGGTACTGGAGTGGAATTTGGACAATTCTTTAATTCTTCATACCTGAAAAATTTAATAATAATAATAATAATAATAATAAAATTAATAATAGAAATTTTATGAAAAAAATATCGGTGATACAGACAATCGGGAAAACTTTCAAACACACTAGATATTACAATCTTATTGATTAACTCTTTTGATTGGTGATTATTAAAATTTGGTTGAAATCTCGATCTAGCTTGATAAGGGTAATCGGGGATCGGACGTATTGGATTAATGATGTTATACGCAACAATCCAGATTCTTTCACTTATATCGAGGCGTCAGTTCAAGGATGGCAAAGGAAACTGGAGTGCCCGAAGAAAACCACCGACGTTCGGCAACCGAACAGACAAACTTTCGCAGACTAGGAATCGAGAGGCACTGTAATCCGTAAGCGCACTTAAGAGAACTCGACCACCAAGGCCCTAGTCCGATCAATCACTTGCAATAATTAAAATAAATTAAAAATGTTAAATAAAACAAAAATTAATTTGACAATGAATTATTTTCAGATAAAAAATTTAAATCAAAGTGCTTTAGAATCTATGAAATTCTATTCATTTATAATCTTTTCAACAAAATTTTGCGAATATTAAATAAATAAATTTTGAAAAAGACATCGAATAAACAAATCAAGTTTTGAATAACGTGCTTGCTGCTGGTGTGGGATCCGTCCTAACGGCAACCAATAACATAAAATATGTGATACAGTTTAGCGGGAAGATATCTGATAATATGAATTATATGGATTGTCATGTGTTAATTTTGGAAATTATATGAATAAGTAATCAAAATATAAGTAAACGGTTTTTAATACATTTGTACTTCATATCATAAAATTCTAAAATTCGCACATGACACTATGGTATTAAAATATTTCAGATCGCAAGGAAGTGCATTTTAATAGTAAATTTCAACTAGCAGATAGATTCATTTATTTAACAGGATTTAACGTCCCAGTCAAGAATATATCACTTATATTGAAACGCCTGCAGTTGTAGGTGAAGTGACAGAAATATTGGCCTTTGCAGTGTGCTTAGGGCATTGTGCAGGAGAGTTCTTTAACGTGCTAAGGGGCATTGGTTTTTAAGTCTCATCCGAAAGACCCCGTGACTTTCATTTCTAAATGCCGAGTGTTTGGCGGAAGAACAGTCACTTCCAATTTTCAAGTCTTGGTCAGACCCGGCCGGAATTCCAACGCTCGACCTCCCACATCAACTAGCAGAGCTGTATTGATTTGGTGTTGTGCAACACACTGATGGTTGTATGTAAGTGAACGCACAATGGCCCATAATTTTTCAGACCACTTATTTACATTATGCATATACCGAAAACTGAAAAGGCAATACCAAGAGAAATAACTGTATGACTTTAGGTAAACCTTGCCTTAAAGCTGCATTAAGTTTTCCAAAGAAAAAAATAAAACGGTGCTAATCTAATAAATGATGATCCTAATGAACAATGTTACATTTGGTTCAACGATAAAAGCTCGAATAAATACAGAAATTACAGTATTTACCCAGCGAGATGCAGCATTTGGGATCTAATATTAGAACATGGTTACGTCATCAAAACCTGGGTCATTTAAACACAACTTTCAAAATGTTGAAATACGATAAATTAAACACAGAACTTCGTTGAATTTGTCATTTGTGACTTAGTTAGGGAAAAATAACACCATTTCAAATACATCTGGATATTAATGAAGGACAATTAATGCAATCTGTCATGTTTCGCTTTCGATTCTAGGCTTTTCCGTACATCCGTGCGCATGCTCCAAGCTCATAATTACCATCGTAGAACACTGACCAACCGGTCAGAGGATTCCACTTATTTACAGCTAAAAGAAATGAAATTTTAGAAAATGAATGTCATGGATCGTGGTTAGAAGATATCTACTTTTTTTAAAATATATTTTTAGAAAATCAAATAAAATTCAGAAATTTGGTAAACTTAATGCAGCGTTAAGTGAGATGTGAGAAACCTTAGGTTGGAGGTTAGCGCTTAAACCATTTTGCGACACCAGTTATATTTTGCGTGGACCAAAAGAGAATCTCTGGATAGAATGTTTTAATAAATAAGTCAAAATCATTACACTTATGCCGAGACGGTCAGTTATGAAATGGTGGAGAAAAACAAAGTATTTACTGGTAAACAGAGAAAATCATTGTCCGTCAGTGAGCGTAATGAGAAGGCCGTAAACACGATAGTAATAACTTAAATAAACCATGAAAATTTATCAATCGGTAAAGTACTCAGCCTAAAGCAAACACTAAAAAGGTCGCGGGTTCGATATCCAATTGTAAAAATGGCGTAAGGTTGCTAATTTGTTGTCAGAAATTTAGCTTGAACAGAGAGAAAAGAGACAATTGCTTGAATAAGTTTGGATTTTACCCATTCGTCGATGATGTGTTTAGTTCTGCATCATAAAATCCCTGATTGCTGTTTTCAAGATCTTCCAAGTCCGATTCCACTTTGATAACAATTGGATCTGTGTCACTTACATCGTCTGCTACCAGGTCGTACCCGGTGTCGTCTGGTTCTTCGGTCTCCGGAAACTCAGAATTCAAAATTGCTTGAACTTGTGACAAAAGTTCCTCGGATTCTGAACAATACTTTGATCTATTTATATCGTTTTCTGCTCCTAGAACAACTATTCCAGCACCGGAAGGGGAATCCGTTGTCGACGTTCTTTGTTTTTCTCTTAATTCCGCTCGTGCGGCTATTTTCATTCGTTTCCATTGTTCTTTTACTCTGACCGGAGGTCTTTTTCTACCAAACCTTACACTAAATTTATCATACACTGCTTTCCATGCTATCGCCTTTTTCCTGAGTGTGTGGACATCCGATCTTTTATCTTCTATGATTCTGGCTCTTTGGCAGCATAACTGTACCAAATACTCCTGAAACATAAGAAAAACCTTTCAATGTGAATTCTAAATCCGTTTTGCCCCGTTACACTGAATCGGTCCGGAAACAATTACATAGATATATACAAAACCAATAGGAATTGCGTGAAATTTGCATTAATACACCACCAACGTAAAAAATGATATCAAAAGTGTCTTATGCAGAATTTGAATTTCAAACAAAAGAAATACTCAAAAATTTTGCACATGAAAACGCAGAAAGAGTCCATATTTTACCCTTCCTAACTACTGTCATGTGCAGAATTTTGAATTTTTACAAAGAGAAATATTCAAAATTCTTCATGTGCAGAATTTTGAATATTTCTCTTTGTAAAAATTCAAAATTCTGCACATGACACTACTTTAATGGATATAAAATCATGAAATATAGTATTTAAACTTGCAATTTCGAGTAAAGCTGATGACCTCTCGATGTAAGTGAAATAAGATGCAATGCTCCACTTCTTTTAATCACCCTATAAAATAATCATAAGTGAACTTACTTGATTCTACTGGTAAGTAGATTATGCTTAATTTGCGCGGGATTCACTATCGTTCATACCCTCATGTACGTTACCAAACACGAAGTCATTTCTTATATTTACAATTCTTGGCATATTCATGTGTAAAATAATAAATAAACTATGTATAAAATCCATGATGTACCATATTCTTGAACCTTCTTACATTGTATAGCTTTTTACAGACTCCTGTATATGTGCTTGTTTCGGGCCACATAAAAAAAAAAAAAAAAAAAGTTCCAAGTTTATAACATATTTTAATGCAATATATGCACAATATATCGCGATATTTTGGAAGGTTTATGTATAAACATTAGCACGTGCTTTGACATGTGTTTTTATAAATAGATCAGGAAATCTCTGACATCTGTTTACAAATTTTTGTGTATTCCTACGCCCTTAGTTGTTACGTCACATCGACCTTAGTTGTTACGTCACATAACTGCACGTTCTATACTGAAGTCATGAAGATATGAACTAGTGAGTCTAACAAGGGATCACATAGTACAAATTATCCCACCTCAGATGAAAATCTTTGATTCCCATTGGTCAATTAGTAACCTTATATGGGATTATATTAGGTCACTTATGATTATCTCCCTTGATTAAGAAAATATATTCGGTCAGTAACGATTACGTCCCCTGTTACCCGGTCTGCAGCCATAATGGCGTCGTCAAAAAAAAGCGCTTTGCGCAGACGACGCCAGAAGAAATGATCGAAAAAAGGGTCAAAATTAATAGTGCCAACACTATTAAGTCTAATATAAGTTTTATTAATTAAGTTTTACATTACACTAGTTATGTTAATATTATTGTTATTGTTGATTATCATCTGTTGAATTAAAATTTGAGCCGAGTATTAATTGTGTTTAACTCATGAAATGTTTCTGTTTTTGCAGTTGAAATAATGTTTTGACATGAAGATCAAGATCTTCGGTGGGATAAATTCGTTACACAGCGATTTAGTGACCTAATACGGAAATATATGGAGTCATTAAAATTTATATTGGGCCCAATATAAATTTAATGACTCCATATATTTCCGTATTAGGTCACTAAATCACTGTGTAACTAATAATATTAGCTATTGTAAATATATAATAATAATAATAATAATAATAATAATGAAAAAATTTCTTTTACAACCCCCGTTCATTAAACATAATTTGAATATACATGTATACATACCAAATCAGCAGGTTTTTCTTTGGTACTATCCTAATTAAATTCTATTTAAAATTTTTGATTTTTAGAAGAAATAGTTATACAATAAAAATTATTATTTTCTTTTATTTATTTATTTAAATTTTCAAATTTGCTTAATTTAGACATTTAGGCTTTTCGCTAATCTGTTAATTTTTAATGGATAGTGAAAAATAAACTCACTCTTTCCTTATGTGTGTGTGTGTGTGTGTGTGTGTGTGTTTATTTATTTTATTTATTTATTTTTTTTTTTGTATCATCTAAACATGATTGCAATGAACAATGCAGTTTTCAAGAGAGACTCACATTTACCATTTATTCCTATCACTGGAAAATGCATAAAATGTCGGGATCAAGCCAACAACAACAACAACAACAAAATAATAATAATAATAATAATAATAATAATAATAATAATGATGATGATGATGATGATAATAAGAATGATGATAATAATAATAATAATGATGATGATGATGATGATGATGATGATGATGATGATGATGATGATGATAATGATATTAATAATAATTATAATAATAATAATAAAGATCGGATGATGATGATGATGATGATGATGATGATGATGATGATGATGATAAGAATGATGATGATGATAATATTAATAATAATAATAATTATTATTATTATTATTATTATTATTATTATTATTATAATAAAAATGATGATGATGATGATAATAATAATGATGATGATGATGATACTACTACTACTACTAATAAATGGTTTATAATAGGCAGGTTTGAAAAAGATCCTAGAGGTTTTCGTATGCATCAAATTTTAATAAAAGTTAAAAATAAAATAAAATATTTTAAAAAGTCCAAAGTGAAATTATTTACAATCTTTAAATTAACAAATTTTATTCAGGAAAATTTATGTTTTCGAAGAGGAAAAGTTTCTAATACCCAAAGTTTTGTATTTCGGGAATTGTGCAGAATGAATCATTAATTAATACTATTATCTTTCAATTTTAAAAACCAGCCGGGCATTACCACTGAGGATTTGTGTTAGAAATTTATATGTTGAAATGCTGCTGATTTGAATATAAATATCCAATTTAAGAGATAAATACTAAATCGAATATTGGCTCTATTTCTAAATAAAAGATATTGTTAAACCGCCCCTTGGAGTGCCTCTATACTCAACCGGGAGAAAAACCCATCAGCCTTGCCTGTGAATATTTTATAATGCTAATGATGCAGTAAGTCTATCAGTATTTTCTTTGTTGACTTACCAAAATAAACCGTAATATTTTATTTTTTATTTTTGTAAAATATTCAGAAATTATCGATCTACAACTATGAATGAACTGTCGGGTTAGCATCTGATCCGATCATCTCTTATAAACTGCCTGGTGAATAATTTACGCTAGCGTTCCTACCTTTTCCTCGTGCGTCCAGTTTATCCCCCTGGATTTCCTAATTTGATAAACCATCTCCATTTCCATTTCCATTAAATCACTTTTAATCAAACAAATGAAGAATTAGTCTCGGTTCAACGTTAATTTAAAAGATTTAAGTTTAATCAGACCACTCGTATACAGCGGTCTAGGTTTGACCTGGCATTCTGTTTACCGTAAACTGTTGGTATAAATAGGCCAACCAGTCTAAATCGAGTCCTGATCTGGATTAATGTAACAAAACCGTAACGAGAGGCTCTCTATGGGGATCAATTTACCTGTGGGAGATTTTTAACCAGGTGTAAGTTAAATAGCTGTCAAATCTTTGTCCATGGCCTAATACTATGGACTGCCGGTTTAACATATATTCAATTATTTATACCTATCTTCAAATAATTGAACCTAGGTACAACTCATTTAAAGATAGGTATAATTCAATTATACCTAGGTACAATTCATTTAAAGATAGGAATAATTGACTTATACCTAGGTTCAATTCAAATGAATTGTACTAAAATTAAATTATACATATCTTTAAATGAATTAATGATCATTAATGCTTTGAAGTTTCAACGTAGTAAAATTCAATTTACACCTATCTTCAAATCAATTAAAGAGACGTATCATTTATACCTAGGTACAAATAAATTATACCTAGGTTTAATTTTATTAAAGATGGGTTCAAACGAATTATACCTAGGTACAAATGAATTAGTTCCTAGGAACAATTATTTGTTCCTAGGTATAAATATTTGAACCTAGGTATAATTCAATTGAACCTAGGTCACGATAATTCAATTGCACCTATCTTAAAAAAAAATTGGACCTAGGTGTAATTAATTGAAGCTTTTTTGACTAATAAAAATGTTATTGGCACCCCAACTTTATCCTCAGAATTAGTAAAAGAATTAGGTGTTTATTTAAATTTGTTTATGTTATTGTATGCAGATGACACTGTACTTATATCTGAAACAAAAGAGGATTTACAAAACCAACTAGTTTATTTTTCTGAATACTGCAAACAATGGAAATTAACTGTTAATGTATTAAAATCAGAAGTTGTTATTTTTTCAAGAGGTAAAATTTCAAAAATGTACATTTTTATATAGATGGCAAAGAGTTAAAAATTGTTAAAGAGTTTAAATATTTAGGTATTATTTTTAGTAGATCTGGTTCCTTCTTAGCTACAAAGATAGGTATAAATAATTGAATATATGTTAAAACTGGCGTTCCATACTATACGCGCGCGCGCGCGCGTGTGTAGTGTGTGTGTGTGTGTTGGGGGGGATTACAATTTAAGAAATTATATTTTTTCAGCATAAGTAAATACGGTAAGTAAGTAAGTAAGTAAGTAAGTAGTATGACAGATAACTTTAGACTGTTTTTGTTTCGTTTCATTAGAAGTTTGATATGATGGCATATGTGAAGCCTTGAATAATTCAAAATCATGGCAAGTTAAAGCATACTAGACTGAAGCGTCCGCTTGAAAATTTGAGATCTGCTTCTTAGCCTGGTGCCAGGCATTTAGATAGAAAGAAAGAAAAAAAAGAAGACTGGTTTTTCTGGTGTCCTGAAAATGTGACTTGGTATCAGGCGGAGTAGTATGTCTGTCTGTGGCATACTGACTCGGTGAGCTAGCAAATTTAAATGACCCCGAGTGCGCGTACAGGCCATACAATGATCGAAACAAATTCGCGTCACATCTCACGCATACATTAGGTATATGCTCTTAGATGAGTACTTGGATATTAATAAACTTGATCTCATCGCAAATGGTTGAAAAAATACTGATGCGAAGGTAAACAAAACAACAAAATAAACCATTCTAAAGTAGCGTTATAATTCATATTGTCATGTGCCCAGTACATGAATGCAAGTGAAATGATGTACATAACATTCAGTGGTGTCATATTTATCCGACCGGAAGGTGGAGGAAACCAGAGTGCCCAGAGCCGAAAGACCATCGACCTTCGGCAAGCAAACTAACAAATTTCCTCGCATCAGAATCTGCCCGAGCGATATAGTCAACCCAGACGGCAAAAGGCACTGTCTGTGTCACAGTCTGCGATCTTACTGAGTCGTCGGCCCTTTCGACCACCAGGCTACTTTTGAATAAATTATTTCATAAATATCCAAAAGAAGTGCACGACAGCTATGGGAAAGTTTGTCGGTATTTTTAAAAGTGAAATGTCTTGACTCGGAGGTTTTTAGAACCTTTATCACTTAAGCACTTCACCTCGCTGCCTATATTAAACATACCTAAACCTAAAATATTTCAACTTGTTAATGGATTGTTAAGCCCAAAAATTTTGCATAATTACACCTGTTACTCTATGTGTTTACAGTATAAAACGAAATAATCGATGAATCATGCAAGTATTGATCGTAGTTACACACTCGACTAGAGTTATTTCCCTTTACATTTTAAACTCCTGATTTTTCATCTTTCCCCGCGAAGCAAAAGACAATAAAATTAAATTTTTATTAATTTGTCTAAAAGAATAATTAAAAAATATATTAGTTGTGAAATAAGTTATTTCGTAAATATATTTCCCGTAAATTTCAGTACATTACAACAATTTTCAAGTATTTATTTAAATGAAGTTGACCATCGTTTTGTTTTCATAGAAAATACGTAGTATATAACTTGGTTAGATACTGTGGGAGAATGGAGGTCCGTTGCCATTGGAATCTCGTTTACTGATCATTTGAATCGCACTGAAAGTTTCTTAACTTACCTAGCCAATGGTGTCTCTTGACCTTCTCTTTTGTACTTATAAATCATGAAATCAGGTTTCATACAAATTTTATTCATCAATTTCATTCATTCGTTATCTGTATTTTCATACCACTGAAACAGTCAAGGAGTAAATTCGAAAATGTCAAAGGAAAAAATCACTAAGGCCACCGATTGGTCGTCATAAATAAAACAATTAATAAATAAACAATAATAATAATAATAATAACACGAACTAAATTCAAATAAATATGCGATAAGAAATAGCGATAAGATTTAGTCTGTAAAGTTTTTTTTCAATAAAAAAAAAAAAAAAAAAAAAAAAAAAAAAAAAGCGCCTTAATAATCGTCAATAATCATTCTTTGGATAACAGTTTTAAGGATAATATAAATCCTCAAAGACTTTATTAAGGAGAGTGACGATCTTTACAACTGCTATTGCTAAGTAAAAATGGCAGACCCCCATCATCCTAGATCTCGTAGTTTCTAATTTTCTGATTTAATTTATGTTGGACCGCAAATGGGGATACTGGAAGGGGTTCATATACAGCAAAACCTTTTAAAAATTTGCTTTGTGGAACATAAACAAGCTAAACCTTAGTTATATTATGATTATATACCTTTCTAGACCAGGTAGTGATTAATTTAAACAAACCTTTCTGTGGATCCCCTTATGGATAAAATTGTGGAGTATGCCTTGTGACACTTCATTCATTCATTCATTCTTCTCTCAGTTTCCTTACTTTCTTTCTCTCAGTTTCCTTACTTTCTTTCTTTTCTTCTTTCTTTTCCCCTTTCTTGTGAACCTGCATTCAAGTGGCACTTCTCATGCACCCCCTTGTAAAATTCTGGACCCGCCTTTGATTATAAACTCGAGTTGTAGATAACAGATTGCGAGATCACTCTGTCTTGTAAAGTAAATACTTTCACTTTGATCTCTTTTGAGCTCTTCAACTTGGACTTGGATTCTTAAAAAAAAAAAAAAAAAAAAAAAAAAAAAAAAAAAAAAAAACAGGCTGACATCTTTTTAGTGTTCTTATGAACAGTGCTGTGTTCATAACAATTATTTTTTTATTCTTTAGTTTTCTGCGAAAATGTGCAATATAAATTTTTAAGTTACGGAGCATCATAAAACGAACGAGGAATGTTGAAAATAATACATGTACCTGACTAAAACTTCAAGCTTACTTAAGTACTTGTTGTATCTCTTTGGTTGTTCCCTACACGGTACAATCTTTAATTTTCCCAATACAGGATACAAGCAATACGCAAAATCTAACATTTTTCGCCAAGCCTCGGCAGAACTTCTAAGACAAGTCACGAAAGCCGAGTGTTTCGAGTGGCACTAACAATCACCTATAGACATGTGAAAGGAAAAAAAGAACGGAAATTAGTTTAAATCCGGTATCGAACTCGTATTGTTTTGCTTTTTTTAAAGCAAGTAATTACGAACCACAAAGCATTGTAAGAGTTTTATATCAATAACAATTCAATCAAGCAGATTTGTATTTTTGCTTTTCAGATAAAATAACACGTTTCTGATTTCATCTCCAAAAGAAAAACTCCGAGATTCACATACATCTTCGTAAATACACATTGCAAGCCGAATATTCGGTCAGAAAAAAGCAGTGTACATCAATACAGCAAAGCAAACGTCGATCAGTTGATATGATATGTAGACTAAATCAAGCTCATATTTTCTTATATTAAAATATTCTTCCAAAATATCAGGTGAAATGATGAGTAAAAGGCGGGGCATATAGTCTAGTCAATCTACAGTTTGACCTCAAACTAATTGCAACAGAACAAATTTTGTTACTAATATGCTCTCAAATACATGAAATATTTATGGTAAAAAGTCTTCCCAAATCTGACAAGAGGAAACGAGTTTTTGAGAAGATTTAATTTCTTATGGGGATATTCTATAGACAAGGGAGATAACTCCTGTAAAACATGTGGAGTTTTAGTCCAATTATCATATGTTTTTGCTATTTTAACAAAAAGTAAAGTAAAAGACCCTGGAATAAATCAATTATAATTGATTCCATATGTATATTCCACATTTGTGATTTCATTTAAAGTGAAATCATTGGCCCATTTTCATTCAGTTGCATTTTATTTTTAGTCTTTCACAATCTAATGTTTCTATAGTAATGAGGAATTAGAATGCTTTAAGTAATGAAGTAGAAGTATAGAAAAGTTATGTTTTTAACCTGATATATACTTATTTTATCATTTCTGTGTGTAAAAAATATATTTGAGGTGAATAAATCTTTTTCCTTCTCATCAAAATGCCCTTAATCACTGCTGCGTTTTGCATAAATTCTTTCAGCAAAATAATTCATTTTTTTTTACATTCTATTTACATATTACATTCTATATTGTCTTAAATTATCTATTTTTAGTCTATGTATAATTTTATATCTAATTTCTAGGTTGTTCTTCAAATAGTATCAGAGAAAACTTGAAGTTTTTGAAAATTTCTGTGTCACGTTGAAAATTTAGGATCACAATATAGAGTTATCTCCCTTTTCTATAGAAAAATGCTATTGGTAACTTCAATTGGCAAAAAACCCATATTCCACTGGATTGAAATTGGTAGATTTTTTTATGGTGAATAAAAACACAATTCCTAAAAACAATCACATAAAAATATTTTCTGTTGCAATTACTTTGAGGTTTGACCCTATTTTTTCATAGATTGACTAGACTAATATGCAGATTTGAAACTAATGTGATTTCTTTCGATGAAGCTAACATCTTATCCGATATAGCTTTCGTTCTACTCCTGTCTTTTCCGTCACTAACTCTCCAGTGTATAGGTTATCCTTAAGCCTAGGAATCAGAAACCTCTCGGGTTTTTACGTATATTTTCACTACGTTTGTTTATGGTTTGAATATATTGCACGTGAGATGGTAAGCATGTCATCTTATTTTATTTTTAGTTTTGTTAAAGATAATAAGCGTTTGTAATCCATAACAAAAAATGTTTTTAGAATATTATTTGATGGTACTCATTGTCTTTATTGGTCATAATTTTGTACTAAAAATTGCAGATCATTTTGTCACAGGAAATAATGTCACCATGTAACCACACAGTTTATGTACGGGGTCACAATCACACAGGATCCAAAATTTTGAGGGTTAGGGTCATGCAAAAATTACTTGAATGAGAGCACTAACTAAAAGGCCCTATTATATGAATTACAACAGGCCTGTCAACCGGTTGAATTTGTGAAAGAAAATTAGTCCCATTCCAAAATCTATATTTTATCGTACGTTGGTGAATTTTTCTTATTTGAATAAGTAAGGAAGCAGTACAAAATGTGTATTCTGAATGTTTTCACAGTATTGTTAGATTATTTTTCTGTATAAGGTGTTTTTTCACAAAAGACATTAGAGGACCCTGAAGGTCTGGAAATGATATGGACTGCTTCTACTGTCAGTCTATGGGTTAACCATTAGATATTTTAGTATAGTTTGTTACTTCAAGCTTGAAGTTAAGCATTGTCAAGTCTGGTTGAAACTTGTATGGATGGTGGTGGTTCTCTGCAATGGTGTCACTAATAGTTTCTTGGGTCCAGTGCAGTGGAAGCTGCTGTCGAGAGGCATATGTTAAACTAGTAGTCAAAGAAACTTAGAAAGTACAAGGTTTGTCAGGGGAGGATGAAATCAAACTTGGTGTGACTGTCTGGGGGCTAGAAATATAGGCTTGGAAAGTTGAAAGGAGTGTAGTAATAGCAAGGATATGGGCCTCTTTTACTGACATTATTGGTCTATGGGTTAATATTCAGTTCCAAGATGTTTTCTCTCAGTTTCATTGGCCCTAGACATATTTTCAGCCCGAAGCATGTGAATGACATCATATTATGCATTTTCTTTAATTGCAAATTATGAAGTACTAAACAAAGCTTTAGATAATTTGTAAGGTGTATTGTATTCATGATTTCTACCAGGTTGTCTCCCCTGACATAATGACAAAAAATTTTCCAATGCAACCATGATCTCCCTTAAACAACAGTAATACACAAGTAAACCATTTTATTATAAATTAAATTAAGTTAAACATTTTTGTATATATTCAGACCTGACCATATAAAAATTCAGATACTGTCGCAACATTTTCGCAATGAGGATCCTAATTATTATGATGTAAACAAAAAAAAGTTACAAGTAAACACAACTTACAAAACAATGAAATACAATAAATTAAACACAGAAATTTGCACACACTTAGAGCTACTTTTTGTTAAGTTGCTAGCTCACCAAGTCAGTATGCCACAGACAAGCAAACCACCTAATTCTCCAGTCACATTATTCTAGCACCCAGTGAACCAGTTGATGCTCTATCCTCCTAATACCAAGCACCAGATAAGGAAGCAGTATCTCAAATTTTAAAGTCTTATGTATGATTCAGCCAGGGTTTGAACCCCCAGCCCCCTCACTCTCAAGGCAAAGGCTCTACCTACTGAGCCATTGAGGCAGTTCCTCAGTAAAAGAAAGTATTTCTACTTACACATTGAGAAATAAAGAGTTTTTACAAGTATTTTGCAATTTGCTGCTTCATACTATAAAAACAAGATGGAACTGCTGTTATTTTGTTGGTTAAAACTTAAAAAAAAGATTTTTATGTTGGTTGCAAATTGATCAAGAAAATTACACAAAAGATTATTTTTAAACAGAAAAGGTTCCATATAATTTTTTTTTTTCAAAAGTAAGATTATTTATTATCTAGCTTGCAAACTACAGTAATTCACGCATATGCAATGATCTGAGCTAGACAGAAAATTCAGATACATTTCTGGCATATCTGTATAAATTGTTTTGATTTGTTAGTTCTGTCGTGTCAAGCATATTCAGTTTCTAGCAACCTTCACTCGAGTTCACATCATATTTTTCCCACTATATTTTGCATAATTGTTTAAATTTTTTATTGTTTCATTTTTTCTCGGCGGTTCCAACCGATTATCTGTGGAAATGGTTATAGTATTGGCTTTAGAAACAGGTTTACGATTTAAACTGGTTTTTCCTGACCAGCAATTGCTATTTGTGAAGTAGATTTATATTTTCACTTTTTATACATGTAATTTTTTGCTCATCATTATGCATATATGATATTGTATAACATGTCTACTTTTGTATTATATCAGTAATATTGATAAAATAAATATCTTGCGTCACTCTATAGGCCCAGCTGTAAGTTGGCTTATATATCAGCTTATATAAGTTTCTTATTTAGGAAGATCAGTTTGAACCTTGAGGATACTTGTACTATTATGTCTCATTGATTGATAGGAGGATAAGAGAGTATAGAGTACAACTTGATCCAAATCCCCTATATGATTTGGTCCTCGTCAATAGTTGTCATCTTAATGTTAAACCAATATAAACTTTTATACAGGATTTACCTTTGGGTATTATTGTAATATTTCATATAGTATTATGTCATGATTGTCAACAAATCTTGAAATCTACAACCTTCCATGTATATTTCATATAGTCTAATGTTCTGTGTGTCAACTAATCTTGAAATCTACGACTTTCCATGTATATTTCATATACCGGTAGTCTTATGTTCTGTGTGTCAACAAATCTACGACTTTCCATGTATATTTCATATACCGGTAGTCTTATGTTCTGTGTGTCAACAAATCTACGACTTTCCATGTATATTTCATATAGTCTTATGTTCTGATTGTCAACAGATCTTGAAATCTATGACATTGTGTGCAAAACTTTCAAAATGATTACTGGACAACCTAGAAACTTTTCCAGACCATAATTTTTTTTTTACTGGACTAAAAATATTTCATAATAAAAACATAAAACAATGTTTCAGTTTTGTTAATATTTACTGCATGCTCCCAACCTGTAAAATTCAAGGCATTATGTGCATTTCATTACACATTTCTCCTCATCAAAATGCAACCATGGTGGCCCCTCCATCCAGTGCTGCATAAATTTCCTTTCTTGCTTTTCTTCATAACTTGCTCCTCCTGCAGCTTTCTGATTGATTGGCTTGCCTGGAATTGCCCTGGGAACATATTTAGGTTAAACATTATTTTACATTATAACGGAAGTTGGATGGTGATCATCAAATTCGATTTGTTCAGATCTATAAATCCGGATTTTGGGCATTTTCTTTTTTCCAAACTGGTAAACTGACATACCTACGTTCACGAAAAAAATTATTTTTTTATCAGACCAGCTGTCATTTTACTGGATAAGTCCAATGGTCTGACAAAGTTTGTCACACACTGCTACAACCTTCCATGTTTATTTCACAAGTCTTTTATTCTGAGTGTTTACAAATCTTGAAATCTTGACTTTTCATGTGAAAACAGTAGATTGTGTTATAAGGAACTCTTCTATTCAATTATTGATCAGGGTACAATGTTAATGGTTATCCAAAATTTTACCAGTGACAAGTAACTGTTAAGCAAGTAAAAAGTTGGTGATATATTATTGCTTGATGTGTAAATTGTAAAGTTGAAAAGTTTGTTCCATGTTCTAGGATACTAAATCATTAAATTGGCTTTTCTTAACTTATGTGAATGCTAAAAGGAATAAACATTTTCTTAATTTAAAAATAATAATAATAATAATAAAATAAAAAATAAATAAAAACAAAAAAAAATTAAGGTGTTTATCTTTGTCAGGCTACTTTCTTTTAAAATACTTTTAGGTAAGTTTTAACCACACTAAGGCCAAAATAAAAATATAGTTTGTTTCCCCTTGCGCAACCAACCGTAAAAAATCCCACCGACTGAAAAAAATTTATTGAAAAATGCTGTGTGTGGTTGTTTTTTTTTTTTTTTGCTATTCTGTGCTAATAAATTCCGGTTAGTTTCTCTTTCCTTTTCACGATTTAGTCGTCAACCTTCTTAGTCACTAATACAGTTATAATTCAATGTGATACAAACACCGTAGTGATGAAGATGTACTAGTAAACACACAAGATGGCATGTGAAGAATGTTTTCTAACCAGAAAAGAAAACGGAGGAAAAAAAAAAACCTACCTACCTACCCAATATCAGAAGTAAGGGTAGGGCAAGGGGAAACAAAGATATTTTTAATTGTGGCCTAATGAACTCTTTTTGTCAATATGTTCAGTGTCTGTCATTTTCTTGCCAATTCCAAATCACGTTTTAATACAATTTTTTTAAAAAAGTTTATTTTAAATAGATATAATTTGCTTATAAAACGGTATATATATAATATTATTTAAATAGTTTCTCTATACTTCTTTCTTGATGAAGACAATTTTCGGCATATTTGACTCTACTTTGGCTTTAAGAGTCATTATAACCCTAATGCTGATTTGAGTATTATTTTAATCATCCAATTACAGTGTACACAATTTTAATGAGAATATTCTGGCAATTTAAATCTCTTTTGCGCTAGAATAGGGTAGATATTTTGAATATATCAAAATTCTTTAAAAAAAAATGAATTAATGAATACTTAAATGCCTCTTGTTAAATCTGAATTTAATAAAGATGTAAAAATCATTGTTATATTATCCTAAAATTTGTATTTAAAATGCTTATGATTACAAACAATGCTTATCTTACAGATTTATTTCCTTCAAGAATGCCACTTTGGTAGTTTATTTGTTGGAGTGATCATTGTATGTGGGAGATCAGGGTTCAAACACTGGCCAGGTCAGACCAAGATTTGAAAAATAAGTAGTGGCTGTTCTTTACCAGGCATTTAAAAGTGAAAATCATTAGTCCTTCAGGCACGAACTTAAAAACAGATGTCTTGTGTCATGTAGGCATGGTATGCTAAAGAACTCACAATGCACATTGTTCTGAGCACACTGAAAAAACGTAAATGTTTCTGCCACTTCACCTATAGTTGGTGACATACTGATATAAGTGAAATATTTGTGACTGGTATGAAAAACTTAATCAATCAATGGATCAATAAATAAATAAAAGAATTAATCAATCAATCAATCAATTCAAGCCAGCCATCCACCTATCATCTATCTATCCATCCATCAACCCACCCCTTATCTGTCTATCCATCTGACCAAAAACCCACCCATCCATCCATCCATCCATCCATCCATCCATCCATCCATCCATCCATCCACCTACCCATCTATCCATTCATCCATCCACCATTCTACCCACCCATCCATCAATCCACCCACCCATCCATCCAACCATCTATCCCAGACACCCACCCACCCATCCATTCATCCATCTATCCATCTATCCATCTCATCCATCTATCAACCTATCCATCCATTAATCCTGCACTGACTACTGCTGGTTGTATTAAGTTAGGATAATACCACTACATTTTATTGAAAAATGTTGAATTTTAGATTTAGCAAGAAGCTGTGGGGATTGAGAATTCCTGTAAATGTTACTTCATGTTTTGGTATTTTTGGTGTTTTAAATTCATTACTCTAGAGCCAAAGAGCACCAAGTCACCAGAATTTGTACTCGTTTAAGCTGTTTAGATTTTAATTTGTTTGAGTGCTTAAAGTGACACCTAAACCATCATTTTGGTTCTCATGAGTCTTAACTTCTCAAGTAAGATCACAGTTACAGCTTGTAATAGAACTACTGCAAAAAAAAAAACAAAACAAAAAAAAAAAAACAAAAAAAAACTGTGTATTGGTTAAACTGACAAAAGATTTTATGTGTAGAACTTTATTAACACTTGTAAAGAAACTTGCATTGATATTTATTTTAATTGGGGACAAGTAAAAACATCATGGTTTTGGCCAGATGCAACATGTTTGTACATTACAATTCACTTCTTAAAAAGTCAAGGTCATATAAACATGTCAGAATTAGGGAGAAAAAAAAAGCGTATGTACTGTATGTGACTATGTGACTATATATTCCTACCGAATCTATACAAATGTTTGTTGGTGAAGAATGGAGTTATGTGGTGTTAAATGTCCTAGTCAAGATTTTTTTTTTCACTTATTGTCAAGATAGCCAGTTCGGAATGGTGGAGAAACCTGGAGTACCCAGAGAAATTTTTGATAAGCCGACTGACAAAATTTCTCGTACTGGGATCTGCCTGAGGTGGATTGGAACCTATGTGGTAAGAGGCACTTTTTTTATCTGTAAGTGAACACTGTACATCACTTGATCACTGAGTTAGTTTGGTATTTTTAGAATGTGGCCTCATTGACCAAGTGGTTTTGAGTGTTGGCTTATCGATAGCATGCTTCAAATTTTAGGTTTGAATTACAGTAGAAATTTTTTTTTGAGAAAGTTTGTCGTTTCCTTACCAAAAAATCATTTGTTTTTACTGTGGACACTGTTTTCCTCCACTAATATCCCAGAGCTGGCTGCCTGGATACAAGTGAAATAATTTTGACTGGAAGCCACCTTTCCTGTTTCTAGAGAAGCATAAATATATTTAAAGACGAGATAAGTATTCAGAGTTGAATGAGTTAAGTTGAGTAATGGTGTTTTACGTCCCAGTCAAGAATATTTCACTTGTATTGATACCTTGCCAGCTATAGCCAAAGGTGCAGAAATTTTGCCTGTGTGTTGTGCTGATAGCATTTTACAGCAGGGTTCTTTGTTGTGCCACACCTACCATGGTACAGGACCTCATTTATTTAAGTTCCCATCCAAAAGAACCATGACTTTCATTTCGTAATGCTGAGTGCTTGGCAAAAGAACAGTCCCACCCACTTTCAAGTCTTTGGTCAGACATGGTTGGGTTTGGAACCCACAGCCTCCCACTTACAGAAGGAGCATTCTACCAACTGAGCTACTGCAGTGGTATTCAGAGTAACGGTTTATATTTCTCTACTACTGTAGAAAACATTTAGAGCTTGTAAAATGAATTTAAAATCCAAGTTACTAATGTACATTTCTGAGAGATGCTACTGTAACATTTTTATTTCATCCTTTAAAATCTAGAATTTGATAAATTTTGTAACATGGTTAAGTTGTATGTATGAGGTTTCAGAGAGTAAATTTAGATTTATACTTTTATAATTTATTTACCTAGATCTTTTAATTGTTTGTTTCAAAGTTGATTTCCGTGCTATAGGTTTTAAATCGCATAAAAACAAGGTTTTCTGAAGTTTTATATTTCATAAATGAAGGTGAAATAACATTAGAAATGCATTATTTATGTATTGTGCCTTACAGAATAAAATTTCCGATTGTTTCGGTGTCTGGTTGATAATTTGATCATTAGCTTTAAAATATAAATCAACATTCCTTTTGTATACAAACCTTAATTGTCTCCTGTGAATTTAGAATTTCAGAAAATTGAGACAAAAGAAAAGATCTGTATCAATCTTTTATTGGGTGTCTAATTGAGTTACATGTATTTACTTAAATGTAAAAAGGAAGGGAAGTACATGTACTATACTTGATTGCTATAAATTTCGATATGTTCACGTCAGTAAATTTCTGTGACTTGTCATTTCAAATTATTCGTGTACTACATTTATTTTCTCAAATGTTGTCAGATGCTTGTCAATGCAAATGTTAGTGAAATACATGTATATATCAAATATTCAATAAATTACTAGTTTTAATTTTCTCTCTCTCTCTCTCTCTCTCTCTCTCTCTCTCTCTCTCTCTTTACAGAAAAGAATAATGGCAGTAATAATCTCGGAGCATTTGTTCATGCATGCATCAGCATGGGATGTGCGAGTGTTTTTGGTCTGCCTTGTACAATCATGCACTCAGGGGTACTTTTTGTTAAGATGCTAACTCACCAAATTATTAAGCTACAAACAAGCAATATAATTCCTCCAGTCATTATCTTGGTGTTGGGATAACCAGTCAATACTCTGTCTCCCAGCCAACACCAATGGCCAAGCAGAGGAAGCAGTGTCTCAAATTGTGAAGTTTTATATATATGACCTGACAGGGGTTTGAACCCATGTCTTTTCAAAATGCTAGGGGTATAAAAATCTTATATGATGATTAAAAAACTGTAGTTTGTACTATTCTATAAAGATAACATTTATCAAATATTACAATTCAAAGCATGGTTTTGCATATTGAGATTGGATCTTTTTTTTGGTCCCAAATTAGACAGATTAACAGCATTGAAGTTCGTCCTGATAATTTTGGCCTGCAGGGTTGATGGTACATTTGTAAAAAGCGATTTATTGTATTGATGAAATAAGGCCATGAAAAATTGAATAACAAAAACATATTAAACACTGAATGTGACCAGAGTCCTGCCCCAGACAATAGACTAACACTATAACCACTTGACCACACAGGTTGGTATATTAATATACCATATTCTTCACAGACCTTAGGTCTCAACTGCTGAGAGGTTTATAGTGCATGCTGAAGATCACAGTCCTCTCATCACATTAAACACCATTACTTCACCACATTACACCAATTGTCATGTCACAGATCAATGACCTGAATCATCGTGACAAAGATTAGCTGTGTGGTGTTGACTTTTTTTAACCTTTTGAAAGATTACTTAGTTTATTACTGTTTTGAAATAAATGAAAGTTTTCAAAAAAAATCAAACATTTAGTTGCCTGTTACTGTGTGCAATTTCCAATTATCACATGTAGCAGTAATGATTTTACTATAATAAAATGATCTATAATTGTGAAATCAATTGATATAATTATCAGACTGAAGGGAGAAAAACCTAATATTGATCTGTAAAAAGGTAAGGGGGAATTGATTTTCTTTTTAGACTTTCCTGTATTTTTCTAGACATAACCTTCCATTTACTGAGTTATAATCTTGACAGTTAAGGTCTGTTTGAGATAATTGATGGAAGTTGTGCATGTTTAATATGTTGTGTTTTATATCCAAGACAAAACCTCACACAAATATTATAATGCTGTTTACCTGTATTATACATGTATACTGGGGCAATATGCTGTTTACCTGTATTATACATGTATACTGGGGCACTATGCTGTTTACCTGTATTATACATGTATACTGGGGCAATATGCTGTTTACCTGTATTATACATGTATATTGGGGACTATGCTGTTTACCTGTATTATACATGTATACTGGGGCACAATGCTGTTAACCTGTATTATACATGTATACTGGGGCAATATGCTGTTTACCTGTATTATACATGTTTACTGGACACTATGCTGTTTACCTGTATTATAAATGTATACTGGGGCACTATGCTGTTTACCTGTATTATACATTACTGGGGCACTATGCTGTTTACCTGTATATACATGTATACAGGGGAATTTGCTGTTTACCTGTATTATACATGTATACTGGGGCACTTTACTGTTTACCTGTAGTGTACATGTACATGCATGTGTGGTAGTGCACAGTGCTGTTTACCTGTAGTGTACATGTATGTGTTGTAGTGCACAGTGCTATTTACCTGTATTATACATGTATACTGGGGCACTATGCTGTTTACCTGTATTATACATGTATACTGGGGCAATATGCTGTTTACCTGTATTATACTTGTATACTTGAGCACCATGCTGTTTACCTGTATTATACATGTATACTGGGGCACAATGCTGTTAACCTGTATTATACATGTATACTGGGGCAATATGCTGTTTACCTGTATTATACATGTTTACTGGACACTATGCTGTTTACCTGTATTATACATGTATACTGGGGCACTTTACTGTTTACCTGTAGTGTACATGTACATGCATGTGTGGTAGTGCACAGTGCTGTTTACCTGTAGTGTACATGTATGTGTTGTAGTGCACAGTGCTATTTACCTGTATTATACATGTATACTGGGGCACTATGCTGTTTACCTGTATTATACATGTATACTGGGGCAATATGCTGTTTACCTGTATTATACTTGTATACTTGAGCACCATGCTGTTTACCTGTATTATACATGTATACTGGGGCAAAATGCTGTTTACCTGTATTATACATGTATACTGGACACTATGCTGTTTACCTGTATTATACATGTATACTGGGGCACTATGCTGTTTACCTGTATTATACATGTATACTGGGCGCTATGCTGTTTACCTGTATATACATGTATACTAGGGCACTTTGCTGTTTACCTGTATTATACATGTATACTGGGGCACTTTACTGTTTACCTGTAGTGTACATGTACATGCATGTGTGGTAGTGCACAGTGTTGTTTACCTGTAGTGTACATGTATGTGTTGTAGTGCACAGTGCTGTTTACCTGTATTATACATGTATACTGGGACACCATGCTGTTTACCTGTAGTGTACATGTATGTGTTGTAGTGCACAGTGCTGTTTACCTGTATTACATGTAAACTGGACCACTATGCTTTTTGCCTGTATTGTATGTATACTGGAACACTATGCTGTTTACCTGTATACTATATATGTATACCAGAGCAATATGCTTTTTACCTGCAAAATACAGGTATGTAATGTAGAGCACAGTGCTGTTTTTACCTGTATCATACATGTTTTCTGGATTACAGTGCTGTTTACCTGTACATACATGTATTCTCTAGCACCATGCTGTGTATTATACATGTATTCTAGAGCTTTATGATGTTTACCTGTATACTGGAGCATAGTGCTGTTTACCTTTATAATACATATATGTATACTTGTGCACAGTGCTGTTTATCTGTTTTAAGCATGTCTACTGAAACAAAATGTTGATTACCTATATAAAATACTGGTACACAGTGCTGTTTACCTGTATTTTGAAGCACTATACTACTTGTCTGTATTATATATTTTGGTGCTGCGCTGTTTACCTGTACAATACATGTATGTTTACTGTAGAAGTATGCTGTTTACCTGAATTTTACATGTATACTTGAGCACATTGCAGAAACCTGTATTAAACATGTATGCTAGAGCAGTTTGCTGTTTACCTGTATTATACTTGTATACTTGAGCACTATGCTGTTTACCTGTATTATGCTTGTATACTAGAGCACTATGCTGTTTAACTGTATTATACTTGTATACTTGAGCACTATGCTGTTTACCTGTATTATACTTGTATACTTGAGCACTATGCTGTTTATCTGTATTATACTTGAAAACTTGAGCACTATGCTGTTTACCTGTATTATACTTGTATACTGGAGCACTATGCTGTTTACCTGTATTATACTTGTATACTTGAGCACTATGCTGTTTACCTGTATTATTCTTGTATACTTGAGCACTATGCTGTTTACCTGTATTATACTTGTAAACTTGAGCACTATGCTGTTTACCTGTATTATACTTGTAAACTTGAGCACTATGCTGTTTACCTGTATTATACTTGTATACTTGAGCACTATGCTGTTTACCTGTATTATACTTGTATACATGGGCACTATCCTGTTTACCTGTATTATACTTGTATACTTGAGCACTATGCTGTTTACCTGTATTATACTTGTAAACTTGAGCACTATGCTGTTTACCTGTATTATACTTGTATACTTGAGCACTATGCTGTTTACCTGTATTATACTTGTATACATGAGCACTATCCTGTTTACCTGTATTATACTTGTATACTTGAGCACTATGCTGTTTACCTGTATTATACTTGTATACTTGAGCACTATGCTGTTTACCTGTATTATACTTGTAAACTTGAGCACTATGCTGTTTACCTGTATTATACTTGTATACTTGAGCACTATGCTGTTTACCTGTATTATTCTTGTATATTTAAGCGCTATGCTGTTTACTAGTATTATACTTGCATACTGGAGCACATAGTTATTTTCCTCTGTAAAGTATTGTAGCAAAGTGCTGCTTACCATAATTATATACATGTATTGGACCACAAATCTATTTACCTTTATGATGATTTGGAACATGCTGTTTTCCTATGTTACAAGTATATACTGACAAGCCGACTGGAATTTTGTGCTGTTTACCTGTATTGTATGCTGAAGCAGAGTGCTGTTTACCTACATTTACAGTATATTAAAGCACTGTGCTTTCCTGTATACTGGAGTACAATGTTTTTAGCTTGTATAATTTACTGAAACTTGGTGTTGTTTACTTGTATAATATACTATAGCACAGTCCTGTTCACTTGTATATATACATACAGGAGCATTCTGCTTTTTACCTGTAAAATAAACTACAGTGCTATTACCTGAATACATTAGAGCACAGCGATGTTTACCAGTTGGAGCACAGTTGTTTACTTGTATTATCTGTTTTATACATGCAGGTTTTACTGTATTAATTCTTTACAGTGTTAACTGGTATTATATACTGCACTTCTACTCAAAATTGTGGTAATAGTTTTAAACTGTATTTGTGGTCTGTATAGATAAGCTCAAAAAATTGGCTATGTTTGGTATATTGATACCTTTTCAATCACCACCTCCACCACCACCATCATCATCATCATCATAATCATTATCATCATGATCATCCATGTACCTTCTATTTGTAAAATACAATGTCATAATAACAGCACTTTTTCACACAGATTCTGACAACGAAACATGACTAATGATACTTAAAGTCTTGATATCCTCCTCTTTTATTATTGATGACAGTATTATTAATACAGATATCTTGATCATCAACACTTAAGCTTGCTAAAGATTTAATGGTAATCAGCTTACAGAAACAAATGTTTTTGATTAATTTTTCTTTACTTCTTTTATCTTTGAATTTTACCTGTCAGATATTCAATTAATTGTCTACAGGTAGGAGATATGTACAGATATAACAATGACCAAGATATATAAAGCTCAGTGGGTAGATTGCTCGCTCTGTAAGTGGGAGGTCTTGGGTTTGAACCCTTACCAGGTCTGACTACAAGACTTGAAAGTGGCAAGTGACTGTTTCTGTGTCAAGCACTTGGCATTATGAAATGAAAGTCACAGTTTTTTCAGATTGGAACTTAAAACAAACGAAGTCTCGTGTCACGGTAGACATGACATGATAAAGAACCCTGCTATATAATGCCATCAGCGCAACACACAGGCAAAATTTCTGCATTTTTGCTTATAGCTGGCAATGTCTCAATATAATTGAAATATTCTTGACAAGGACTTTAAACTGCATTCTCAACTAAATCAATAAATAAGACAGAAAGTTTAGAAAATGGGGAACTTATTTGAGTTTCATTTTGTCTAAAACGATTTTTGTTTTTCTTGCAGTTCATTCAACCATGGTGTTTAAAAATATTAATGACCTGTAAAGTTAATTTTATCCTTTTTATATGCCCAATTATTTTGAGCTGGGGCTAAAAGGGATCTAAACTCTCTTGTGATAAAGGGAAATTTATGTCATATTTAAGACCTCATTATGACAAACTAGATAAACATCTCCAATCAAACACCTCATTATGACAAACTAGATAAACATCTCCAATCAAACAAGAGATGATAAATGTTAAGATCCATATTTTTGTGACACATTAGATGAGCTCATATTTCAGAGACTTTTCTTTCTCTTATTAATAAACCACTGTGATAGCTTATTTGGTAGAGTGCTCGCTTTGTATGTGGGGAAATCAGAGCCCCGGCTGGGTATGACCAAGACTTGAAAATTGAAAGTGACTGGCAAGCATTCAGCATTGAGAAATGAAAGTCATGGGGTGCTTTGGAAGAGCCTTTAAAAAACTGATGACCTGTATCATGGCACACTAAAGAAACCTCCTGGTCAGCACATTGTTCTTTAAGTGCATTGCAAAGTTAAAAATTTTTGCCGCTTCACCTATAGCTGGTGACGTCTCGATATAAGTGAAATATTCTTGACTGGGATGCAAACCAAAATTTTATTTATAAATACTTAGGTAAGATACTAATTGTTGTTAAACTTTGTTTATTTTTGTTTAAAAATTCTGCATACAGTATAGTAAAATTCATGGCCACCTTTAAACCCCTTTTTAGACAAAAGAGTGGAGTGAAGTAATGGTGTTTTACACCCCAGTCAAGAATCTTTAACTTATATGGAGATAATCAGTTCTGGATTGATTTAGGAAATAGAAAACCACTGACTTTCAGGAAGAGAACCAGCAAATTTAATCACAATAGAATCTGGGATTTGAACCTATGTTGGGAGCAGCTCTGTGATCTGTAAGCGCACGCTATAATCCACTCGGCTAAGACCCGTATCAGACAAAGTAATCAGTGTATGAAAAAAAAATTTAAAAATGAAAATACCACAAAGCAATTAAGATAGAGATTTCATATTTACAAACTTTTTTTTAAGTCTCTTTTGATTAAATGAAAGAAGATTGAGTTTCTTATTCTACATATACCATAATAACAGAAACTTCTATATTATAAATTAATGATTGATTAAAACAAGAATATTACAACATTCGTTTTTTTATATTTGGTCGTAAAACGGTGATAAATCTTGGCAAAGGTTGCACTGATGACAACATCAAAGTGTAATAATGTTATCCGATTTAACGATTCTACAAAATAATCTTGCTCCATCATTAAAGCATCAATCGTTAAAAAAAATCAATGAAGGAAAAAGCATATATGTTACAATGTTTTGTAATAGGGCTTGTGTTAACGACGGATATTGTTTTATAAAGATGGTATTCTTGTCTTCGGAAAATTTGAATTAATTACAGGTAAGTAAGGTGTTATTTCTTGTTTTTAGCAACAAAATTTTTTTATACCTCCAAACTCAAAAGAATATCATTTTATTAATGGCTTCTAGAGATTTTAAGCATCGGTTTTAACTTTCTACTTTATTTTAAAATGTTACTACTTTTATAGTTTATGTTATGAGTGAAGATCTCTGCCTCAGAGATAGGATTATGTAAAACAAAAGTTACTATGGTAATCAGATAGTGGAAAAGTCAGCAAATTCATAAGACAATATAATTTGAGAAAGTTTCAGGGGAAAAAAAACTATTATATGTAAAAGAATTTAAAAAAAAAAAAAAAAAAAATTTTTTTTTTTTTTTTTTTTGGGGGGGGGGGAGGGGTCTGTTTTTTCTTATTGATTGATTGATTGATTTATTTATTTTTATATATTATTATTATTATTATTTTGCTTAAATAGGTATAGGAGTTAGGGTACTCTATTGTAAAATGATCTGGTAATTCCAGGTTTCAAATAAAACTATTTTTGCTGTTTAGATGCCATCTATACTAAGTCTGGAACTGAAACAGATTATTTCATTGACTCATATATCACATAGCTTAAATTACAATGTCGCAGGCACAATAAATCTTGAGATTGTGAAGTTTTATCTCAATAATAAATAGGTTTTATCTCATGAGTTAATAGCTTAAAACTTTCCAATTCAGTGTCCAAAACATGAGTTGAGTGATTTATGCCCTGGTCTTGTTTCTTGTACATATTTCTATATGGTGAACTGGAATACTGGGGAAAAACTACTGACTTTCAGCAATCTAGCTAGCAAACATTTCTAACACTAGGATCTGCAGGATTGAGATTGAAAGCTTGGTTGTGAGAGGGTCAGCACACAACATAATATGTACTAACCAACGTTTGGCAGGGAAACTGACAAAGTTTCTTCACACACTAGAATTTATATGTCCCAAGTTAGATTCAAACCTAGAGGCTGAGAGGCCCTGTGGTCAGAAAATAAAAGACCAAACTAACCCAACAAACAAAGCAGACCAGGAACTCTTGTATAAACTTGTACAGAACTTAAACACAAATAGAGCAGATTGAAATAAAGCGATGGTGTGTTATACCCTAGTCAAGACACTTTGGTTATATCATTAAAGCCAGTTCTGAGATGGTGAAATAAACTAGAGTACCTAGAAAAAACGACCAACCTTTGATGGCAAGCAAACTTAAAAAAACTTTTTCACACTTACATCTGCCCAAGTGGGATTAGAACCTTGTGAGAGGTACAGTTTCGAGACATTAAAAACAAACTAACAAATTAACAGAGCAGATCGGGAACACTTGTTTGAACTTTCACAAAATATGACCTTATAGAGTGAAGTGTATTAGTTTATTCAACAAAATTGGGTCAGAAATGGTGGATGAAATTTGAATCCCTGGAGAAAATGGTTAATCTTTGGTGGAAAGCAAACTGACAAACTGTCTTACACTATGACCTTTCCCAGTTAGACCCAAACTTAGACCACTCAGCCATAGAGGCCCCAATGATATGACTGAATAATCTTTGAAATTACTTAAGGTAAGTGTTATGTAGTTTATTCAGTTCATCTTTAATTCAAAATAATTTAATTTTCTTAATTCAGTTATGATACTGCAATACAAGATTAACGCAAACTCGCACGATCATTTTTCAGGTTATACTCTAATAAACTGCATTCATAGTGCTACGTGTGATATGCAGTGTGCACACCTTTTTTAGGTTATAACTTAATAAACAAGATATTACTTAAATAGTGACCAAGTAGTCTAAAATATGCAGCTAATGGATCATATGGCCTTTCATCACCAAAGTTCACTCTGGCAGATCCTAGTTTGAGAGATTGTTGTTTTTTTCCGAAATCTCTGAACTGATCCCTTCCTCTAGAATAAATGAATTTTTACTGTGGCATAAAACATGATTAATTCACTTCATGTGTTACTGAAGAATAACATATTATATTTGATTACATCAAACTTAATCAACCAATTTTCACAGTGAAGAGTTCAGCTTAACGTTACACATTAGTTAATTAGTACAATTAAATTATAGAACATTAGTTTAAGAGGAGATGAAATTCACTTAAACTTCTAATATGTCAGTTAATCTGTTGATATTGTTCAGAATCTTTTAAGAGGCATGTTTTCCCGAAGTTTTTTTTAAATATTACAAAAGGAGTTGAGAGTGGAATAATGATAATTTATGTCTTCAGATTAGGATCTTCATGAGTGGATTTTAAATCAGCATAGTAATCTGTTTGTTTATTAGGCCAATTCAATTTAAATAGTAGATTCTATTCCAGGTTGGACAAAAATTTTGGTGCGGGTTGGAAGGTTTTATTTTTTTATTTTATACGAAAATCTCACATGGTTGACATCTACATCGGCAATAGGGCCCTTTTTTTCTATATTGCTGCTTATTAAATTATTGTATACCTCCACTTACATGTTGAGTGTCATGCCTGTAATTCTTTCGGACCACTGGTGAGATTAGATTCAAAATTAAGAAAACCATGCTCTGTCTGTAACATGTATGAACCTACTTTGGATTTCAACCTCGCACTCTTTTTTTTCAGGAGTGCGAATAGCCTTTTCTGAAATGCCACAGATATAACTGATATCGACATAACTCTGGAATAGACTTTGAATATGCCTGGGATGGGAAACGAAAATAAAATGACTTGGGGTGGCACATTTTTGGTGGGGCGGGGGGGGGGGGGGATTAGAATCTACCAATTAAGTTGAATTTGCCTAGTCTGTTTATTTATTTCAAAAGGGTTTGGTAATACAGTGCGTCTGCCTTTTCACGCTCTGGTTAGCTATTTTCACACTGACAAATTATGGCCCAATGAGAGAGCTCAATTTATTCTTAGTACCGGTAATTAAATGAGAATAGTTTTATCATTTTTAGATGTTGTGTGTATTTTTAATGACTTGTTCTTAAGCTGTTGCATCTTGGGAGTTGAATAATATTTTTGTAGAAAGAAATGCACAAATGCAACAATTTTGAAAAAAGCATCAATATTAGTAAATGTTTATTTTTTCAGCATAACAAAATCAAAAAAAAAAGATACCGGTAAATAAAATTTAAAAAATAATAATAGTAAAAAAATAAGAATAAAACAAAAATAAAAATAAAATTAAAATAAACTAAGTGTTTTTAACATTTTTAATTTTTAGATACTGTGCATGAAAATGACATTTCTGCTTATTCACTGTCACAGATTTCATGTTTCAGATTTATCTCAGTTTTGTGAAATTTGACCAGTCAACATCTATGGAACTGTTGGCTGCCTTAACTACCATAGGTTTCTGCTTAGCTGGTTCAAGGATGCAGATTCAGAGCTGTGGTTCTTGCATGACTGTTTAAATCTTGGAGACAAATAAAAGGCTGGTTGAGCAGTGCAGTTTTTATCGTGTCCTCGTGTTATGGAAATGATGCCATTATTGGCATTATTTACCACAAAATGTCCAAGAAAAAGATGTATTTACTGGGAAATGTAATTGATTTTTAGGAAAATGACAGTTTTTGAGAAAAAGTGGTTCTAACACAAAAGGACGTCAATTTATCTTTGCTGTTTCAGATATCGGTTTTTGTTTCATTTTTCAAATGAATAATATACTATTTCTTTTTTTCCAGATTTTGATTATTTTTTGATTTAGAAGAAGAAAAAGGTAAGCCTTTTAAATTGCCATTACAACATATCTTGCCAGGGTTGAAATAATCATGGGCTTCCCTACATTTGAATTTTTTTGACAGTTTTCATAAATTAACATAGAAACTAAAATTGGAGCTTGTCCAAACTAATCTTTAGACCAAAAACGTTGTTCAAGAAAGGGTTTTTCGTGGACATGGTAAAATTACAATTAACAGTGGTCAGTTTAGACATATTTGAGTTAACTCAGGTTAAGTTATTTGAGTTTCAATGTAAATAATTTTAAAAGACATTAAGTGGAACTCTGTATAAAAAAAGTGCTGTATGCCCTAGTTGATTTAAAATACTGAGAGGGGGGGGGGGGGGGGGGTTTGTTCTTGAAGTGAGAGAAAAGGAGTATTTATTTAGTACCATAGAAAAACAGCTTTATATAGAAGTTATATTTGGTTAAAATATAAACAAAGAAATCTTTAATTACAGTGGTCTTTATAGACAGGTGGTCTTAATGCAGAGGTAATCACTATACCAGTTTTACTCTATACACTTACATTATACATATACATGCGTATTATGCTAATTCAAATTGTGTCTATATAACGCATAATGAAGTAATATTTAAGTTTGCTTTCAAATGTAGATGGGGGCCTAATTATAATGGTGTCTGAGAGGTTTAAGGGGCAAGTGATCGAGGCCCCATACCTATTAGTGGCTATGATTCTATAAATAATGAGGAATTATAACAGCATTAGGGTTTTACATCAGATATACTGATAAATTGAATTTTATACTAATACACATATTTATGTATTGTGCAACCGTTTCTCTGAACCCGTCGGAATTAAACATTGCTTTTGATTTCACTTCAGACTTAGGTTTAAAATTAGTTTGTTTTATAAATAATAGATTTTGTTTGTTTTTGTCAGTTATGATGTTAAATTAAAGGGATATAGAGATGTAACTTAATCAAAGATTGCAGGTTGATCAATCAGATAGAAAAATTAATAAAACCATACAAGATTTAAATTGAAACAAAATTGAGATACGATTTGGGAATTAATTGAATCGTAACAACTCTGTGTGTAAATATTAACCATATAAGGGTCAGTTTTGTAAGGTATCAAATCCGGAAACTTTATTTACCCGAGGCAAAATTAAACATCATATTGCAGATTCTGCATCATATAAATGTTTACACAAAGGCAATTCGTCATTAGTGATGTATTGATTCTGAACAGAATTGTGGCTATATTGTATTTACTTATGTCTTATTAGCTTGTCCGGGCGTTTGACACGTATAAATTCTCGTCAGATTGTGAATATCGCTAATTAGGTTTTTTGGGATTGATCCAAAATAATTTTAGACCAGGAAAAAAATTATTCTGGTACTCAAAACTTGTCCAAGAAAAATTTTCGTTTTTCTAAATTGTGAATATTGCTTTAAATATTTTCATTTTGAAAGAAAAAATTAATAATTTTATTTTGAAAAAATGCGCAAAAAGCATGCATAAATATTTTCATTTTTAAAGAAAAAATTAATTAAAAAAAATGTTAAAAAAGCAAGCATAATATTTCTAAGAAAATATTTTCACACTGAATTTTTAGCAAATTCTTTGTACTAATTAGCTTTTTTGTTTTTTTTGTTTTTTTGTTTTTTTTTTTGTTTTTTTTGTTTTTTAGCTCACCTGAGCTGAAAGCTCAGATGAGCTATTGCTATCCATCTTCGTCCGTCGTGCGTCGTGCGTAAACTTTTTACATTTTAATCATCTCCTCCAAAACCACTGGGCCAAATTTAATGAAACTTAATAACCATCATGCCTGGGTGAAGCCCTTTCAGATTTGCACAAATGAATTAGTTATGTCCCCTTGGGGCTCCATAAGGGGGGGAATAGTGAAAAACTTTAAAAATCTTCTCCTCTGAATCTACAAGAGGTATACCTTAGTTATTTGATTTATAACATCCTTAGGTCATTTATTTTCAGATTTGCAGAAATGGTAGCCATGAGACTCAAAATGGGGAATTTGTGAGGCACTGAGTGGGGAAATTGATAAAAATTATATATTTGTCACTATATCTTGAAAAACTATTATCTTTTTGTATAGGCATGTATATTAGAATATTGTAGATATTGACATGACGATCATTTTGATATATGGTTCAAGGTCATATGTTGAAAGGTCAAGGTCACAGCTGCAAAGAAGACTTAAATTGCTATTTATCTTGAAAACTATTAATGTTTTGTATAGGCATGTATATTAGAATATTGTAGGTATTGACATGACGATCATTTTGATATATGGTTCAAGGTTATATGTTGAAAGGTCAAGGTCACAGCTGCAAAAGAAGACTTAAATTGCTAACTGTCTTGAAAATTATTAATGTTTTGTATAGGCATGTATATTAGAATATTGTAGGTATTGACATGACGATCATTTTGATTTATGGTTCAAGGTTATATGTTGAAAGGTCAAGGTCACATCTGCAAAAGAAGACTTAAATTGCTATTTATCTTGAAAACTATTAATGTTTTGTATAGGGCATGTATATTAGAATATTGTAGGTATTGACATGACGATCATTTTGATATATGGTTCAAGGTCATATGTTGAAAGGTCAAGGTCACAGCTGCAAAAGAAGACTTAAATTGCTACTATCTTGAAAACTATTAACTTTTTGTATAGGCATGTATATTAGTATATTGTAGGTATTGACATGATGATCATTTTGATATATGGTTCAAGGTCATATGTTGAAAGGTCAAGGTCACAGCTGCAAAAGAAGACTAAATTGCTAATTATCTTGAAAACTACTAATGTTTTGTATAGGCATGTATATTAGAATATTGTAGGTATTGACATGATGATCATTTTGATATATGGTTTCAAGATCATATGTTGAAAGGTCAAGTTCACAGCTGCAAAAGAAGACTTAAATTGTTAATTATCTTGAAAACTATAAACTTTTTGTATAGGCATGTATATTAGAATATTGTAGGTATTGACATGACAATCATTTTGATATATGGTTCAAGGTCATATGTTGAAAGGTCAAGGTCACAGCTGCAAAAAAAGACTTAATTTGCTACTATCTTGAAAACTATTAACTTTTTGTATAGGCATGTAAATTAGAATATTGTAGGTATTGACCATGACAATCATATATAGTTTGAGGTCATATATGTTCAAAGGTCAAGGACATAGCTGCATAAGTATACTGAAATTGATTTATGATTTGGAAATTATTTATTGCACTACAGTTACTTCATGCATATTATATAAGCTACTTATAAATGAAATGTGAGTGGATGTATTTCTGATTAAGTTTTGTGGGAGTTCTTAACTTGAGAAAACTAACTTGAGAAAACTTTTAAAGTTTCTGTACTTAATATATTGTCTATTGCACTTTGCAAACAGCATTGGACAATATCTTCAGGTGAGCGTTAAGGTCCATGGGCCTCTTGTTTTTGTTTGCAATAAAATACTAAAAATATCTAATATAATATTATTTGTATAATGTATACCCCTTATACTCTTTAAAATGCAATTTATATGATCATTTACAGAGTTTCATTTTATATTCAAATCCCCCAACAACTGTCAATTTGGAAAAATGACTTCCTTTTGTAAGTTTTATAGTTAATTCAACATGAATTAAAATGGATTAATTATTATTCAGGATAATTAAGCACAATTTAGCACCAAACTGGTAGATTAGTCTTTTTTTGTTTTACTCGAAGTGAATTTGAAAATTGTAATTAAGCTGTTATTTGTAGTGATGAAACCCGCATTTTAATCCACAATAAATAAATAAAAAAAAAAAAAAAAAAAAAAAAAAAAAAAATTCAAAGCTTTAACAATTTTGATTATCATGTATTTTTAGTGAATTTTGAAATTTGGAAACTAGGCTATAACTTTTAGTGATGCAACAAGTATTTAAATCAACATTGAAAAAACTTCAATACAGAGCTTAAATTTTTTTAATTTTCAATTTATGGTCAGTTGACCAAATTGTTGCAGCACCATTGGACAAGATTTTTTTATTTTGCCGACCTCTTGGTTTTCATGTCAAATCATATTTCTTGGTTCATCACATTTCTGGTGAGACTTGGTTCTGCAGATATTTTGTTATTTATTGAAAAGCTAGAAACTTTCAATTAACTAAAAGTTGCCCTGAATGTGTGTGCTAATACAAGGTAAAATATCAAACACACTTGCATATCTCATGCATACATGAATTGTTCGTGGATTAATCTAAAGAGATTGATATCCTTGCTCTCGTCATGAATAGCTGAAACCAACCCAACCCAACCAACCAACCAACCAACATTAATGCTGGCTCATTTCTATGCTTAACAGATTGGTTTGAATGGTCAAAGCATTAATGATGGATTTTTTTTTGTCGTTAGTCTGAATGCTTTT
>CM056608.1:25429174-25474681 GCA_029721355.1 Tegillarca granosa
AAGCTGCTTTAAGTTTTCCAAGAAAAAAATTAAACCGGTGCTAATCAATTAAAGATGTTCGTAATTACAATGTTACATTTGGTTCAACAATAAAGCTTGAATAAATAGCAAGAAATCACAGTAATTTCAACAGCGAGATGTAGGCAGGTGGGATTCAATATTATATATGGTTATGTCATAAAAAAAACCGGGTCATTAAAGTGAAACACAACTTGCAAAACAATGAAATACAATAAATTAAACACAGAAATTTGCACACACGTAGAGCTTACTTTTTGTTAAGTTGCGTAGGTCGGGTGTGTGTGGTCACCAGTCACTATTGCCACAAACGAGGCAAACCACCCGAATTCTCCAGTCTCATTATTCTAACACCCAGTGAACCAGTTGATGCTCTGTCCTCCTAATACAAGCACCAGATAAGGACAGTATCTCAAATTTTAAAGTCTTATGTATGAATCAGCCAGGGTTTGAACCCCCAGACCCCTCAATAACAGGCAAGGCTTTACCTACTGAGCCATTGAGGCAGTTCCTCAGTAAAAATAAAGTATTTCTACTTACACATTGAGAAATAAAGAGTTTTTAACAAGTATTTGCAATTTGATGCTTCATACTATAAAAACAAGATGGAACTGCTGTTATTTTGTTGGTTAAAACTAAAAAAGATTTTATGTTGGTTGCAAATTGATCAAGAAAACTACACAAAAGATTATTTTTAAACAGAAAAGGTTCCATATAATATTTTTTTTCAAAAGTAAGATTATTATCTAGCTTGCAAACTATGGGTAATTCACACATATGCAATGATCTGAGCTAGACAGAAAATTCAGATACATTCTGACATATCTGTATAAATTGTTTTGATTTGTTAGTTCTGTCGTGTCAAGCATATTCAGTTTCTAGCAACCTTCACTTGAGTTCACATCATATTTTTCCCCTATATTTTGCATAATTGTTTGAAATTTTTATTGTTTCAATTTTTCTCGGCGGTTCCAACCGATTATCGGTGGAAATGGTTAGAGTATTGGCTTTAGAAACAGGTTTACGGTTTAAACTGGTTTTTCCTGACCAGCAATTGCTATTTATGAAGTAGATTTATATTTTCACTTTTTATACATGTAATTTTTTGCTCATCATTATGCATATATGATATTGTATAACATGTCTACTTTTGTATTATGTCAGTAATATTGATAAAATAAATATCTTGCGTCACTCTATAGGCCCAGCTGTAAGTTGGCTTATATATAAGCTTATATAAAGTTTCTTATTTAGGAAGATCAGTTTGAACCTTGAGGATACTTGTACTATTATGTCTCATTGATTGATAGGAGGATAAGAGAGTATAGAGTACAATTTGATCCAAATCCCCTATATGATTTGGTCCTCGTCAATAGTTGTCATCTTAATGTTAAACCAATATAAACTTTTATACAGGATTTACCTTTGGGTATTATTGTAATATTTCATATAGTGGTAGTCTTATGTTCTGTGTGTCAACAAATCTACGACTTTCCATGTATATTTCATATACCGGTAGTCTTATGTTCTGTGTGTCAACAAATCTACGACTTTCCATGTATATTTCATATAGTCTTATGTTCTGATTGTCAACAGATCTTGAAATCTATGACATTGTGTGCAAAACTTTCAAAATGATTACCGGACAACCTAGAAACTTTCCAGACCATAATTTTTTTTTTACTGGGCTAAAAATATTTCATAATAAAAACATAAAACAATGTTTCAGTTTTGTTAATATTTACTGCATGCTCCCAACCTGTAAAATTCAAGGCATTATGTGCATTTCATTACACATTTCTCCTCATCAAAATGCAACCATGGTGGCCCCTTCATCCAGTGCTGCATAAATTTCCTTTCTTTCTTTTCTTCATAACTTGCTCCTCCTGCAGCTTTCTGTTTGATTGGCTTGCCTGGAATTGCCCTGGGAACATATTTAGGTTAAACATTATTTTACATTATAATGGAAGTTGGATGGTGATCATCAAATTCGATTTGTTCAGATCTATAAATCCGGATTTTGGGCATTTTCTTTTTTCCAAACTGGTAAACTGACATACCTACGTTCACGAAAAAAATTATTTTTTTATCAGACCAGCTGTCATTTTACTGGTCTGACAAAGTTTGTCACACACTGCTACGACCTTCCATGTTTATTTCACAAGTCTTTTATTCTGAGTGTTTACAAATCTTGAAATCTTGACTTTTCATGTGAAAACAGTAGATTGTGTTATAAGGAACTCTTCTATTCAATTATTGATCAGGGTACAATGTTAATGGTTATCCAAAATTTTACCAGTGACAAGTAACTGTTAAGCAAGTAAAAAGTTGGTGATATATTATTGCTTGATGTGTAAATTGTAAAGTTGAAAAGTTTGTTCCATGTTCTAGGATACTAAATCATTAAATTGGCTTTTCTTAACTTATGTGAATGCTAAAAGGAATAAACATTTTCTTAATTTAAAAATAATAATAATAATAATAAAATAAAAAATAAATAAAAACAAAAAAAAATTAAGGTGTTTATCTTTGTCAGGCTACTGTCTTTTAAAATACTTTTAGGTAAGTTTTAACCACACTAAGGCCAAAATAAAAATATAGTTTGTTTCCCCTTGCGCAACCAACCATAAAAAATCCCACCGACTGAAAAAAAATTTATTGAAAAATGCTGTGTGTGGTTGTTTTTTTTTTTTTTTGCTATTCTGTGCTAATAAATTCCGGTTAGTTTCTCTTTCCTTTTCACGATTTAGTCGTCAACCTTCTTAGTCACTAATACAGTTATAATTCAATGTGATACAAACACCGTAGTGATGAAGATGTACTAGTAAACACACAAGATGGCATGTGAAGAATGTTTTCTAACCAGAAAAGAAAACAGAGGAAAAAAAAAACCTACTTACCTACCCAATATCAGAAGTAAGGGTAGGGCAAGGGGAAACAAAGATATTTTTAATTGTGGCCTAATAAACTCTTTTTGTCAATATGTTCAGTGTCTGTCATTTTCTTGCCAATTCCAAATCACGTTTTAATACAATTTTTTAAAAAGAAATTATTTTAAATAGATATAATTTGCTTATAAAACGGTATATATATAATATTATTTAAATAGTTTCTCTATACTTCTTTCTTGATGAAGACAATTTTCGGCATATTTGACTCTACTTTGGCTTTAAGAGTCATTATAACCCTAATGCTGATTTGAGTATTATTTTAATCATCCAATTACAGTGTACACAATTTTAATGAGACAATATTCTGGCAATTTAAATCTCTTTTGCGCTAGAATAGGGTAGATATTTTGAATATATCAAAATTCTTTAAAAAAAAAATGAATTAATAAATACTTAAATGCCTCTTGTTAAATCTGAATTTAATAAAGATGTAAAAATCGTTGTTATATTATCCTAAAATTTGTATTTAAAATGCTTATGATTACAAACAATGCTTATCTTACAGATTTATTTCCTTCAAGAACGCCACTTTGGTAGTTTATTTGTTGGAGTGATCATTGTATGTGGGAGATCGGGGTTCAAACACTGGCCAGGTCAGAGCAAGATTTGAAAAATAAGTAGTGGCTGTTCTTTACCAGGCATTTAAAAGTGAAAATCATTAGTCCTTTAGGCACGAACTTAAAAACAGATGTCTTGTGTCATGTAGGCATGGTATGCTAAAGAACTCACCCTGCACATTGTTCTGAGCACACTGAAAAACATAAATGTTTCTGCCACTTCACCTATAGTTGATGACATACTGATATAAGTGAAATATTTGTGACTGGTATGAAAAACTTAATCAGTAGATCAATAAATAAATAAAAAAATTAATCAATCAATCAATTCAAGCCAGCCATCCACCTATCATCTATCTATCCATCCATCAACCCACCCCTTATCTGTCTATCCATCTGACCGGAAACCCACCCATCCATCCATCCATCCATCCATCCATCTACCTACCCATCTATCCATTCATCCATCCACCCTTCCACCCACCCATCCATCAATCCACCCATCCACCCTTCCACCCACCCATCCATCCAACCATCTATCCCAGACACCCACCCACCCATCCATTCATCCATCTATCCATCTATCCATCTCATCCATCTATCAACCTGTCCATCCATTAATCCTGCACTGACTACTGCTGGTTATATTAAGTTAGGATAATACCACTACATTTTATTAAAAAATGTTAAATTTTAGATTTAGCAAAAAGCTGTGGGGATTGAGAATTCCTGTAAATGTTACTTCATGTTTTGGTATTTTTGGTGTTTTAAATTCATTACTCTAGAGCCAAAGAGCACCAAGTCACCAGAATTTGTACTCGTTTAAGCTGTTTAGATTTTAATTTGTTTGAGTGCTCAAAGTGACACCTAAACCATCATTTTGGTTCTCATGAGTCTTAACTTCTCAAGTAAGATCACAGTTACAGCTTGTAATAGAACTACTGCAAAAAAAAGTCATATAAACATGTCAGAATTAGGGAGAAAAAAAAAAAGCGTATGTACTGTATGTGACTATGTGACTATATATTCCTACTGAATCTATGCAAATGTTTGTTGGTGAAGAATGGAGTTATGTGGTGTTTAATGTCCTAGTCAAGATTTTTTTTTTCACTTATTGTCAAGATAGCCAGTTCGGAATGGTGGAGAAACCTGGAGTACCCAGAGAAATTTTTGATAAGCCGACTGACAAACTTTCTCGTACTGGGATCTGCCTGAGGTGGATTGGAACCTATGTGGTAAGAGGCACTTTTTTTTATCTGTAAGTGAACACTGTACATCACTTGATCACTGAGTTAGTTTGGTATTTTTAGAATGTGGCCTCATTGACCAAGTGGTTTTAAGTATTGGCTTATCGATAACATGCTTCAAATTTTAGGTTTGAATTACAGTAGAAATTTTTTTTTGAGAAAGTTTGTCGTTTCCTTACCAAAAAATCATTTGTTTTTACTGTGGACACTGTTTTCCTCCGCTAATATCCCAGAGCTGGCTGCCTGGATATAAGTGAAATAATTTTGACTGGAAGCCACCTTTCCTGTTTCTAGAGAAGCATAAATATATTTAAAGAGGAGATGAGTATTCAGAGTTGAATGAGTTTAGTTGAATAATGGTGTTTTACATCCCAGTCAAGAATATTTCACTTGTATTGATACCTTGCCAGCTATAGCCAAAGGTGTGTTGTGCTGATAGCATTTTACAGCAGGGTTCTTTGTTGTGCCACACCTACCGTGGTACAGGACCTCATTTATTTAAGTTCCCATCCGAAAGAACCATGACTTTCATTTCGTAATGCCGAGTGCTTGGCAAAAGAACAGTCACTACCCACTTTCAAGTCTTGGGTCAGACACGGTTGGGTTTGGAACCCACAGCCTCCCACTTACAGAGGGAGCATTCTACCAACTGAGCTACTGCAGTGGTATTCAGAGTAACCGTTTATATTTCACTACTACTGTAGAAAACATTAGCTTGTAAAATAAATTTAAAATCCAAGTTACTAATGTACATTTCTGAGAGATGCTACTGTAACATTTTTATTTCATCCTTTAAAATCTAGAATTTGATAAATTTTGTAACATGGTTAAGTTGTATGTATGAGGTTTCAGAGAGTAAATTTAGATTTATACTTTTATAATTTATTTACCTAGATCTCTTAATTGTTTGTTTCAAAGTTGATTTCCGTGCTATAGGTTTTAAATCACATAAAAACAAGGTTTTCCGAAGTTTTATATTTCATAAATGAAGGTGAAATAACATTAGAAATGCATTATTTATGTATTGTGCCTTTCAGAATAAAATTTCCGATTGTTTTGGTGTCTGGTTGATAATTTGATCATTAGCTTTAAAATATAAATCAACATTCCTTTTGTATACAAACCTTAATTGTCTCCTGTGAATTTAGAATTTCAGAAAATTGAGACAAAAGAAAAGATCTGTATCAATCTTTTATTGGGTGTCTAATTGAGTGACATGTATTTACTTAAATGTAAAAAGGAAGGGAAGTACATGTACTATACTTGATTGCTGTAAATTTCGATATGTTCACTTCGGTAAATTTCTGTGACTCGTCATTTCAAATTATTTGTGTACTACATTTATTTCCTCCAATGTTGTCAGGTGATTGTCAATGCAAGTGTAAGTGAAATACATGTATATATCAAATATTCAATAAATTATTAGTTTTATTTTTGTATCTCTCTCTCTTTCTGAGACTCTCTCTCTCTCTCTCTCTCTCTCTCTCTCTCTCTCTCTCTCTCTCTCTCTCTCTCTCTGAGACTCTCTCTCTCTGTCTCTCTCAAATTTACAGGAAAAAATAATGGCAGTAATAATCTCAGAGCAAGATCAATGCAGGAGGTGTGCTAGTTTGTTTTTTTGGTCTGCCTTGTTCAATCATGCACTCAGGGGTACTTTTTGTTAAGATGCTAACTCACCAAATTATTAAGCTACAAACAAGCAATATAATTCCTCCAGTCATTATCTTGGTGTTGGGATAACCAGTCAATACTCTGTCTCCCAGCCAACACCAATGGCCAAGCAGAGGAAGCAGTGTCTCAAATTGTGAAGTTTTATATATATGACCTGACAGGGGTTTGAACCCATGTCTTATCAAAATGTTAGGGGTCTAAAAATGTTATATGATGATTAAAAAACTGTAGTTTGTACTATTCTATAAAGATAACATTTATCAAATATTACAATTCAAAGCATGGTTTTGCATATTGAGATTGGATCTTTTTTTTGGTCCCAAATTAGACAGATTAACAGCATTGAAGTTCGTCCTGATAATTTTGGCCTGCAGGGTTGATGGTACATTTGAAAAAGCGATTTATTGTATTGATGAAATAAGGCCATGAAAGATTGAATAACAAAAACATATTAGACACTGAATGTGACCAGAGTCCTGCCCCAGACAATAGACTAACACTATAACCACTTGACCACACAGGTTGGTATATTAATATACCATATTCTTCACAGACCTTGGGTTTCAATTGCTGAGAGGTCTATAGTGCATGCTGAAGATCACAGTGCCTCTCATCACATTAAACACCATTACTTCACCACATTACACCAATTGTCATGTCACAGATCAATGACCTGAATCATCGTGACAAAGATTAGCTGTGTGGTGTTGATTTTTTTTAACCTTTTGAAAGATTACTTAGTTTATTACTGTTTTGAAATAAATGAAAGTTTTCAAAAAAAAATCAAACATTTAGTTGCCTGTTACTGTGTGCAATTTCCAATTATCACATGTAGCAGTAATGATTTTACTATAATAAAATGATCTATAATTGTGAAATCAATTGATATAATTATCAGACTGAAGGGAGAAAAACCTAATATTGATCTGTAAAAAGGTAAGGGGGAATTGATTTTCTTTTTAGACTTTCCTGTATTTTTCTAGACATAACCTTCCATTTACTGAGTTATAATCTTGACAGTTAAGGTCTGTTTGAGATAATTGATGGAAGTTGTGCATGTTTAATATGTTGTGTTTTATATCCAAGACAAAACCTCACACAAATATTATAATGCTGTTTACCTGTATTATACATGTATACTGGGGCAATATGCTGTTTACCTGTATTATACATGTATACTGGGGCACTATGCTGTTTACCTGTATTATACATGTATACTGGGGCAATATGCTGTTTACCTGTATTATACATGTATATTGGGGACTATGCTGTTTACCTGTATTATACATGTATACTGGGGCACTTATCATGCTGTTTACCTGTATTATAAATTACTGGGGCACTATGCTGTTTACCTGTATTATACATGTTTACTGGACACTATGCTGTTTACCTGTATTATACATGTATACTGGGGCACTTATCATGCTGTTTACCTGTATTATAAATTACTGGGGCACTATGCTGTTTACCTGTATATACATGTATACTGGGGCACTTTGCTGTTTACCTGTATTATACATGTATACTGGGGCACTTTACTGTTTACCTGTAGTGTACATGTACATGCATGTGTGGTAGTGCACAGTGCTGTTTACCTGTAGTGTACATGTATGTGTTGTAGTGCACAGTGCTGTTTACCTGTATTATACATGTATACTGGGGCACTATGCTGTTTACCTGTATTATACATGTATACTGGGGCAATATGCTGTTTACCTGTATTATACTTGTATACTTGAGCACCATGCTGTTTACCTGTATTATACATGTATACTGGGGCACTATGCTGTTTACCTGTATTATACATGTATACTGGGGCAATATGCTGTTTACCTGTATTATACATGTATACTGGACACTATGCTGTTTACCTGTATTATACATGTATACTGGGGCACTATGCTGTTTACCTGTATTATACATGTATACTGGGGCACTATGCTGTTTACCTGTATATACATGTATACTAGGGCACTTTAATGTTTACCTGTATTATACATGTATACTGGGGCACTTTACTGTTTACCTGTAGTGTACATGTACATGCATGTGTGGGAGTGCACAGTGTTGTTTACCTGTAGTGTACATGTATGTGTTGTAGTGCACAGTGCTGTTTACCTGTATTATACATGTATACTGGGACACCATGCTGTTTACCTGTAGTGTACATGTATGTGTTGTAGTGCACAGTGCTGTTTACCTGTATTACATGTAAACTGGACCACTATGCTTTTTGCCTGTATTGTACATGTAAACTGGAACACTATGCTGTTTACCTGTGGATTGTATGTATACTGGAACACTATGCTGTTTACCTGTATACTATACATGTATACCAGAGCAATATGCTTTTTACTTGCAAAATACAGGTATGTAATGTAGAGCACAGTGCTGTTTTTACCTGTATCATACATGTTTTCTGGATTACAGTGCTGTTTACCTGTACATACATGTATACTCTAGCACCATGCTGTGTATTATACATGTATTCTAGAGCATTATGATGTTTACCTGTATACTGGAGCATAGTGCTGTTTACCTTTATAATACATATATGTATACTTGTGCACAGTGCTGTTTACCTGTTTTAAGCATGTCTACTGAAACAAAATGTTGATTACCTATATAAAATACTGGTACACAGTGCTATTTACCTGTATTTTGAAGCACTATACTACTTGTCTGTATTATATATTTTGGTGCTGCGCTGTTTACCTGTACAATACATGTATGTTTAATGTAGAAGTATGCTGTTTACCTGAATTTTACATGTATACTGGAGCACATTGCACAAACCTGTATTAAACATGTATGCTAGAGCAGTTTGCTGTTTACCTGTATTATACTTGTATACTGGAGCACTATGCTGCTTACCTGCATTATACTTGTATACTGGAACACTATCCTGTTTACCTGTATTATACTTGTATCCTGGAGCACTATGCTGTTTACCTGTATTATACTTGTATACTTGAGCACTATGCTGTTTACCTGCATTATACTTGTATACTGGAGCACTATGCTGTTTACCTGTATTATACTTATATATTTGAGCACTATGCTGTTTACCTGTATTATACTTGTATACTTGAGCACTATGCTGTTTACCTGTATTATACTTGTATACTGGAGCACTATGTTGTTTACCTGTATTATACTTGTAAACTGGAGCACTATGCTGTTTACCTGTATTATACTTGTATACTTGAGCACTATGCTGTTTACCTGTATTATACTTGTATATTTAAGCGCTATGCTGTTTACTAGTAATATACTTGTATACTTGAGCACTTTGCTGTTTACCTGCATTATACTTGTATACTTGAGCACTATGCTGTTTACCTGTATTATTCTTGTATATTTAAGCGCTATGCTGTTTACTAGTATTATACTTGCATACTGGAGCACTATGCTGTTTACCTGTATTATACTTGTATACTTGAGCACTATGCTGTTTACCTGTATTATACTTATATATTTGAGCACTATGCTGTTTACTTGTATTATACTTGTAAATTTGAGCACTATGCTGTTTACCTGTATTATACTTGTATACTTGAGCACTATGCTGTTCACCTGTATTATACTTATAAACTTGAGCACTATGCTGTTTACCTGTATTATACTTGTATACTTGAGCACTATGCTGTTTACCTGTATTATACATGTATACTTGAGCACTATGCTGTTTACCTGTATTATACTTGAGCACTATGTTGTTTACCTGTATTATACTTGAGCACTATGCTGTTTACCTGTATTATACTTGTATACTGGAGCACTATGCTGTTTACCTTTATTATACTTGTATACTTGAGCACTATGCTGTTTACCTGTATTATTCTTGTATATTTAAGCGCTATGCTGTTTACTAGTATTATACTTGTATACTTGAGCACTTTGCTGTTTACCTGCATTATACTTGTATACTTGAGCACTATGCTGTTTACCTGTATTATTCTTGTATATTTAAGCGCTATGCTGTTTACTAGTATTATACTTGCATACTGGAGCACTATGCTGTTTACCTGTATTATTCTTGTATATTTAAGCGCTATGCTGTTTACTAGTATTATACTTGCATACTGGAGCACATAGTTATTTTCCTGTATAAAGTATTGTAGCAAAGTGCTGCTTACCAGAATTATATATTGGACCACAAATCTATTTACCTTTATGATGATTTGGAACATGCTGTTTTCTTATGTTACAAGTATATACTGACAAGCTGACTGGAATTTTGTGCTGTTTACCTGTATTGTATGCTGAAGCAGAGTGCTGTTTATCTACATTTACAGTATATTAAAGCACTGTGCTTTCCTGTATACTGGGGTACAATGTTTTTAGCTTGTATAATTTACTGAAACTTGGTGTTGTTTACTTGTATAATATACTATAGCACAGTCCAGTTCACTTGTATATATATATATATACATACAGGAGCATTCTGCTTTTTACCTGTAAAATAAACTACAGTGCTATTACCTGAATACATTAGAGCACAGCGATGTTTACCAGTTGGAGCACATGTTGTTTACTTGTATTATCTGTTTTATACATGCAGGTTTTACTGTATTAATTCTGGAGTACAGTGTTTACTGGTATTATATACTACACTTCTACTCAAAATTGTGGTTAAAGTTTTAAACTGTATTTGTGGTCTGTATAGATAAGCTCAAAAGATTGGCTATGTTTGGTATATTGATACCTTTTCAATCACCACCTCCACCACCACCATCATCATCATCATAATCATTATCATCATGATCATCCATGTACCTTCTATTTGTAAAATACAATGTCATAATAACAGCACTTTTTCACACAGATTCTGACAACGAAACATGACTAATGATACTTAAAGTCTTGATATCCTCCTCTTTTATTATTGATGACAGTATTATTAATACAGATATCTTGATCATCAACACTTAAGCTTGCTAAAGATTTAATGGTAATCAGCTTACAGAAACAAATGTTTTTGATTAATTTTTCTTTACTTCTTTTATCTTTGAATTTTACCTGTCAGATATTCAATTAATTGTCTACAGGTAGGAGATATGTACAGATATAACAATGACCAAGATATATAAAGCTCAGTTGGTAGATTGCTCGCTCTGTAAGTGGGAGGTCGTGGGTTTGAACCCTTACCAGGTCTGACTACAAGACTTGAAAGTGGCAAGTGACTGTTTCTGTGTCAAGCACTTGGCATTATTAAATGAAAGTCACAGTTTTTTCAGATTGGAACTTAAAACAAACGAAGTCTCGTGTCACGGTAGACATGACATGATAAAGAACCCTGCTATATAATGCCATCAGCGCAACACACAGGCAAAATTTCTGCATTTTTGCTTATAGCTGGCAATGTCTCAATATAATTGAAATATTCTTGACAAGGACTTTAAACTGCATTCTCAACTAAATCTATGAATAAGACAGAAAGTTTAGAAAATGGGGAACTTATTTGAGTTTCATTTTGTCTAAAACGATTTTTGTTTTGCTTGCAGTTCATTCAACCATGGTGTTTAAAAACATTAATGACCTGTAAAGTTAATTTTATCCTTTTTATATGCCCAATTATTTTGAGCTGGGGCTAAAAGGGATCTAAACTCTCTTGTGATAAAGGGAAATTTATGTCATATTTAAGACCTCATTATGACAAACTAGATAAACATCTCCAATCAAACAATAGATGATAAATGTTAAGATCCATATTTTTGTGACACATTAGCTGAGCTCATATTTCAGAGACTTTTCTTTCTCTTATTAATAAACCACTGTGATAGCTTATTTGGTAGAGTGCTCGCTTTGTATGTGGGGAAATCAGAGCCCCGGCTGGGTATGACCAAGACTTGAAAATTGAAAGTGACTGGCAAGCATTCAGCATTGAGAAATGAAAGTCATGGGGTGCTTTGGAAGAGCCTTTAAAAAACTGATGACCTGTATCATGGCACACTAAAGAAACCTCCTGGTCAGCACATTGTTCTTTAAGTGCATTGCAAAGTTAAAAATTTTTGCCGCTTCACCTATAGCTGGTGACGTCTCGATATAAGTGAAATATTCTTGACTGGGATGCAAACCAAAATTTTATTTATAAATACTTAGGTAAGATACTAATTGTTGTTAAACTTTGTTTATTTTTGTTTAAAAATTCTGCATACAGTATAGTAAAATTCATGGCCACCTTTAAACCCCTTTTTAGACAAAAGAGTGGAGTGAAGTAATGGTGTTTTACACCCCAGTCAAGAATCTTTAACTTATATGGAGATAATCAGTTCTGGATTGATTTAGGAAATAGAAAACCACTGACTTTCAGGAAGAGAACCAGCAAATTTAATCACAATAGAATCTGGGATTTGAACCTATGTTGGGAGCAGCTCTGTGATCTGTAAGCGCACGCTATAATCCACTCGGCTAAGACCCGTATCAGACAAAGTAATCAGTGTATGAAAAAAAAATTTAAAAATGAAAATACCACAAAGCAATTAAGATAGAGATTTCATATTTACAAACTTTTTTTTAAAGTCTCTTTTCTCAAATGTTGATTAAATGAAAGAAGATTGAGTTTCTTATTCTACATATACCATAATAACAGAAACTTCTATATTATAAATTAATGATTGATTAAAACAAGAATATTACAACATTCGTTTTTTTATATTTGGTCGTAAAACAGTGATAAATCTTGGCAAAGGTTGCACTGATGACAACATCAAAGTGTAATAATGTTATCCGATTTAACGATTCTACAAAATAATCTTGCTCCATCATTAAAGCATCAATCGTTAAAAAAAATCAATGAAGGAAAAAGCATATATGTTACAATGTTTTGTAATAGGGCTTGTGTTAACGACGGATATTGTTTTATAAAGATGGTATTCTTGTCTTCGAAAAACTTGAATTAATTACAGGTAAGTAAGGTGTTATTTCTTGTTTTTAGCAACAAAATTTTTTTATACCTCCAAACTCAAAAGAATATCATTTTATTAATGGCTTCTAGAGATTTTAAGCATCGGTTTTAACTTTCTACTTTATTTTAAAATGTTACTACTTTTATAGTTTATGTTATGAGTGAAGATCTCTGCCTAAGAGAAAGGATTATGTAAAACAAAAGTTACTATGGTAATCAGATAGTGGAAAAGTCAGCAAATTCATAAGACAATATAATTTGAGAAAGTTTTAGGGAAAAAAACTATTATATGTTAAAGAATTTTCATACATATTCATACTTTCCAATTCAGTGTCCAAAACATGAGTGATTTATGCCCTGGTCTTGTTTCTTGTACATATTTCTATGTTTTTTGTTTTTTTTTTTTTGGTTTTTTTTTTTTGGTTTTTTTTTTTTTTTTTTTTTTTTTTTTTTTTTTTGGGGGGGGGGGGGTCTTTTTTTTTCTTATTGATTGATTGATTGATTGATTTATTTATTTATTTTTATATATTATTATTATTATTATTATTTTGCTTAAATAGGTATAGGAGTTAGGGTACTCTATTGTAAAATGATCTTGTGTAATTCCAGGTTTCAAATAAAACTGTTTTTTGCTGTTTAGATGCCATCTATACTAAGTCTGGAACTGAAACAGATTATTTCATTACTCATATATCACATAGCTTAAATTACAATGTCGCAGGCACAATAAATCTTGAGATTGTGAAGTTTTATCTCAATAATAAATAGGTTTTATCTCATGAGTTAAAAGCTTAAAACTTTCCAATTCAATGTCCAAAACATGAGTTGAGTGATTTATGCCCTGGTCTTGTTTCTTGTACATATTTCTATATGGTGAACTGGAATACTGGGAAAAAACTACTGACTTTCAGCAATCTAGCTAGCAAACATTTCTAACACTAGGATCTGCAGGATTGAGATTGAAAGCTTGGTTGTGAGAGGGTCAGCACATGTACACAACATAATATGTACTAACCAACGTTTGGCAGGGAAACTGACAAAGTTTCTTCACACACTAGAATTTATATGTCCCAAGTTAGATTCAAACCTAGAGGCTGAGAGGCCCTGTGGTCAGAAAATAAAAGACCAAACTAACCCAACAAACAAAGCAGACCAGGAACTCTTGTATAAACTTGTACAGAACTTAAACACAAATAGAGCAGATTGAAATAAAGCGATGGTGTGTTATACCCTAGTCAAGACACTTTGGTTATATCATAATACATTAAAGCCAGTTCTGAGATGGTGAAATAAACTAGAGTACCTAGAAAAAACGACCAACCTTTGATGGCAAGCAAACTTAAAAAAACTTTTTCACACTTGCATCTGCCCAAGTGGGATTAGAACCTTGTGAGAGGTACAGTTTCGAGACATTAAAAACAAACTAACAAATTAACAGAGCAGATCGGGAACACTTGTTTGAACTTTCACAAAATATGACCTTATAGAGTGAAGTGTATTAGTTTATTCAACAAAATTGGGTCAGAAATGGTGGATGAAATTTGAATCCCTGGAGAAAATGGTTAATCTTTGGTGGAAAGCAAACTGACAAACTGTCTTACACTATGACCTTTCCCAGTTAGACCCAAACTTAGACCACTCAGCCATAGAGGCCCCAATGATATGACTGAATAATCTTTGAAATTACTTAAGGTAAGTGTTATGTAGTTTATTCAGTTCATCTTTAATTCAAAATAATTTAATTTTCTTAATTCAGTTATGATACTGCAATACAAGATTAACGCAAACTCGCACGATCATTTTTCAGGTTATACTCTAATAAACTGCATTCATAGTGCTACCTGTGATATGCAGTGTGCACACCTTTTTTAGGTTATGACTTAATAAACAAGATATTCCTTAAATAGTGACCAGGTAGTCTAAAATATGCAGCTAATTGATCATATGGCCTTTCATCACCAAAGTTCACTCTGGCAGATCCTAGTTTGAGAGATTGTTGTTTTTTCTGAAATCTCTGAACTGATCCTTTCCTCTAGAATAAATGAATTTTTACTGTGGCATAAAACATGATTAATTCACTTCATGTGTTACTGAAGAATAACATATTATATTTGATTACATCAAACTTAATCAACCAATTTTCACCGTGAAGAGTTCAGCTTAATGTTACACATTAGTTAATTAGTACAATTAAATTATAGAACATTAGTTTAAGAGGAGATGAAATTCACTTAAACTTCTAATATGTCAGTTAATCTGTTGATATTGTTCAGAATCTTTTAAGAGGCATGTTTTCCCGAAGTTTTTTTTTAAATATTACAAAAGGAGTTGAGAGTGGAATAATGATAATTTATGTCTTCAGATTAGGATCTTCATGAGTGGATTTTAAATCAGCATAGTAATCTGTTTGTTTATTAGGCCAATTCAATTTAAATAGTAGATTCTATTCCAGGTTGGACAAAAATTTTGGTGCGGGTTGGAAGGTTTTATTTTTTTATTTTATACGAAAATCTCACATGGTTGACATCTACATCGGCAATAGGGCCCTTTTTTAGCTCAACTGGCTAAAGCCAGATGAGCTTATGGCATGATGCGCGTGTGCGTGCGTGCGTGCGTGCGTGCGTCCGTTAACAGCAAAAACTCAGAAACTACTGGGCCAATTTTAGCAAAACTTTGCAGGAATGATCCCTAGAAGGAGTAGATGAAAGTTTGTACAATTGGTTTCCATGGCAACCAAAAGTAGGTCACAGCGACCTAGAATGTAAAAAACCTAAAATAAGTTTCTTCTCTGAAACCATAGGTTATATTCAAAATCTGATGTGATATTTAGCTTCTAGACACCCTTAAACATGTAGGTTGTACATTTCGTGAAATTCTGTCAAAAACTAGGTTACGCGTTTTTAACGTTTTTCTGTCATACTTCAGCCTTAAGCTTTCATATTTGGCAGTTAATATCAGCTTGAGCCCCTTTACCAAGTTTGTACAAATGGTGGCCCCCGGTCTATTTTTGGCCCCACCCCAGGGGTCCATATATCTGCATATGCATATATGGCTTATAATTGAAAATCAACTTTGAAAATCTTCTTCTCTGAAACCATGAAGCCTTAAGCTTTCATATTTGGCAGTTAATATCAGCTTGAGCCCCTTTACCAAGTTTGTACAAATGGTGGCCCCCGGTCTATTTTTGGCCCCACCCCAGGGGTCCATATATCTGCATATGCATATATGGCTTATAATTGAAAATCAACTTTGAAAATCTTCTTCTCTAAAACCATGAAGCCTTAAGCTTTCATATTTGGCAGTTAATATCAGCTTGAGCCCCTTTACCAAGTTTGTACAAATGGTGGCCCCCGGTCTATTTTTGGCCCCACCCCAGGGGTCCATATATCTGCATATGCATATATGGCTTATAATTGAAAATCAACTTTGAAAATCTTCTTCTCTGAAACCATGAAGCCTTAAGCTTTCATATTTGGCAGTTAATATCAGCTTGAGCCCCTTTACCAAGTTTGTACAAATGGTGGCCCTGGGTCCATGCTCGGCTCCACCCCAGAGGTCCATATATCTGCATATGCATATATGGCTTATAGTGAGATATCAACTTTGAAAATCTTCTTCTCTAAAACCATGAAGCCTTAAGCTTTCATATTTGGCAGTTAATATCAGCTTGAGCCCCTTTACCAAGTTTGTACAAATGGTGGCCCCCGGTCTATTTTTGGCCCCACCCCAGGGGTCCATATATCTGCATATGCATATATGGCTTATAATTGAAAATCAACTTTGAAAATCTTCTTCTCTAAAACCATGAAGCCTTAAGCTTTCATATTTGGCAGTTAATATCAGCTTGAGCCCCTTTACCAAGTTTGTACAAATGGTGGCCCCCGGTCTATTTTTGGCCCCACCTCAGGGGTCCATATATCTGCATATGCATATATGGCTTATAATTGAAAATCAACTTTGAAAATCTTCTTCTCTAAAACCATGAAGCCTTAAGCTTTCATATTTGGCAGTTAATATCAGCTTGAGCCCCTTTACCAAGTTTTTACAAATGGTGGCCCCCGGTCTATTTTTGGCCCCACCCCAGGGGTCCATATATCTGCATATGCATATATGGCTTATAATTGAAAATCAACTTTGAAAATCTTCTTCTCTAAAACCATGAAGCCTTAAGCTTTCATATTTGGCAGTTAATATCAGCTTGAGCCCCTTTACCAAGTTTGTACAAATGGTGGCCCCCGGTCTATTTTTGGCCTAACCCCAGGGGTCCATATATCTGCATATGCATATATGGCTTATAATTGAAAATCAACTTTGAAAATCTTCTTCTCTAAAACCATGAAGCCTTAAGCTTTCATATTTGGCAGTTAATATCAGCTTGAGCCCCTTTACCAAGTTTGTACAAATGGTGGCCCCCGGTCTATTTTTGGCCTAACCCCAGGGGTCCATATATCTGCATATGCATATATGGCTTATAATTGAAAATCAACTTTGAAAATCTTCTTCTCTAAAACCATGAAGCCTTAAGCTTTCATATTTGGCAGTTAATATCAGCTTGAGCCCCTTTACCAAGTTTGTACAAATGGTGGCCCCCGGTCTATTTTTGGCCCCACCCCAGGGGTCCATATATCTGCATATGCATATATGGCTTATAATTGAAAATCAACTATGAAAATCTTCTTCTCTGAAACCATGAAGCCTTAAGCTTTCATATTTGGCAGTTAATATCAGCTTGAGCCCCTTTACCAAGTTTGTACAAATGGTGGCCCTGGGTCCATGTTCGGCTCCACTCCAGAGGTCCATATATCTGCATATGCATATATGGCTTATAGTGAGATATCAACTTTAAAAATCTTCTTCTCTGAAACCATGAAGCCTTAAGCTTTCATATTTGGCAGTTAATATCAGCTTGAGCCCCTTTACCAAGTTTGTACAAATGGTGGCCCTCGGTCCATTTTTGGCCCCACCCCAGGGGTCCATATATCTGCATATGTATATATTGGAAATCAAATTTAAAATTTTTTTTCTCTGAGACTGTAAGGCATAATGCTTTTATATTTGGCATTTAACATTAGCTCAAGTCCCTTTACCAGGTTTGTACAAATGGTGGCCCCCGGTCCATTTTTGGTCCCACCAAGGGGCACATATATCTACATATACTTATATGGGAAGTCAAATTTCAAAATATTCTTCTCTGAAACTGTAAGGCCTACAGCTTTTATATTTAGCATTTAACGTCAGCTCAAGTCCTTGTACCGTGTTTATATAAATGAAGGCACAAGAACCATTTTTGTCAGTTGAGCTCCACAGGCCCTTTTGGGCCTCTTGTTTCTATATTGCTGCTTATTAAATTATTGTATACCTCCACTTACATGTTGAGTGTCATGCCTGTAATTCTTTCGGACCACTGGTGAGATTAGATTCAAAATTAAGAAAACCATGCTCTGTCTGTAACATGTATGAACCTACTTTGGATTTCAACCTCGCACTCTTTTTTTTCAGGAGTGCGAATAGCCTTTTCTGAAATGCCACAGATATAACTGATATCGACATAACTCTGGAATAGACTTTGAATATGCCTGGGATGGGAAACGAAAATAAAATGACTTGGGGTGGCACATTTTTGGTGGGGCGGGGGGGGGGGGGGGGGGGGGGGGATTAGAATCTACCAATTAAGTTGAATTTGCCTAGTCTGTTTATTTATTTCAAAAGGGTTTGGTAATACAGTGCGTCTGCCTTTTCACGCTCTGGTTAGCTATTTTCACACTGACAAATTATGGCCCAATGAGAGAGCTCAATTTATTCTAAGTAATTAAATGAGACTAGTTTTATCATTTTTAGATGTTATGTGTATTTTTAATGACTTGTTCTTAAGCTGTTGCATCTTGGGAGTTGAATAATATTTTTGTAGAAAGAAATGCACAAATGCAACAATTTTGAAAAAAGCATCAGTATTAGTAAATGTTTATTTTTTCAGTATAACGAAATCAAAAAAAAAAAAGATACCGGTAAATAAAATTTAAAAAATAATAATAGTAAAAAAAAAAAAAAATAAAAACAAAAATAAAAATAAAAATAAAAATAAAATAAACTAAGTGTTTTTACAATTTTTAATTTTTAGATACTGTTCATGAAAATGACATTTCTGCTTATTCACTGTCACAGATTTCATGTTTCAGATTTATCTCAATTTTGTGAAATTTGACCAGTCAACATCTATGGAACTGTTGGCTGCCTTAACTACCATATGTTTCTGCTTAGCTGGTTCAAGGATGCAGATTCAGAGCTGTGGTTCTTGCATGACTGTTTAAATCTTGGAGACAAATATAAGGATGGTTGAGCAGTGCAGTTTTTATCGTGTCCTCGTGTTATGGAAATGATGCCATTATTGGCATTATTTACCACAAAATGTCCAAGAAAAAGATGTATTTACTGGGAAATGTAATTGATTTTTAGGAAAATGACAGTTTTTGAGAAAAAGTGGTTCTGACACAAAAGGACGTCAATTTATCTTTGCTGTTTCAGATATCGGTTTTTGTTTCATTTTTCAAATGAATAATATACTATTTCTTTTTTTTCCAGATTTTGATTATTTTTTAATTTAGAAGAAGAAAAAGGTAAGCCTTTTAAATTGCCATTACAACATATCTTGCCAGGGTTGAAATAATCATGGGCTTCCCTACATTTGAATTTTTTTGACAGTTTTCATAAATTAACATAGAAACTAAAATTGGAGCTTGTCCAAACTAATCTTCTTTAGACCAAAAACGTTGTTCAAGAAAGGGTTTTTCGTGGACATGGAAAAATTACAATTAACAGTTGGTCAGTTTAGACATATTTGAGTTAACTCAGGTTAAGTTATTCGAGTTTCAATGTAAATAGTTTTAAAAGACATCAAGTGGAACTCTGTATAAAAAAAGTGCTGTATGCCCTAGTTGATTTAAAATACTGAGAGGGGGGGGGGGGGGGTTCGTTCTTGAAGTGAGAGAAAAGGAGTATTTATTTAGTACCATAGAAAAACAGCTTTATATAGAAGTTATATTTGGTTAAAATATAAACAAAGAAATTTTTAATTACAGTGGTCTTTACAGACAGGTGGTCTTAATGCAGAGGTAATCATTATACCAGTTTTACTCTATACACTTACATTATACATATACATGCGTATTATGCTAATTCAAATTGTGTCTATATAATGCAAATATGGAGTAATATTTAAGTTTGCTTTCAAATGTAGATGGGGGGCCTAATTATAATGGTGTCTGAGAGGTTTAAGGGGCAAGTGAGGCCCCATACCTATTAGTGGCTATGATTCTATAAATGATGTGGAATTGTAACAGCAGTAGGGTTTTACATTAGATATACTGGTAAATTGAATTTTATACTAATACACATATTTATGTATTGTGCAACCGTTTCTCTGAACCCGTCGGAATTAAACATTGCTTTTGATTTCACTTCAGACTTAGGTTTAAAATTAGTTTGTTTTATAAATAATACATTTTGTTTGTTTTTGTCAGTTATGATGTTAAATTAAAGGGATATAGAGATGTAACTTAATCAAAGATTGCAGGTTGATCGATCAGATAGAAAAATTAATAAAACCATACAAGATTTAAATTGAAACAAAATTGAGATACGATTTGGGAATTAATTGAATCGTAACAACTCTGTGTGTAAATATTAACCATATAAGGGTCAGTTTTGTAAGGTATCAAATCCGGAAACTTTATTTACCCGAGGCAAAATTAAACATCATATTGCAGATTCTGCATCATATAAATGTTTACACAAAGGCAATTCGTCATTAGTGATGTATTGATTCTGAACAGAATTGTGGCTATATTGTATTTACTTATGTCTTATTAGCTTGTCCAGGCGTTTGACACGTATAAATTCTCGTCAGATTGTGAATATCGCTAATTAGGTTTTTTGGGATTGATCCAAAATAATTTTAGACCAGGAAAAAAATTATTCTGGTACTCAAAACTTGTCCAAGAAAAATTTTCGTTTTTCTAAATTGTGAATATTGCTTTAAATATTTTCATTTTGAAAGAAAAAATTAATAATTTATTTTGAAAAAATGCGCAAAAAGCATGCATAAATATTTTCATTTTTAAAGAAAAAATTAATTAAAAAAAATGTTAAAAAAGCAAGCATAATATTTCTAAGAAAATATTTTCACACTGAATTTTTAGCAAATTCTTTGTACTAATTAGCTTTTTTGTTTTTTTGTTTTTTTGTTTTGTTTTTTTTTTGTTTTTTTTGGTTTTTTTTTTGTTTGCAATAAAATACTAAAAATATCTAATATAATATTATTTGTATAATGTATACCCCTTATACTCTTTAAAATGCAATTTATATGATCATTTACAGAGTTTCATTTTATATTCAAATCCCCCAACAACTGTCAATTTGGAAAAATGACTTCCTTTTGTAAGTTTTATAGTTAATTCAACATGAATTAAAATGGATTAATTATTATTCAGGATAATTAAGCACAAATTTAGCACCAAACTGGTAGATTAGTCTTTTTTTGTTTTACTGGAAGTGAATTTGAAAATTGTAATTAAGCTGTTATTTGTAGTGATGAAACCCGCATTTTAATCCACAATAAATAAATAAAAGAAAAAAAAAAAAAAATTCAAAGCTTTAACAATTTTGATTATCATGTATTTTTAGTGAATTTTGAAATTTGGAAACTAGGCTATAACTTTTAGTGATGCAACAAGTATTTAAATCAACATTGAAAAAACTTCAATACAGAGCTTAAATTTTTTTGATTATCAATTTATGGTCAGTTGACCAAATTGTTGCAGCACCATTGGACAAGATTTTTTATTTGCCGACCTCTTGGTTTTCATGTCAAATCATATTTCTTGGTTCATCACATTTCTGGTGAGACTTGGTTCTGCAGATATTTTGTTATTTATTGAAAAGCTAGAAACTTTCAATTAACTAAAAGTTGCCCTGAATGTGTGTGCTAATACAAGGTAAAATATCAAACACACTTGCATATCTCATGCATACATGAATTTGTTCGTGGATTAATCTAAAGAGATTGATATCCTTGCTCTCGTCATGAATAGCTGAAACCAACCCAACCCAACCAACCAACATTAATGCTGGCTCATTTCTATGCTTTAACAGATTGGTTTGAATGGTCAAAGCATTAATGATGGATTTTTTTTTTTTGTCGTTAGTCTGAATGCTATTTCATATAGAAATATGATACACACACTTAATATAGCAATAAATGTCACATTCTGATTTACAGTGTTACAGCCGTATCTATAATTAATCTGTGTCTGAGTAATGATTATAATCAAAAGTTATATATATGTACTGGTATCAGAAATGTACTGGGCCCATGAGTTTCACGATCATTCACTCAATTGAGGGTACACTCAACTCAAATATTTCCATTGTTCTCTCATTAATATTTTTAAAATTTGAAGTTTTTTGAGACATTGTTTTATGATCAACAAGCCTACACTTAACAATTTATATACAAAATATACTAGTATATTGTAACATTAGATATTCAATTTAACTGTGTAATGTCTTTAAAAAATGAAATTGAAATATTCCCTAATTTGAGATGAGTGTACACTCAATTGAGTGAATGATTGTGAAACTGGGGCCTGCTGTACAATTGGGACTGGGGTAATAGAGAAATGACCAAATCAAAATTCTTTCATTAACATTGAGATATATAGTCAGTTCTGGGATGGTGGAAGAAACATGAGTACTTAAAAGAAAACCACCAAATATCAGCATTTTAGCAAACTGAATATTTTTTAATACTGGGATCTGTTGGAGCAGAATTTGAATCTATGTGTTGAGAAGTACTGTGGTCAGTAAATGTCTGCTTTAGACCACATGGCCAAAAAAGGTTTCTCTGTATAATTGAGTGAGTGAGTTAATGTTTAAAGCTGTGTCAGCTAGTGATTTCACGATAATAGAGTAGAATAGAATAATCATCTCCGACATCACCTACAATCGATTCTCTTTTGGAAGAATCGATGTTTTTGACGCTAGTTTATTTTTTGGGGCGAAATGATGCAAAGTTTATTCTTTGGGGGGAAATGATGCAAAGGGAGCGAACTCATTGCATAGAAATGGCAGAAAGTGTCTGTACAGAAGAAAAAGACAAAAACAGTCTTTATAGCTACCATGGGAAAACAAAATCAAGCGTATGGAGATTTTTTGGGTAAAAAAACTGGGAGGGACCATCGACAAAGGAAAATTGAAACATGCAGACCATGATTTGCAAACTCTGTATGAAGTCGTACGCTAACAAAAGTACAGTCTTTGGATGTTAAATAGATTTTTAAATTTGTCAAAGATTTCGATTATTTTCCGATTCATAATCAATTTTTTTGCTAAGTCCTATTTGATTATCAATTTTAAAATTGGTCCAATTTTTCAACACTAGTGTCAGCATTATTGCAGCTATTAGTGGTTAGACTCTGTGTACCGGTAATTGAGGATAGTAGTTTGAGTTATTCTCTGGTTTCACAGTCATTCCTTTAAACATAAGAGATTCCTTTTCTCAACCTGTTTGTTTCATAATTTGAGGAAAAAAAATTATTTTACACTTAGTATTTTGTAACCTGAAAGATTGAATAACTGTTTAATATCTTTAAATGGGTATCAGGTGGGTGGGTGGGATGGGGGCTTTGTAGCTGCTTTGTTTAAAGTGTGCATTTATGGACCAAAGCATATATTTATTTTTAAGTTCATATATATACCCCTCGGGGCACGTCATAATGTCAGATAGTTTGTCTATTTGTTTGGCAAAGGTTGATGATGGATTTTCTGGACACTCCAGTTTACTCCACCATCTCAGAACTGGCACATTGATATAAGTTAAAGAATCTTGACAATGAATGTAAAACTTCATTGGTCTACTCTACTCCACTTCTTAATTTAAAGGAAGCTAATTTAGCATCCTTAAGTATTTAAGAAAATTTCCTTAGTGGGGAATAAAAAATAACAAATATGATTTCTCTGAACCACTCCATGTTTATACACATGTATATCAGTTAAATATGTCTGAAAACATGATAATTTGATTTGTAATTCATTGGCAGGAAATGGTAATTTGAGAAGAAATTTTGTTTTATTTAAGTTTCGACTATAAATTTTTCACATTTTCATGACATAACTTTGTATTCACAGGATCCATATAAAAAGTGAAACATGTATTAGGGTACACATCATGATTTGTCATAAATGATAAATAATTTTATAGACGAACATCTCATAAGCACATATTTGGGATAGCTTTTTACACATTTAGTTACTGTAATATATGTTTTTGAAATCACCAAGAGAAATCAAGTGTTAATTATAAGAGTGCTTGTTAGGACTCGGACAAGGAAGTGTTATTAATTTATTTGTCAAATATAATGGACACACCCACAATTTATAAAAAAAAAAAGAGAGAGAGCAAATTTTGTGTTTTGGAAGGCATGGCGAGAAGAAACTCCAATTCACAGTGTGGTAAGTGTTTACATGTCTGGATGCTTTTGCTGTCACAAAATCAGTGTACTAAGTTTGGCTACTAAAAAGCTTGGCTGATGTCATGGCATGGCATAGCATGTGTACATAAACTCTTTCTCTGAAACCACTTGGTTAATTTGAATCAAATTTTGTTTGTAAAGTCCAGAGATGAAGGGGACTAAAATTTAATTCTGGCAGAAGTATTGCTAATGCCTGAAAATGTGTTTTTTTCACATGTTTGATTCTCAAATATGTTTCTCACAATAAAGAATTTGTCTTTAATAAAGGCTAAAAAGGTTTTAATAGGCAAAATTCCTCACACTGAAATCTCTTTAATTGGGATTTAGTTAAAAGCATAGAGTGGAGTGGTGTGGAGTAATGGAGTTCTACTCCCCAGTCAAGATTGTTTCACTTATTTAGAGGCGGTCAGTTCTGGGATGGTGGAGGAAACTGGAGTGCCCGGAGAAGACCACTGACCTTCGGTAAGTGAACTGACAAACTTTCTCACACTAGGATCTGTCCCAAGTGGGATTCAAACCCAGGCTGGTTAGAGGCACTGTGATCCGTTTAAAAGCATAGAGAGGAACTTTCTATGATTGAGAATTGCAAGCCATTGAATTAAGGCCTGGATTCAACAAGTAAATAGTTGGTTTTGAGTGACTGTGTTCTTATATTACAGGGTCCGATTTCGATTTTAGAGAGTATAAAAAAGTTTACCTTTATTTCTCTCGAATAGATCCAAAACTAGGTTAGGTATTTCATTACCTGAGTTGTAATACTGATTTAATCCTGATTTTTAGCCACTTGCCATACAAGTGCTGTATTAAACCTTTATTTTAAAGAATTATATTTCTATATTGGACAAGGATATACATGTACATAACAAAATCTTATATCAATTAGTTTCCAGGATGATGCAGAGTTTATTTTTAATGTCTTAGATACAGTTCAAGATAAGGTTTTTAAAAATAGTCTTTTTTAGATTATAATTGTCAGTATTTGTGAAAATTTTGGTGTTGTTACCACATAAAACATTGATTTAAGGTTGATTTTTTAATTGAGTACTTGAGGGACCTAAATTGGCCAAGTGTCTAAAGCCAGTGCTTACAGATCATAGTGCTTCTTACTGCCTAGGTTTTAGATCCAAGTGTGAAAATATTAGTCAGGTCGCTTGCTGAAGGTTTTTTTCACCATCCCAGAAATGACCTTTTTGAGCACCTGACCTCACTTCCTTGATGGAAGTTCTGGTATATAACTAATTTTGCCAGCTTTAAAGTTTTTACTTTTTTTTTTTTTTTTTTTTTTTTTTTTTGATTGTGGTTTGGACAAGGACCAGTATATTGGTTTTATTAATATATAAGTGAAATTATTTGGGCATAAGATATCATTACTAAACTCAACTCTACTGAACTGAGTATATTAAATGTCATTTAAAAGGACTTTTTAATTCTAGTTCAGCTTTGCTAACTGCATTAAGAGCAATGGGTTCTTGTCCATGTTGTTTTTATTTTCAGAAAATTATCTGATTGAATAAAGAGCGAGAAATCAGTGTTGTAAAAAATACGAAACACAGACACCTAGAATTTTGCTCAAGAAGTACATTTTGATTTGATGGCCCAGGCAAGAATATTTCACTTGTATCAAGATGTCACTAGCTATAGGTGAAGTTACAGAAATTTTTACCTTTGCAGTGCACTTAGAGCAAAGTGCAGGAAGGATTCTTTAATATGTCACATCTGCTGTGACAGGTGTATAGAAAAACCAGAGTGCCCTGGAGAAAACCACAGACCTTTGGACAAGCACATTCTTGCACTATGATCTGTCCCCAGTGGAATTCGAACCTGGGCGGTAAAAAAAAGACACTGTGAGTTGTAATCTCATTTTATAGAGTTAGAGAAGTTTTCCCTAAATTGTTATTATAGAAGAAATAAAAAATACAATTTTTTTTTTTTTTTTTTTTTTTTGGAAAAAAAAAATTGATACAGTGTTGAATTCTACAAAGGTGCTGATTACGGAATTACATTTGTGTTTCTCTGTGTGTCTTATTAAGTTAATTTCTGTTTCTGTTTTCTGTAACACCATCTGATCATGTAGTGTGTCAAAATTTCTATATTTTATTACAGACATGTACAGAATTTTATATTAACTTATAGTTCGATGTAACTTTGATTTCATCATGGGTTGTGAGTTTCAGATGTGATTTTTTTTTGGTTAAAATGACATGGTTGTGTCATTGATGTACCATATGCCATGTGTCAGATAAAATGAGTGATTCTTAATTACCTATACTTTTATTGTTGAAAAGATTTGACAGTTATGGTTTTCATGTCATATATCAAAAATTGTCCTCGAGAGATGAATAATTAAACCTTTTCATTTTGATGTATTTGAAAATATTTTGTAGGTTTTTAAACAATATGCTTTTTTTAAATGTTCTAAAAGATTTTTTAAAACATTATTTCAATAGAATGCATCTTTAAACATTGAAAGCTTTAACAACTCTTCAAGATTTTAGCAAGCCACAGCTTCAATTTGGTTTTTCGAAGCTTCATACATTCGCCATATAATTTCCTCTAATTTTAGGAAATCTTGTTTTGAAAAGATTACTTGGTCCTGTCTAAATTTGATCTAGCTTTGCCTAGATGTAACCCAGTTTTGACTGAATATGACAGAGGAAACCAGAGTGCCTCAGAAATAAACACATCAAACAGACACATTTTATACTAAGATCTTGGATTTGATTGGGCTAGATTAAATAAATGGTGTTTTACATCCCATTCAAGATTCTTTTACATATATTGAGACGGTTCAGGTTCTGGAATGGTTGAATAAATTGGAGTACTGAGAGAAAACCACTAACCTTTTGCAAGTGAACTGACAAACTTTCTTGCTCTAGGATCTGCCCGTCTGGGGTTTAAACCTATGCAGTGTAGCTACTGTGAACTGTAAGCATGCACTTAGACCACTTGTTCACTGATAGTCCCCTGAATGAGATTGGAAGCTAAGACCACTTGGCCTTTAAGGCTAAATAATGATTCAATACTTGAATAGTTTAATCAGTTGTTTCCCCACAGTTCAAGACTAAATTTTTGTTTTGAACTTTTTTTTTTTTGGAAAAGATTTTATTATGTAATAAAATAACCATCAAACTGAAAAACATTGTTTTAAAAATTATTTTTTTTCATGATAAAACAATAATGGTTTTATTGATATTTTGAAATTGTGTAAATAATAAATGAGTAAACCAATTAAGCTTGGATTAAGTGAACCTTTTGTTGTGTAAAAGTTGTCAGCAGCTTAAAAGATTCATAGCTTATTGATAACGATCTTGGAGGAAAAATTGTTTATACAAAATAAAAAAAAATTGAAGTCTTTGTCACACCATTCATTGTTGTAACTTTTAGAAACATTCATAGATTATTTATGAAAAAGATACTTTGGTATTAAGATCTGGATATGACAAAATTGCTTCAAATTTAATTATCTTTAAAGGTTTAAACATTTCTCTGAAAGCATAGACAAAAGCAACATCATATCAAAATGATGGAACAATCTCCTGTGAAATGTTCATTTATTTTTTAATATCCTGATGTCCGAAACTGCTTGACAAGATCTTCAACAACTATTTTCAGTAATTTGTTTGTTATTGTCATGGCATTGAAGAATTTGTTTTTATTATTTTAGGTTTTCTATTCAAATATAATATCAAGTGAAAACATGTCGTGAAAGCTTGGGACATATTAAAATGTATTTGATTTTACAAGTCATGCCGTCTTCGATTTCTTTCCAGCCTAATGTTGATTTATTTAATGGTTTTCTTACATGTTCTCTCAGATACTTCATCGCTTACTAACAGCACAAATCATTTCTCCCTCGGGGGATTTTCAGAAAATATTGCAAACTGCTACATTGACAAGTACGGGAAAATAAATCTAATTTATTATGGTATTTCTTATTCTGTCAGAACCACATAACCATATTGGTATTACAATAATTTAAATTAAATATTTACTTTTTCTTCTCTTTACTCATATGCTTGTCTGATTTCTTTACATTTCTTCACGTGATAGACAAATGGATCGAAAATAATTGATGCAGTTAATCAAATTGATCCGGGTAGGTGAGAGGCTTGCATATTGTCTTGTTTCCATGCTGTTTATTTTACACAACTTTTGTTTGGAAATTGTTCACTTTCTTCAGATTCAGTAATTAGATTGATGTTGGTGTTAACCGTAAGAAATTGGGCTTGTTCTGTGAATAAGGTCCTGCCAAATGATATTAGGTGCAACAAAGCATTAAAGATCTAGACATATTGAATTGTTACAGAATAACAATCTAATCTATATGGTACTTTCAAGGCTCTTCTTATATGGAGGATTTTAAGACCAAAATTTGGCCTTATTTCCAGGGCCAAAACACTGTTTTTTTTTTAACAGGTTTGATTTTCATTTTCACAAACTGAGAATTTTTACCTCATTACTGTAAATCTGAAATTTTTATCTCTGTTTTTTTTTTCACTTAAATGAGCGAGAGTTACAAGAGGTGAAAAGAAAAAAATCACAAATATTTTAGTTTGATTTATTTTTTACTTCATTCAAAATGTCAGTCACATGACATCACAAAATAAAAAGCCCAGCTGTATCATTTATTAGAGTTTTAAATTTAAGATACTGCTTTCTTGCCTGTGATTGGCATTAGGAGGACAGAGTGTCAACTTTTATCTGGTGACAGGATGATTGACAGGAGGAGCTTTATGCGGTTGTCTGTGGCATACTGACTTGGTGAGCTAGCAGCTTATCAAAAAGTTTCCCAGAGTGTGCACTAGTACACTGCAGATCCAAAAACACACTTGCACATCTCATTTAGCTTATATGCAAAATTTGTCTGAGATAAATCACCTGATCTTGTCAGGAATAGCTTAAAATTGCTGATGTGTTGTTAAACAATGTTACAACAAGAATAAAAACAAAATTATGCAAATATCTTAGAATGACAATACAGGTATTAGTGAAAATAAATTGACACAAATATTTACATATTTACATTAGTCAATAGACTTTTACTGTTATGCAAGTTGCTGCATGTATGTTATTGCCTTGCCTTTTTTTTTTTTTTTTTTTTTTTGTTTTTGTTTGTTTTTTTTTTTTTGTTTGGTGTTTTGATATATAGAAGCATTATCTTTTTATCTTTTTTTTTGTTTTTGTTTTTTTTGTTTTTTTTTTTTGTTTGGTGTTTTGATATATAGAAGCATTATCTTTTTATCTTTTTTTTTCTAACTTATTTTTTTAAATTTAATTAACCTTGCCCCAATTCCAAAACACACAGTAAGGTAGCTTTGACTTTTGACATTATTATCTAAATTTCAATAAATAATTATTGGAAAACGTCCATACATGTAGATCTAATTACTTAAAACACCTCAAGTTTCATTTAACCTTAGTATTTTTTCAAATGAATTATAATTGTGGAAATACATTAATTTTCATTAAAACCATGTTGCCACGAGCATTTTTCACAAGTATTTGTAATTTATTTCTTTTGTTTTTTAATTTAAATTTCTATTTTTAGCAATGCTTTAAAGAATTGACCTTTTAGCATCAAATGTTTACCCTGTTATTTAGGACATAAAAAATTAAATTTAAAACCTAGATCTTGCGGGAGTTCTTGTAAATTAATTTTCATGTCCTAAATTACAGGGTAAACATTTAACACTAAAACCTAGATCTTTCAGAGTTCACCACTGTGGTTGCTCAGTTGGTAGAGTGCTCGCTCCAAATGTGGTAGGTTATGGGTTCGAACCCCACCCAGGTCTGACCCATGACTTGAAAGTGGGTATTGACTGTTCTTTTAGCGAAGCACCCGGCATTGCGAAATGAAAGTCACAGTTCTTTGAGATGGAAACTTAAAATAAACCAGGTCCTGTGTCACGGTAGGTGTGGCACAATAAAGAACCCTGCTGTATGATGCCATCAGTGCAATGCACAGGTAAAATTTCTGCAATTTCATCTATAGTTGGCGACATATTGATATATTTTTGACTGGGATGTTAAACACCATTACTCAACTCAATCACTCAACTATTGCAGAGTTCTCGGTATAATTTCTGTGTTTTTAATGGCTTTGGTCTTTTATAAGTATATTTTGAAATTTTGAGTGTTGAGCATTCCAGGAAGTTGGTAATTTGATTTAGTTTAGTTTTATATTTCGACCTTTTCCTTTCTTTCAAATGGTTACATATTTTAATTTGATGTAGTGTCGTTTCCTCTCCATATGTTTAATACCGACTGCGATATTTTATTTATTTTAATTTTAGTTTTTGTTTTTATCCACTCTAGGGTCTAGCAATTTCAAAAAATTCTGTTGGGAGAAAATGTCTTGAAATAGAGTTTTGTGAAAATAAATTCCATTGGGGCCTTGATAACTAAAAATCTTCACTGACATAAAATTTTGTGGTTTTCACTAACCCACGGAAATAGCAAAATAGCAAAATAATTTAATCCCCACAAATATTTTTGATTTGCAGTGTGTCATAAATACCTTTATTATATGACTACTGATTTTACTAAGTTTTGATTGGTTGAAAACATGTTAAGCTGCAGTGGACAGATCGTTATGTTCACCGCGCAATTCTGCACGTGAGGGTAATATCATGTTCCAAATTGCCCCACAAGGTCCCTAAAAATAGACGACGGTGATTTCCCATTGTCCAAGAATGGAACCAATCAAAGTCGTCCTAAGTTTTTGATAAGCCAATCATAATTGATCTACTTTAAAAGCATCGGATCTCATTGCATCTTCTGAAAATCATGGCGGATAAAAACAGAAGCTGTTACGAATTGTTTTGAAAAGACGCTTGTCTGTCAGTCATAAAATAAAACAATTATTGACTTTAAATTTCGGTTAATACAAGGATTTATGACCCCAAAAGAATGTTATATTCACCTCGGCCTACGGCCTCGGTAAATATAACATTTCTTTTGGGGTCATAAATCCTTGTATTAACCTCATCAAAAGTCAATAATTGTATATTGTCTTACTCCAACAGGTTCTTATACACTTGTTCTAAAAAGAATCTCATTGGACAAGATCTGAAAATTTTGTTTATGGACTACATTATACCGCTTGCACTAAACAGGGACCTTAATGGTCAAGTGATCTGAGGCTTTTGCATATGGACCACAGTCAGCCTCTAACAGTCTAGACTCTCATATCACTCAGAGTAGATCTTTGTGCAAGACCTATCAGTTCACTTACCAATGATAATAATAATAATAATAATAGTTATACATGTAATATATTTATTATTATTAGTTTTTTTCTAGTTTTATTTTTATTTTATTTTATTTTTTTTTTTTTTTACATAATTTTTTTCCCCCTTAATCCAAAGGTTGACTGTTCTGATATAAATGAATCAATCTTTAAAAATAAATTGTATCACACATTTATTTCACTTTACTCCAGCATGAACATGCAAGCAATTTTAGAGTTTTTGGTTCAATTTGTTGTACATATTTAGTTAAGAAATAACTGTACATATATTGTCAAGATATGACAGTAAGCATACTATTCTTTTGACAGCACTTGTTGGCATTCAATTATTGTTTTGTATGGAAGAAAATTTTTTTTATATTTACTTCAAATAATATAACAATAAATCTTGATTTGAGAGACCAGAAAATCTCTAATTGTATCTGTGGTGATTAATTAGAAGATAACTTTTTTTTTTCTTTTCTTCGAGAGGAAACATCAATTTTAATGAATACAGTTTATGGTTGGATTTCTATAATTAATTAAAGCGATATAACAAATGATAGACTTTAAAAATTTGACAAAAATTGGTAAATCCTTTTACAGCAAATTTAGAACAAGATTGTTGTGTTGGTTAAATTGTAACTTGCATCATGTGATGATTAGAATTCTCCGAAGTAATAATACACTCCCCCCCCCCCCCCCCAAAAAAAAAAAAATAAATAAATAAAAATAGAGAAAGAAAGAGAAAAAGAAAAATAAAAATTAATAAAATGAAGTATATAATAATAATAAAAAAATTAAAGAAATAAAGAAAATAAACTAGAATTGAAAGTGGGAGGTTGTGGGTTCGAACCCCAGCCAGGTCTGACCCAAGACTCCAAAGTAGGTAGTAGCTCTTCTTTCTCCAAGCACTCGGCATTATGAAGTGAACGTCATGGTTCTTTCGGATGGGAACTTAAAATAAACGAGGTCCCGTGTCACGGTGTGGCACAATAAATAACCCTGCTGTATAATGCCATCAGTGCAACACACAGGTAAAATTTCTGCACTTTGCCTATAGCTGGTGACGTCTCGATATAAGTGAAATATTCTTGACTGGGACGTTGAACACCATTACTCAACTCAACTCTCAACTCAGAGTTGTATGTGCCTGTCCATTTGTAGATACCGGTTGATAGGTTCACAGACAGTACATGTAGTTTAAAAATTATTTGAACAATTTTAATCATATTTGGTTTGAAGATTATCTATATGAATATGGGATCTAAATTTTCATTCCTCAGATTTTTTAAGTATTGCACAAGTTGTGATCTGGTTTGGCTTGTAAAAAACACTGCATCAGTATTTTTATCTTGGTGAATCCTTAAATATTTACTAAGGTCAGACAACGGTTTGCAAATTCAATTACAGTATACATATTTAATCCTCAAAACTCTCGCAGTGAATGATACCAACAATACCACCCAAAATGAATTTCAGGGACAGAAGTCCCACTGAAATCCACCAGGAATTATACTGTGGCAGATTGAACAAAAACACTCTAGCATTAGTGGAAATTCAGGTGTCTACTTGAGCTTTACTGTACTTAAAAAATCTTTAAAAAATCAAAATGTTATGTAAGTTTCAATTTGTTTCAGTTTCAGATCTGGTATATTTGATACCATTTTAATATTTTTACAGTTTTATCATTGATTACAGTAAAGAATTGCTAATATACCTGATTAATATTCAAATCAATTTTTAATTATCTACTCTATTTAAAATTTTTTTATATGTATTATTCTCAGAGGGAAAATTATGCAGTAACATCAGAAACAAGGAATATTTATAATCATGTTTTCACGTTCGTTTGTAAATATTTAAATACTAAGTACTTAGATACTTATAGCAACCATTCTGGTCCATACCTGTGTTAATGGCCCTATCTGAGGTGCATAAAATTGCAACAAAATGATGACCATGATGACAGTGACATCACGATGATGATGATGATGATGATGATGATAAAAGCAACAATAATGATGACGATTGGTGATGAATATGGTGATAATGACAATAAGAGAAACAACAACAATAATAATAATGATGATAATGATGGTGATAACAATAAAAGCAACATCAACATTAACAACGATGATGATGATGATGATGATAGTAATACAAATAACAGTAACAACAACAACAACAATAACAACTATAATAATGATAATAATAATCATAATAATTTGCTCCTATAGGTCTTTGAAATGCTTTAATTTAACTTTTTAATTCTTGATTGTATATAAATAACTGCATTTTGAAAGACACTGTTATGATAGTGCTTTATATGTGAAAACTTACAGGTTAAACTTTGCAAGGGAAATAGATAATATAATAATAATAATAATACATGTAATAATAATGATTTTATTATGCACCTATAAGCTTTTTATTCTTGATTTTATAAGGCTACATGTTGCTATTAGCAACATAAATTAGCAAACCTTTAAGTTAACCTTTGCGAGGGAAAAAGATTTGTTATGAAACTTTTTTTTGAAGAAAAATGTAAAGTTTTATTCAATTAACTCAGATACATTTATCTAAATAATAGTTTGATCCTACTTAAAACTGTTGATGGTAAAATTAATCATTTCGGAGAAGTTAAATAAAAATTGATGAGTATGATTGAATCAAGATTGCTATCATTTGATACTTTGCCGTATGGACTACAACGTTATTTCCTCCATTGATTGAATAGCCAATCTAACCCTGATAAAAATATTCTAAAACTCATAAATTTGGGGAATATTGATCCATTTTGGTTGTGTTCGCTAACTCTTGTGGATTTTATCAAGCCGATAAAAACTATTCTTCTGCGTTCTTTTATCAGTTTTAAATGTTTGTTGGAATCCATTTAACCCCTATATCAATTTGATTAGCGCCATTGATAGTAGGGACATCCAAAGAGATTTATCTCTACACTCACAGACTCCTTCTTAAACTGAAAATTAAATATTTTTCCGAGGAATGACATGTTTGTTCGTCATTAAGTTGATGGTGGTTGTCTGATATTACAAGATGATTTAGCGATTCTGTTTAACGATCTGTGTGTCATCAGAGTTTGACTTTGTGCTTCAGATATTTATTTTCTTGATATCTAAAAATAACAAAATAATATTTATATTATCTCGGACATATTGTCATTGTTGCCAAGGGTGTTTTCCTATTATGGCATTAAGTTTCCCGTAATTATGACAACCAGGCTTTTAGTGTAACATCATCCCGTTATTTCGCAGAATTGTAACTATATATTTCATAAATATGTTCCTGTTTGATGATGTATGAGGTATAGAATTTTAAAAATTAATACTGCTTTAACATCAATTAGGAAAATGTTGTTTTTGTGTTTATTATTTTTCTTTTTGTTTTAGTTTATTTATTGATTCATTGTTATTATTAAAATTGTTTATTATTATTATCATTTTATTTTTCAGGGTTGGTGTGTTAATGTTATAGAAAGTAGCAGAATTAATTTTCTCATAATTCAAATTTTGCAAATTATTTACAGAGTTGTCATCCCCTTTTAAAATAAAATCATTTGTGAAGGTGGTTTGCGAGAATTTGAATAGATTTGAAAGGGTGAAAAAATATGGAATAACTTATTACCAAAAAAAACCAATTGCTATGCCAATGTCAGTTGAGTTTTGAGCCAAAAGTAGCACCTGTTTTGCAAATTATATATTGATGGATTTTAAGCAAAAAGAGTCACTTTTCGTTGCCAATATGAGCACATGCTTGGACAGACAGTTAAGAGTTTTGGATTGAAGCTAGTAGGAACCCTCTTTGTGGCAATATTGGCACATGCTATGTTAATTTCAAATGCATTTTACAATATAAACACTCGTTGAGCAAATATGAGTATTAGGTTTCTTGTGAAATGTGAAAGTGTGCTTAGTCTATATGAGCACTAATTGCTAGGTCCATATGAAAATTGTTTTAGACAGCATGAAAACTACTAGATTTAATAGTGTGTTAAGCCAATATGAAAGTATGAGCACAGAGTCGTTTTGAGCACTGGTGCCACAATAAAAAGGATGGGCCTTGGTGGTCAAGTGATCTAAAGCCTGCGCTTATGGATCACAGTGCCTCTCACAGCCTGGGTTCGATTCCCACTTGGGACAGATCCTAGTGTGAGAAGGTTTGTCAGTTTGCTTGTCAAAGGTGGGTGGTTTTCTCCGGGCACTTCGGTTTCCTGTACCATCCCAGAACTGGACCGCTTCGAAATAAATGAAAGATTCTTGACTTGTGGGTAAAACACCATTACTGCACTCCACTTCTACTGCACTCCACTCCACAATAAAAATGATTCAGCCTATGGTAGGAAAAGGAAACATGCTGAACCAATATTTGTGCATTTGTTTCACAAGCTTTAATCTTTCAATGAAAAGTTAAAAAAGGGGAAATTTTAAATTTTTTAAATACAAAAGTCATGTATCATTACATGTCAAGTTAAAGAGCTGATTGTTAATGTTTTCTTTAAGTCTTTAAATTCTCATTTTGGAATTATATATTAATTGACAATTCAGGATAATTCACTTTCCGTCCTTCGTGTGTTAACTGAATTTGAAATATTTCAGTCTGTTTTTGAATTGATAATATTGTTCTTTTTAATTTCTTAACTGAATTTGAAATATTTCAATTGTTTTTGCATCAATATTATTATCAGTCATTGAAAAGTTAAACTGAATTAAATTTTGATAATTGTATTTGAAATATTTTGATCTTTTTTTCAATCTTTATTTCAAAATGAAAAATAAAAGATTTTAACTATTAGATTCTTATGTTAAATTTATCAATAAAAAGAGAAACTAATTCACTAACATATATTTCAGTATAACCTATTTTTACTAAAACTTGCTGTAACAGAACAAGTTGTCTTAAGTGCGTGCCGACACTGATCACAGTGCCTCTCACTCCTTAGGTTGGAAGCCATTGTTACTCTGGATAGAACCTAGTGTGAGAATGTTTGTCATTGTTGAAGATCTGGCCCCAGTTTCACAATCAATGATAATCACTCAACTGAGTGTACACTCAACTCAAATTCGGGAATATTTCTATGTCAATTTCTAAGACATTACACAGTTAAAATTGAATATCTAATGTAATATTTTAATTGTTTAGTGTGGGTTTGTTCAACAAAACAAAACATTGTCTCATAAAACTTAAATTTATAAAAATATTGATGAGAGAAAATTAAGAATATTTGAGTTGAGTGTACACTCAGCTGAGTGAATGATTGCCAAACTGGGGCCAGATTGTCATCTACAGGCACTCTGGTTATCTCCACCATTCCTGACTCGCTGCTTCAATATAAGTGAAATCAATCTTGACTGGCATGTAAAACTCAGTTACTGCACAGTGGTAGTATATTAGCTTTTAAGAATCAACTACATATCATTGAACACAACTCGCAACACAACTCACTTCATAAACAACTCACTACTGCACTCCTAGGTATATTAGCTTTTAAGAATCAACTGCATATCATTGAACACAACTCGCAACACAACTCACTTCATAAACAACTCACTACTGCACTCCTAGGTATATTAGCTTTTAAGAATCAACTACATATCATTGAACACAACTCGCAACACAACTCACTTCATAACAACTCACTTAACTGCACTCCTAGCTATATTAGCTTTAAGAATCAACTACATATCGTTGATCACAAATCACTTTCTAACGACTTACAGTCTACACATCAATGTGTTCAGAAATTAATTTAATCAGAAATGAAGGTGATCTTCCTTAGTTGAATGAAGAGCTAATCCATTATAAATAATTAAGTATATTCTTCTCCTATAAGATGAAGAGATAGAGGCTTAATAGTACAAATTTGGACAACTTCTTTGAAGTTTTAATATGGGGTTAGATTGCAGAAAAAGAAAAGCTAATTGATAGTATTGATATCTTCTGATGAGAAAATCGAGAACGTAGTAATTATTCCTCATTAGCGTTCTTTGTTACTCGTTAGGATGATGATGATGATGATATATGATGTACCACTGTAATGCATCTTCTTCTCAAATGAAGCATTTAATTTTGTCCATTTAATTTTCTTTTTCTGCCTTTTTTTTCTATTTTCAATACAGTAGAACCCATCTAAACTGACTTCAGATTTTTGTTGAAATTAGTCACTATTGGGAGTGGAGTTATGAAGTGAAGCAGAGTTGATTCAGGTCCAGTAAAGATTCTATTACTTATATTGAGGTGGTCAGTTTTAGGATGGCAGAGGAAACCTGAGTGCCCAGAGAAAACAACTGATAATCTGCAAAAAAACAAATTGTCAAACTTTCTCACACTAGAATAAGATCTGAGTTGTAATGGTGTTTAATGTCCCAGTCAAGAATATTTCACTTATATTGAGACATCGCCAGCTATAGGCGTGAGTGCAGAAATTTCGCCTGTGTGTTGCACTGATGGCATTATAGAGCAGCGTTCTTTATCGTGCCATGCCTGCCATTACACTGGACCTCAGTTTATTTTAAGTTTCCACCTGAAAGAACCATGACTTTCATTTCGTAATGCCGAGTGCTTGGTGAAAGAACAGTCAAGAATAAGATCTGAGTGAAACAAAGCAATATGTGTTGGGTGGTTCTGTGATCTGTAAGCATGCTTTAGTACCACTTGACCACTGAGGCTTTTACATTTATTTAACACTTAATAATTTATTTGATAATGTAAATGATATGTCATTATATAATAGATACTGTAAAATTAGATATATTGTAGGGGATTAGATTTCACTTTTTTTCATGGGTTAGTGAAAACCATGAAATTAAATGTCATTGAAATTTTTTTATTACCTTGCCCTTAAATATGATTTATTTTTACAACAAAACTAAATTCTATGAAATTTACTTCTAACAAAGTGGCAAAACAACGAAATTTTAACCCAACGAATATTAATGACAGTTAAATAGAGATATTAAATACATTCAGTGTTTAATTTTTAGCTCACCTGAGCTGAAAGCTCAGATGAGCTATTGCGATGGTTCACCGTCCGTCGTCTGTCGTGCGTTGTGTGCGTCCATTGTGTGTCGTGCATTAACTTTTAACATTTTAATCATCTCCTCTAAAACTACCAACTTTTAACATTTTAATCATCTCCTCTAAAACTACCAAACCAAATTTGATAAAACTTGGTAACCATCATGCCTGGATGAAGCCCTTTCAGATTTGCACAAATGAAGGAGTTATGTCCCCTTGGGGCCTCATAAGAAGGGAAATAGTGAAAAACTTTAAAAATCTTCTCCTCTGAATCTACAAGAGATATACCTTAGTTATTTCATTTATAACATCCTTAGGTCATCTATTTTTAGATTTGCACAAATGGTTGTCATGGGGCTCAAAATGGGGAAATTGTAAGGCACTGAGTGAGGAAATTGCTAAAAATCATATATTTGTCACTATATCTTGAAAACTATCAACTTTTTGTATAGGCATGTATATTGGAATATTGTAGGTATTTACATACCAATCATTTTGATATATGGTTCAAGGTCATTTGTTGAAAGGTCAAGGTCACAGCTGCAAAAAAAAAAGACTTAAATTGCTAATTATCTTGAAAACTATTACCTTTTTGTATAGGCATGTATATTAGAATATTGTAGGCATTGATATGCAAAACATTTTGATATATGGTTCAAGGTCATACGTTCAAAGGTCAAGGTCACAGCTACAGAAGAAGACTTAAATTGCTAATTATCGTGAAAACTATTAAATTTTTGTATAGGCATGTATAATAGAATATTGTAGGTATTGACATGACGATCATTTTGATATATGGTTCAAGGTCATATGTTGAAAGGTCAAGGTCACAGCTGCAAAAGAAAACTTGAATTGCTAATTATCTTGAAAACTATCAACTTTTTGTACAGGCATGTATATTAGAATATTGTAGGTATTGACATGACGGTCATTTTGATATATGGTTCAAGGTCATATGTTGAAAGGTCAAGGTCACAGCTGCAAAAGAAAACTTGAATAGCTAATTATCTTGAAAACTATTAATTATTTGTTCAGGCATGTATATTAGAATATTGTAGGTATTGACCAGGGGTCCAGAAACGGTCATATTTGCCGGACATGTCCGACAAAAAATATTTTTGTCCGATGTGAAATGTAGCTTGTCGGACATTTTTAGTTTAAAATAGAATTCAGTTAATCGGACAAGTAAATAAATATGTTTATTGGTCATTATTTTACTCGAGTATTCTTTGCTTTCACCTGTCAATCATTTTTAATAAACACTACAGATCTAATAATTAGGCTTTTGTTTATTAATCAGTTAAAATCCATGGTCTCAATCTGTTCCTTTTGTTACATCGTCCGAATCATCATTACTTTTGTTGATAAGTTGTTTATTAAGTAATCACATCGCTTGACAGACGGAAGCCATAAACACCTGTTAACTGAAGGTCATGGTCGTCGGACTATTTCAAAGAGGTTCCACGCGGGATGTTAACTAATATTAATAATACAACGCGCATAGTACGGTCTTGGCAAACTGTTTAGTTATAAACAAATAATTTTTAAAAAGTCTAAATAAAATCAAAGAGGTCTCAAAATAAGGTTCAGTAAAGTTGGTGTAACTTCGAGAAAACGGAAATGCACGATTGTCAATAAACAAAGATGGCCGTCAAACCTTGTGTCGTCAACGCCGACAGTTCAAAATCAACACATCAGTCTGACCATATATATTTAAATAATGTGGTAGTTAAACCCTTTTTAAAATCTACTATATTGACATTAAAAATCTACTTAAAATATTAAAATACACAGTCAGTAATATCGGTTTGTTTTTTTTTGTTTTTTTTTTTTCGGCATCGGTGGTGCAGTTGCTTTGAAAAAATGTCCGACACCTCAGTCAAAGTTTTCCTGAGCCCTGGTATTGACATACCAATCATTTTGATATATGGTTCAAGGTCATACGTTCAAAGGTCAAGGTCACAGCTGCAAAAGAAAACTTGAATTGCTAATTATCTTGAAAACTATTATTTATTTGTACAGGCATGTATATTAGAATATTGTAGGTATTGCGACAACGATCATTTGATATATGGTTCAAGGTCATATGTTGAAAGGTCAAGGCCACAGCTGCAAAAGAACTTAAACTGCTTATTATCTTGAAAACTATTAACTTTTTGTATAGGCATGTATATTAGAATATTGTAGGTATTGACACACTTATCATTTTGATATATGGATCAAGGTCATACATTCAAAGGTCAAGGTCACAGCTGCAAAAGAAAACTTGAAATGCTAATTATCTTGAAAACTATTAACTTTTTGTATAGGCATGTATATTAGAATATTGTAGGTATTGACATGACGGTCATTTTGATATATGGTTCAAGGTTATATGTTCAAAGGTCAAGGTCATATCAACATAGGAATACTAAAACTATTAATTATCTTGAAAGCTATTAATGTCATGCATAGGCATGTACAGTATCACCCGGATATATTGAAGTTGAGGGGACTTGGGAAACTAGTTCAATATATCTGAAATTCAATATATCATGGTACATAAAAAAAGACCATTTCAAAAAGAAATTTTCATTTATTCACTCAAAGTACAAAACATTTATCAAAACTGATTGGTAAAACACTATTTTAATCAAATAATGACTTAAAAAAGTCGGTCAATTTTAACTGTTTTTCTTTTTTTTTTCTACCAATTTTGGAAATAAATTCCTCTAAAATATTTAAAGAATTAAAGAGTTTTTTAACTTCTGACATTTGTGAACCACTTATATAAACATTCCTCAATTTCATTATAATTTCCAGATCTAAAACATTTACATTTTTGTGAAAACTCTGTAATATTACATCCTTTTGTTTATAAATCATTGTTAAAATGACTTAAAGATTTTATCCCAAAATATTTTGCGATTTCAGCCTTTGATTCCACTTTTTTTGTCGATTTCGTTTATAAGTTTATATTTTGTAATTAACGACAACGTTTTTCTCTTCTGTGGTGTGGATGCCATGTTGTTATTTCAGATTAAATTAAACAACTAACAAAAACATGTGATATTTTTATTTACCTTGAAAAGTACTCACTATGTACGATACTTATCTTTAATTATGAGTTCAAATCAGTTACTGCGACCCCGTATTTGGCCTCAACAGACTGACGGTAACCCGTATGATTGCGGCTAAATTGATCAAACTTCCGTTCAAAATACCACTTCAATATATCCGGGTGAAAGTCATAGAATTTGCTCTTGTCGGGACCAAAAAAAGTGTTCAATATAACCGGGAATTCAATATAAGCGAGTTCAATATAAGCAGGATTTTTTTGGTCATAAAAACAAGGTGTTTTGTAGGGGATTTTTTGTCATTTCAAAATATGCGGGAGTTCAATATATGCGAGTTAAATATATCCGGGATATACTGTATATTAGAATATTGTAGGTATTGACATGACAATCATATGTGGTTTGAGGTCATATATGTTCAAAGGTCAAGGACATAGCTGCATAATTACACTAAAATTCATTATTGATTTGGAAATTAGTCATTGCACTACAGTTACTTCATGCATATTATATAAGCTACTTATAAATGAAAAGTTAGTGGATATATTTCTGATTAAGTTTTGTGGGAGTTCTTAACTTTAGAAAACTTTTAAAGTTTCTGTACTTAATATATTGTCTATTGCACTTTGCAAACAATATTGGACATATCTTCAGGTGAGCGTTAAGGCCCATGGGCCTCTTGTTAATATTTTCCATAATATTTGATTTAGGCCAAGCTTGCTTTAAAGAAGTTGAAAAAAATACATATTGAAACATTTAAAAAAAAATTTTTTAAAATAAAAATACCCCCCCCCCCCCCCCCCAATTTTTTTTCTCTTTAATTTTTGAAAATTGTTTTCAAAAAAACACATGCCCTATAATTAAATTATATTTTATTTTTAGCTCACCTGGCCTAAAGGTTTATAACATTTATATTTAGCCCAAAAATATTTTTCATTGGTTAATGCATAACCCCCCCCCCCCCCCTTCATGTCTGAGTTACCAGTGTTTTCTATGTAGCCTACTCATTATTTATATATATATATATATGGGATTATCAGAAATCATTGACATCTAGAATTTTGATTATCAGATATAAAATATGAGGTAAAATGTGCCTTTCAGCAGAATCATGTTATAATCATCAGAAGGATAAAACATTTATTAGTTAATAAAAAAAAAGTTTTATTGCATGCAATAAACCAGGCTGTAAAAATGGATATTAGACTTCAAGTATCCACTGTGTGTCAGGAAATAGCATCAGCTTGAGCATGCAAGCATGTGTCTGATCAGTATAAAAAGGTCACAGATTTATGATTCTTAAACCCTTATTCTGGCTGTGTGTGGTATGTCTTTGAGCCAAATATTTCTTGCTATTTATTGCTTGATTGGATTTGAGTGATTTAATGATGTTTTACACCCCAGTGACAAGATATTTTCACTATATCAAGGTGGTCAATTCGGGGTAAGGAAACTAGAATGCCTGGTAAAAACCACTAACCTTCAGCAAGTGATCTGACAAACTTTCTACAAAAGGATCTCCTGGATTGGGATCCAAATCTAAGTAGTTAGAAGCACTGTGATTCTTACGCATTTATATGGTATATAATAGACCACTGGGTCAATGCGTCCCATACCCCATACCCCAGCCCCTACCCCCATCTTGCTTCAGTTGGCACAGTCATATGCTATGTATGAAATTGACATTGTGATAGCATTCCTTCAAAGGTGAGATAATGTACTCTTGGTTGCTTCGTGTTAGTGAAACAAGAATAAGTAACAATCTGGTTTGGAAAGGCCAAATTTTTTCGTTTTTTATCATATCAATTTGCTTGTATCAATCAGAATAAGGCATCAATCTCAGGGGTCACACTGACTTCAATTTTTTTTTCTCCAAAATTTTCGCCAGAATTATTATTTTTTTTGCCAAATACAATTTGTATGGGCCAAAGGTATTTTCTGGTCCAATTGTAATTTCTGGCGAAAATTTAATAGAAATAAATTGGCTTATAAAATCACAGGCACTTGTTTCTGTCAGTAATGAGGTAAGTCATGACCAATATTACCTAATAATACAACGTTGTATTATTAGGTAATATTGGTCATGACTTACCTCATTACTGACAGAAACAAGTGCCTGTGTATAAAATGCATGTCTGATGACATGAAGAACAACAACAGTTTTCTTGTTTTATTTCTTTTATTCATAAAATAAATCACTAATAAGTAATAAGTGAACTGTAAACAAAACCGTCAAAAGCACAAATTTAATTTTTACTACTTTCAAAAATCTACTGCCAATAATTGATAATCTCAATATAATTTAGCAATTACCTGTGATTATCCGTAAACGCGGCTTGATAATCACTCGCTTACATCGGTAATTTATCTCGTTAAATGATAAATCCACCTGTAATTAACACCTTCACACGTGGAATTTTGTTTAATCAACATCATCTACATGGCTTCGGTGACCCAATTTAAACACTCATTCGGAACTCTCTAGATCTATGGTTTGATAAACACGTAAACAGAGACGGAAACCTGTTGCTTTAACGACTCTCTGCTCATGTCCGTGAAACGTAGTGAACCTGTCAATGTAAACATTTTTTTTCGCCATGACTTTCGCCGATGTTTATTTTTTATCGCCAAATTTTTTTTTTTTTTTCTCATTTTGCGAAAAAAGCGAACGGCAGCGTGAACCCTGCAATCTGGCTTGGAACAGACAGACTTCTATCTTTTCAGTCATATTTATTTTATGTCTGCATTCATATTGGAGTTAATCAAGTTTCAATAGAAATTTGCCACAAAGAAGATTTGAATAAATTTTTAAAAATTAAATAAATTTTTTATATTTTTAATCATGTAAATGTTATGTCATTCATATTAGATATTAAGAGAGATTTTGCAACCAAGATGATTTGAATGAAGTTTTTAAAATTTAATAAATTTGACTTGCTACTCTTGAGGCTAATTATTTTAATAATCTCAGTGTTACAAATAATAAATAAAAAGTTTTCATTTAAATCAGCTGATTCTAAATGTCAAAACCTTGACTAAAGGCGAAGTTATTCAATGATGTGGCACTAACACTAAGTATACATAGTAAACCAAATAGCTTTTTATCATGAACCAAATATAAACTGTGTAATATACAAAATACAGTTAAATATTATTATCTTGAACACCGATGTCTTGAATTTCCAGATAAGTCAAACTATTCTAAAACAAAAAAGCTCGGAATAAGCTATTCTGTTTTAACAAAAGAATTTCAGTTATTTCAAACTTTAATATATCAGATTTTCAAAAAAAGTCAATGACATT
>CM056608.1:25474781-25594680 GCA_029721355.1 Tegillarca granosa
TCTTGACTGGGACGTCAAACACAATTACTCAACTCAACTGAAGCCGTGTATTTTAAACATTTTGGGAGAATTGATATCAAGGAGAATTCATTTTTATATCATTCTACTAAATTTATGGGGACTTATGATAAATTCAATCATGTATTTAAAATAAAATTTGTATGATATTTATTTTTTAAATGGTGAAAACATGCCTAATAGAATGCTAAAATAGGATATTGTGTTTTTTTTAAAAGAAAAACTTGAGTAATCCTGACAATGATCCCCAATTACCAAGAACATCAGAAAAAATGGACAAAGAACTGTTGGAGATACAAATTGGTTTAGATGAAGGTAACATATTTGATAATCAAGCACAGTCAGTAATTCAGTAACTTTTTGTGCTCGGTATGAGGAAAAAAAAAAAAAAAAAAAAAAAAAAAAAAAGCGGCCTTTTCCGGTACGAGGCAATAAAATACGTGGCCTTTTTCGGTATGAGGCAATAAAATATGGTGCCTTTTATTTTGAGAAAAAACTATTTTCTGTACATTCTCTTCCATGGTTATCATTGATGTTTTATATCTATCAATGTTTGTACTAAGAACTAGTGGTTACAGAATAAATAACATGTTGATTTTTGCAAAATGCTTTAGCAATGAATGTGGCGAACCCTTGTGTATTTGTGACAAAAATAATTTATATTCCAAGGTTTATTGTGCTTTTAAAAATTTAATTTTAATTTACATGATGCCTGCCTGTTTCAGACATTGTCATCATTTATTTATTTATTTATTTATTTATTTATTTTAGATAAAGATATAAAGTTGCAAAAGAAAAAGATAAACATTTTTCAAAAGACAAAATCTAGAATTGCAAGATTTTTCAGAAACATATTTGGTGAGTTTTTATAATGAGAACAATTAAGTAATAGCAAAACGTCCAATTCAAAAGGGAAAATTAAGATAATAAGTCAACAGTAAAAAGTTGAGTAAAACAACTCTTTTTTAAGCAGCCATTGAATAATAACGAATATATGATTTATTGTTTTTTTTTTCCAACTGTTTGGCTTATGTTTTTTATCTATCAAACTTTTCGGTCTTAGTGTCACTGATGAGGAATAAATTTCCGAAATGTGCACATCTGACACATCAAAATATAACTAGTATTTGTGTTATATATTTATATTTCATCTTTGAAACTTATATAATTTCGCTATGTGTTTTTGGTATATTTTGACATTTGGACTGTATTTTTAACATGGCGGAAAAACCATTTTGGTATTATATCTATAATGCAGCCTATTCATTTATCCCTTGCGATTATTTGGCAAAGTATTTTCTTATTTCATTTCTTTTTTGCGGTGTTTTCTTAGTAAATTTTGCTATTTGAAATTCGTATTTGTCTCGTTTATTTATCTATTTTTTTTTTGTGATACGGTAATAAGCCATGACAATACTAAAATAATTATTATGACCATAAATTCAAGTATGCACGCATACCTATGTTTATGACACGGCCATATCTGTGTAGTAGTTAACGGAAATACCCGTTTAATTTTAATGTGTTATTTGTGCAATTTTCAGAAATTCATTTCTCATCAGTGACATTTGATGGATAAAAAAGATAATCCAATTATTCAAAAAATTAAATACTCCGAACTTCCAAAATTATATGAAACCAAATCCAGGTATAGAAATGCTTTGCATGAGGCAACAAACCTTAGTTATATATAATTCTCAAAAATTTAGAATATGTCCAAAACTATATTTATGATATATCATCATATAACAATATTTTGGATTTACTAATATTTATATGTATTTATATTTTGGAAACGACCGTTTTAGTACCTATATATATATATATATATATATATATATATATATATATATATATATATATATATATATATATATATATATATATATATGTATATTATAGTTTAAGAATATGACTTCTTTTTATATTTTGACTCTATCAGTGCATTAATATCTTATTTCAGCTAAGAAGAGCTCAAAAAAGAGCGGAAAATGCAGTGCTGACAAATATCAGCAAGTTCAAACTAGTTATTAAGATCTAATGGTTTCCTATTTTGGAAATGTTACGATTATTATAATGTTTGTTGATTTTTCATGTTCTTGACTTTGTTATTTGTTTTGTTATTGTTGATATTTCGCGATTTTTTTCCTATTTCATACTTTATTAGACTCTATCCTACTCGCATTAACAAATTGTTTTTAATTGAAAATCCTACAATGCATATTTTAATCAAGATTGATTGGTTGGTTCAAAACTTAATTCTTAGTATTTGGTCGGTTTTGAAATGTTTTCAAACAAGAAATTCAAATTTATTACAGTTTTATTAGGTATATGTTTCTGTCTCTTAATTACATATCTCTTTACAAAAACTTTTCCTTTTGACCATGGAGAAAAATCTAAAATGTATTTGAAAATCAAAAAATATTTTTCATTTGTTTTTAGCATAATTCAAAACCAGTTTCCTCTCTTTCGTGATGTAAAAGTTTTGAAACAATTTGTATTTTCAAAGATAGTGGGTTAACTAGCTTTTTATTAACATTGTTAGCAAATTGTTATCTGACATCAACATCAATATTATTTTTATTTCATTTTTAATAACGTAGAAGGAGATAATTTCTGTGATAAAATTCATCATTAGGATATTGGACTGTCTACAATAAAGTTCTCGTTTGTTATATATTCAATCGGTTTTCAGCAGTAATATATTTTTTTTTGTTTATTATAATCCTTGCTGGATAATAACGGTTACCTTTGTTTATTAGACGTTTTTAATTTAATTTTTTAAATTTTTTATTTATTTAATTTTATTTTTGTTGTTTAAATTAATACTTTTATCATTTATGTATATGTCTATTACTCTATGCTGTAAACCACTTGAATTTGCCTGTCTTTCCGAAATACGATAAGAATTTTGCAAACCAAGGTTACTTGGATCTTTATTGATTTATAAACGTTTGTATCTGTGCACTTTTTCAAAACTTTCATTTTTGCCAGAAAGATTAGTGCTCAGAAACAAACAATTTACTGTTTTTGAACCAAACATTTGATTGGAATTTTCAAAGAAGAATTTTCTAGCAAATTATGTTACAGAATGAGCCTATGAGTTGTAACTTATGGCTTAATAAAGAAAAGAATAGAATATACTATAATTCTTCTAAAAGCATTTTTTTTTAATTTTGTCAATAAAACAAGCAGTCTTTCAAAAGAGATACCACTCCTTACAATGTACGTTTAACATTTTAGCCCCGATGCATCATCGTGATAAAAACCAAGCCCTTTTAATCACTTTGATACATTAAAGAACATTTTATTAAATATTTTATTAAATTAATATTGTGTTCAGTTAAAAAAAAAATACATAAATAAATAAATAAAACCCTCGTACAGATAGATCTATTATCGTTTCTTACTGACTCGTGTTAACACTTATTTTTGACGAAAGGTAAGCATAAATTTATTTTATGTTTGATGTCAACAAAATTATTATATCCAATTCTCCCAACTTTATTATATTCAAATATTAATGGACAGAGTTTGTGATCTGTTAACAATGGTCCTTAAATTTTTTTTTTTAAATTACACAAAATACGTGATAATTCACCTCCGTGGAAAGTAATCAGAAAAATGTGACTCCAAAATCTAAACAATTTATCTCAAATTTAATTCATCTCCATTGATATGGAAAGAGTTTGTGGTCGGTAAACAATGTGTGTTAATTAGTTAAATGGTATTATTGGCAGCAATGTTTTTATCTGGCATCAGCATCAATATAATTTCCAATTTCTTTTTATAACGTAGAAAAGGGATCTTTATTGTGTTCATCATTGTGATATTTAGAGTATCTACAAAAAAAAAGTATTTTTGTTATACATTCTACCTTTTTTCAACTGTAATATTTTTCGTAATCTTTAAATCTTTGTGGGATAAATGATATTTAAAATTTCCTTTTTTCATTCTTGTTTTCAATAGCTCTATTAAGCAAAAAGCCCAGATGAGCCAGGTTTACCGTCCGTTGTCTGTCGTGCATCATGCATTAACTTTTATATTTTAATCTTCTCCTCTGAAACTAAGGGCCCAAAATTGATGGAACTTAGTGATAGTCATGCGCAGGTAAAGGCCTTTCAGATTCGACAAATGAAGGAATTATGTTCAATTTCGGCCCATGAGGGGAGAAAAAAAAAACTTTTAAATCTCTCCACTAAATGTACAAGAAGCAAACCTTAGTTATTTCATTTATATATTCTTAGTTTATATTGTTTCAGATTTGCACAAATGGTAGTCATGGGGCTCAAAATGGGAAAATGGCTGGCAATAAGTGGGGAAATTGCTAGAAATTAAATATTTGTCAATATAACTTGAAATTTATAAACTTTTATAGGCAGGTATATAAGAATATTGTAGCTATTAATATGATGATCATTTTGATATATGATTCAAGATCATACGTTTAAAGATCAATGTCATAGCTGCATAACAAGACTGAAATAGTAAATTATCTTTAAAATTATTAACTTTAAATTTTAACTTTTGGTATAATCATGTATATTAAAATATTGTATGTATTGATACGATAATTATTTTGATATTGATCCATTGTCATATGTTTAAAGGTCAAGGTCATAGTTGCATCAGAAGACTGGCTTCAGTGGCTTGTTTATTATGTTGAAAACTATTTACTTTTTGTATAGGCATGTATATTAAAATATAACGGGTATTAATATGATAATCATTTTTATACTGGATTCAAGGTCACACGTTTAAAGGTCAAGTCCATAGCTGCATCAAAAGACTGAAATTGTTTATTATCTTGAAAACTATTTACTTTTTATAAGCATGTACATGTATGCGAAAATATTTTATTGTGATATATTATCCAAGGTCATACATCCAAAAGTCAAGGTCATAGATGCATAAAAAGACTGTAATCATGAATGATTTTGAAATAGTTCATTGTACTGAAGTTACTACATGCATATTAGCTACTTTTAAATGCACTGTGAATAGACGTTTCTGATTAAGTATTGTTGCAGTTCTAAACTTGAGAAAAACTTTGAAAGTTTCTGTACTTTATATTGTCTATCGCATTTTGAAAAAAAAATTTGGACATATCCTCAGGTCAGCGTTAAGACCCATGGGCCTGCTGTTATTATTATTGAATATATTTTTTGAATTCATACATATAACATATATGTTTTTTATAACTCAATACATTAAAACACTTGAATTTGCCATTTTTTTTTTAATACGGTGAAAAATTATTTTGCTAGTTAAGTACTAACGAACCTTTTATCGATTTATAAACGTTTGTGTCTGGGCAGTTTTTTTAAAAAGTTTCATTTTTTTTTTTGCCAGAAAAATAAGTGCTCAGAAACAAAATTTTAATTCCGATTTTTTCTAGCAAATAATGATACAGAAAAATCTACTTTATTTCTTCTAAATAAATTTTTAAAACTATGGCAATAGAGCAAGAAGTCTTTAAAAAGAGATTTGTGCGTTCAAGATTTTTAGCTCAGATGTATAATCGTGATAAAAACTAAGTCCAATTTTTTTTTCAAACACATTACTTATTTTAATCACTTTGATACATGAAGAAAATTAGATAAAAATGTGTAAGTTCAAACTTCTATCTGACAAACTGATGGAATATTATTATTTTAAGCAAATAACAAAAATTTTGAAAGCTAAGCACCGATTATCTTATCAATAAATCGTTATATCCAAAAGTCCCAAATTTATCCATAGATTTATGAACAGATTTTGTTGACGGTTTTTTGAGTCTGAAAAAGGAAACTTTTATTTCAAAAAGCTTTTGTAAAATGCATGATAAACACCATAGAAGTTTATCAAAAAAATATGATTTCAAAATCTTAACAATGCAGTCTATATTTTTCAATCGCAAGTATACATTTTACTTGTTTTATTTTCATTATTATTATTATTATTTAGATTTTTTCTTAACATTTGCATAATTTATTTTTGTCAAATTTTTAAAACTCTATTTTTTTTCTTTTTGTTATTTCTTAAACTTGAAATATATATCGTTTTCCCTGGTTATTTTGTTATACATCTTTATATATTGTTGAAACGATAAAACTATTTAATTGGTTGCTTGAATATCTATTTTGTTTTAATCCATCCTAGTTTTCTTTTTTATATCTTTTTATAAGATATGTATAATGTAAACAGTTTTTCTTGAGAGTTGTTACTTTTGTACCTCTGCCAAGTTTATTCTTTGTGCGAATTTTGAAAATAATTTTTATAGAAATGTTCAAAATATTTTCATTCAGTTGTTTTTATGTTTATTCAATCAAAATTAAAAACCTAATGGGCAGTGCAAAAGGAAATCTTTTTGTTAATGATTTGATTATTTTTTTTTGTTTTTGTTATTTATTACATGTTGAATAACTTATTATGCTGTGAATAGGATTAAACACATACTATATGTTAGGTTGAAAATCGCAATATTTTGAAAACAAGAAGAAAATAAAATGAATTGAAATCAACAATTTGTATTGTTGTTATTTATACTCCAAGTTTAACGCTTGTCTCGGTATGTGAACTTGAATAATCTTGACTGAGAATTTAAACAACAATACTCAACTCAACTCAATAACAATCATCGAAGTGTAGACAATAATGGTTAGGAACATCGACTCGCTTCCTTTGCAATGCATACGTGTACATTGAAAATTCCATATAGTCCGATTTTCCGGCCTCTGACCCTAACACACATTGTGCCTGGCGACCTACACTCAGCCGCCGGACATAATGTGCGTTGAATGAGAAGAAGACTAGATTCCATATTAACCGACTAGATGAACACATCCAATAAAACCAAAGATGTTGCGTTCTCTGGTTTACATTATAAACTTTGGTCCTGAACTATAGAGTTTAAGTTCGTGATTCTAGAAGTTCAACAAAATCAGTTTTGACTGTGTACATAATAACAATAGTATTATATTATAATTAGCAACTGAATTTACTAACAATGAAATGTAACAGCGAAAAAGTTATCTAGAACATGATTAAAATAACAATTATTTTCGGACGTTTTCTATAACAAAACAACTGGCCGTTGGTGTTTCTTTCAGTTTTTTTTCCTTCTTTCTTTCCATTTTTCTTCTTTTTCTATTGAGCTTGTTGGTTGGTAGTGGCATGTGTGATCCCTGTTGTGTATGAGTGTCAAGGTTTATATATGGAACTTGTTTACCAACAACCTGGAGATGATCGATCATAATAACTTCATATTCATCCTGTCTGATAAAGTCATTTTCTGTTTTTACTACAGAATCTAGCGGCACTGAGGTTGGAATAAATACAATATTAATTCTCAAATTAGTAAAAAAAAAAAAAAAAAATAATAATAATAATAAATAAAAAAAAAATAAAAATAAAAAAAATACCACATATAAAATGTTATGTTAAGTAAGAATATGTTTCATTAAATTCGTCTTCATCTATGTAAACTTTTAAATTTTATATAATTTTTTTCAAAAAATCTAAAAGATTACTTGATTGAATGTAATAATATATACGTATATTATATTTCCTACCTTAGTCTCTAGTCAAATTCAACAAAACAAATTGAATTCATTTACGGATCACGTTTGATTGTTTGAAGCGGATATATTTGCAGACTTTACTCAGTTTGACTTTTCTGATACAGGAATTTATCAACAAATCCTCATTTATTCATCAGAGGAAGTACATACGAACTATAGTTTTTGTATAGGTAGGCACGAGGTTTAACTGTTTCGGAACTCTTTAATAACGGAGGCGATTTTCGAAACACCTACAGAAATGGGATAATCTTATAACATTGTAAAATGATGAATGGAACGGGTTTAACAAAAAGAAGTTTGTCTATATTTCTTTTGGGTATAGCTTCCGGCTTTGCTGTCACATTCTTTTTGACAAAATCAACAGGTGGTCGATATACCACAGAGTTCCAGACAAATCCATACACTCATGCTGACGTACCGGGAAATGGACCCAGTGTATCCATCAAATGGAATGATCATGCAACTCATAGTTAGTAAAACATATAATAAGATAAATAAGATAATAATCTATTTATAAATTAGCTGATTAAAGAGGATCACTAGCACAACCACATCAGCATTCCCGCCACTATTAATTAAATCATAAACAACTGTAATGAAATGAAGCAACATTTCTCATCATTCAACACAAATATTGGTAAAAACAGGCCTTCACAGATGGCGATTGCTGGCGAAAAATACTGATTCAATCTTCAAAAGCTGATTGAAAAATATCCGAATCGGCTTTTTTTCGTAAAGAGTAAGACAAAATCTGATTAAAAATTCTTTAATGTCGGCTTGTTAACAATTAAGAGTACTCAAGACAGTGTCATGATTCACTGAACTTCCCTATTCACAGGTAATTACCTTATACATTACAAGTAAAATGATTACTAGAGGCTTCACCTGCTTACATTGTTTTTACTGGAATAAACAAACTTGCAGTCATACACACATCTGATCGATCCAGTCAATAGATAGTTAATAGCCTCCCCTGATCTTTTAATACAAGCGGTACCTCGATTATAAGCCCAAGGAGTAAATTAAGCCCAGGCTAAAGCCCAGGGAAGTTTCTTGTGCCCAGGAAGTTTTGGGACACTGTAGAGCATGTAAAATTCACATATTCATCAGAGATTGTACTCTAGTTTATCATGTAAAAATTTTATATTGATCTATGCAAAAATAACGAAGATATTGATCATTGATTTTTTTTTTTACTGATCGACAGGCTATGACGATTGAAGGGAGATATCTCGCGTTGATTACTCTAAGACATTTATTAATATGATATATAGAATGAATCACTTAAAATATAAAGTTTAAGAAATAGCTAAATGTATTTAATAATTTAACATGTAAGGCGACTTTTCAACATTATTAAGAAGATACCCTTATCAGGGCTAGCCCTGGAATCTTTTTTGGTTTCGCCAACCCATCTTCTGCAACAATGTACATGTCGCCAGTCTGAAAATCCTTTTCGCCAATATGAGAAAGTTAATCTTACTGGCCAGTTGTACATAATTGGTTGATGCATTCAGTAGAACATGTTTGTGTGGGATATATCTATGCTGCCAGAAGTGTTCAATCTAGAAATGATGGAAGTGGGACTTGATTTCTAAATAGGAGTGAAATCAGGCAAATAGGTAGCATTTCAACCAAAGTGCAAATTTCCTAGATCTGTACAACCCTGGAGTATTAGCAAGTCTAGTTAGAAATTACATTTTTATGTACTGTAGGCACTTTTTCCTTTGATAACCAAAAAACTTTCTGTTCAAAGCAGTTTGCAAGTCATTGTCAACAAACAACATTTTTTATGATCTGAAGATGATTGGTGTCGTATAAGTGTTGAAGTACGATAGTAAGTGCATGATCCAGAGATAAAGTTGTTTATCTTGCCCATCTAAATGCAAAATTTACATATCATAAAACCGTTTCGTTATCAAATGACAATGAAGACTTAAAAAACGATCATCATTCAAACAGATATATTTCACATTAGATTTGAAATCAGACGGTTTTGTATAATTTTTCACAGGATTATGTGTTTCAACACACAAAGAGATGGGTTCTTCATCAGACTTCTTTTGTTTTGGGTTTTGAATTGAAAAATATTTAGGATAAAATGTGCTTCAGGTTCCCGTGAATCAAGTAAATAAAATAATTCATTGACTGGTCATACGAAAGAGCTCTGGAAGAGCTAATTTGTCGACGTTTAAATACAGATTTATTAGGGAGCTTCCAAAACTTTCGTAAACAACAACCAAGTTTTACAGGGATTTATCAAGGGCCTTTTTAGGGCCGAACATTCGGCCCCATTCCCAATTGAAAAAAGCGTTTATTTTTTCCCAAAATCGCCTGTAAAAATTCCCAATTGTAAAATCATGTTTTGTACCGTCAATTTTTTTAAACGGTAAGAGTAAATTGAAAAGAAAGTAGAGATTTGGAAAGCCATTAACGGGTTCCCACTTCGATACGGCACTATAGAACTGCACACCGACCCAGTAGACGCTAACAAAGTAATGGAGCAATTATGGGTACCTGTCTTTTTTACACATAATCATCAAGGCGTTTGTATCTAACATGTTCTATACATTCTCTGAAGCGCAACTTCAAACACTTAAACGACATTGGCTTAAAGAAAAAAATGTCACATAATAGCAAATATTACGTGAAAAGATTGAAAAAAGAACACGTAAAATCGAGTAAAAAAATTCTCGATTTTTTTAAGCCTACATCAAATGAGACAAACGCCGCATCATCTGTGTCTACGTCCGGTGATATTTCAGTCAGCAATACCAGTTCTACGTCTACGAATCTGTGCGAGAATGCCGAGATTCAGGTCACTAAGGTCAATGACCCTGATGGTGAAGTGGCGATCGATAGTAGTGATGCCATTCTTGATACTGAAACAAGTGTTTGTAATGATGGATCTTCCGATTCAGATTCAGAGGAAGAAGAAAAGAATGTAGCTAAATATGACCAGCGATTGTTTAGTGCTGATAAATATGAACGTTCCTACCCCTGGTTATATTGGAGTTGTTCAAAAAAAAAAAAGGCTATATGTGTAAATTCTGCGAATTGTTTGCAACTGACGGTAAAAAGAGCTATGTTTCTGAAGGTGTGTTCTTAGGTGTTGGAAATAGATGCAGTGGAGGAATTAGTTGACATTTTTAAAAACAAAAAAGACAGGAAAATTCTTATTATGGATTGATATTCTCACTACCATCTCTCTTTTTTGAATAAATATTATTTAACATAATGTTTTATTATTGTTTAAAAACTTGAAAAAGGTATAAAAGTGAGCTTACAATTTTTCCCAAATTGGACAAAATGCCGATAGTTTTTCCCAATTTTAAGTTTAGGGTCTTTTCCCAAAAGACCCTGATAAATCCCTGTTTTAGCATATACAAAACAGAAACCGATAAGCCACAATTAATTAAGGAGGCCAATTCCTTTAATCCAATTAGTGTGGTTATTCATTTGTCAACTTCCGATGTGTTAAAAGACGCGGTTCAGTGATCACGTGATCGATGATGTGAACAAACAGCTACTATAGGCTTACTATACAGAAATGAGGTGCGTTCAGCCGTGAAATACACAACAGTTTGACACAGAAAAGTTAATATCAACATTCGCCAACTACATTTTATTTTCGCCAGTTTTATTTTGAATTCGCCAGACACTTTCGCCAATTTTAATTTCGTTTCGCCAGATTCAAATATTTTTCGCAATTGGCGCCACTGGCGATCGACAGCGCAAGCCCTGCCTTATATAGATGTTATAGAAATAGCTAAATGCACTTGACAATTTAATATGTAAAGCGACTTTTCAACATAATAAAGAAGATATCGTTATTTTCGTTTTAATTAAGAAAATATTGCAAGACTGTTGGGAAAGATGAATTTGTCTAATCACTTACATAATATTGCACAAACTGTGGGTTTTGATAACAATGATAATGAAACGAAGATTAGGTCGAAAGAAGAAATGTCCAGAACAAAAGACATAGCCACGGTCACAATTTAATTCTGAAAGACATATTTTGTAATTAAAAAAAAATAATCCTTGTTTTCTTATATCTTTAAAATAATAATTTTCAACATGGTGTGTGTGTGTGTGTGTGTGTGTGTGTGTGTGTGTGTGTGTGTGTGTGTGTGTGTGTGTGTGTGTGTGTGTGTGTTTAAAAGTTTCTAATCCAAAATAAAACTAGACAGAAATCAGTAAATCATAACCTAGTACAAGATATATCCAACAGCAATGGCTATTATGATACTGAGCGACCGGCATGGGTTGAGTGTTTTTTTTTTTTAATTCCAGAATGACAGTATATTGATTTCTGCTATCACTTGTTAGATTTTTAAGTCAACTTGTCAAATGTTTAGCGCCTTGTCGGATTTTATGTTCACTTGTCAAATAATAATAATGTCCACTCGACAATGATTTTGTTGACTTGTTAGATGATTGTGACGACTTGTTAGAAATGGATGTAAACTTTTCAGATCTTTTATGTCGACTGTTAGAGAGCACTCTTCAGATGTAGACTTACAAAGCAAATATATTGTCAACTTGATAGCACAAACACACAATCTCATTTTTAATTTTAAACATGTCAATAAAGGACAACACAAATAACTGATTAAAAAATAAGTTGCCTTTATCAAACGTTATGCGTTATTTCGCGAAAGTAATGCGTTAATTAACGAAAGTTACGTGTTTCTACGTGACATGTTAGATGTTATTATGCGAGAAGTTGAGCATTTTTACACGATTTATTTTTCAAACCGAGTCCATTAGGCTTTTTTGCAATTGTTTTTTTTATAAACAAGGGCCGAAACTTTTCAGGTGCAGATAGATTGATAAAATATAAATTTGAATAACTATATTCACTTTTAAAAATTTTTCTTGTAAATTTATAATTTATTGATCCATCATTCCACAAAATTAAGACTCGATCTGTTTTATTTTTATTCGAAGTCAAAAATTTTCCATTCATATATATATATATATATATAGAGTAATCAACGTGAGTTATCTCCCTTCAATCACCATAGCCTGTCGATCGTTAAAAAAATCAATGATCAATTTTTCCATTATTTTTGCATGGATCAATATAAAATTTTTACATGATAAACAAGAGTATAATCTCTGATAAATGTGTGAATTTTACATCTCTACAGTGTCCCAAAACTTCCTGGGTGCGAGAAACTTTCCTGGGCTTTAGCCTGAGCTTAATTTACTGCCTGGGCTTATAATCGAGGTACCCTTATACAAGAGCTGACTAGATTGATTACGACTGATTTTCAGTTTACTAACAACAACATGAACATGACATACACATGGTTTTTGTATCGGGATATTTGTTGTTTCTGATGTATGTCAATATATTTTTAGTTACCTGTGATGGGATTTTTACAAGATACAAATTTGCAGTATTTATGAACATTTATCTATATATGCAACATTGTCACACATCAACAAATAATTAAAATGAAAGATACCCCGATACTAAACCTGGTATACCATTACCAATGTATCAACAGAATTCAGTTTAATTGCCATTTTGTTGCATTGCCAATGACTTGACAGTTATGAAAAGCAGTACGTTAACACCATATTTTCAAATAAAAATTCTAATTTTTATTTCTTTATGTATCTGACGTGTGTTAAAAATGAAAATTTTTTGGGGGAAGAAGTTACTCTATGCCGATCTGGGGGGTGGAGCAGGTGGGGGTTGGTGGGGGGTGTTTAATGTACTCTTTGCTGACCGTCGATTGACCTCACTGGCAATTAATATTGTAGAGCCGGGCTGGTAAAGAACATAAATAAAATCAGTCCATTTCATTACCAGATTGGATAGGCATGTAAATATCAAATTAGTGCCTTGTTTTAAGTTGTATGTGATGCAAATTGTGTATACAATTAATAAAAATGTATTTTTAAGATATATAGTTTCAATTTTTGTGATTTTACAGCTAAATTGACACTGAAAACAAAATACTATAAAATTTATTATCAATACAATATTAATTATAATAGATTATTTGTTTTTATTCAAAAAAAATTTCCTGCACTTGTCATTTTCTTGAAAATACCTTTTATATCATTATTTACTAAGTCTACAGAATTGGTGGTAACACTCATAGAAAAGGAAACAATTTGTTTTTTTTTTTAAATATGATTTTAATGAATTTTATACATTGTTAGCATCACATATAGCACATTTTATAAATATAACTTAAAACTAGGGCTGATCTGGTACAGGATTGGTAATAACAGGCTAATCCGTTAATTCAACAGACCCAAACTTTCATGAGTGATTGTTTTAGCTAGAAATGTTATAATAAACTTGCAAATGACAGGGGTATCTGTCTTTAGTAAATGTTTCATTATATTAATTATGTCTGGGTATCAGCAGACATCTTGTTGTTACTCATAATCTTTATTATCTTCAAAATTATTATTATTACTATTATAATTCTCCTTCATTTCTACTAACAGACATCTCCTTCCTTTCTTATCCGATCAGTTTAAAATTTTGTCAAGTGGTAGGGATTGACCATGGGAAGGTTGCTTCCTCCCCATTTTTCGGAATTCGGAAGGACTTTGGAGAAATCTGGTTAAAACGACCCGGGTCTTCTGTTGTGACGGATTCCCCCTAGAGGCATCTTCTTGAATGAAACTAATTATGGACTATTGTCCACTTCGTTCTAGATTCTCGCACTTAATACTTTAAATAAGCACTGAAGGCAAAATGTTTAATACTATAGGCTGTTTCAAAACACATAAAATAAATGAGAGTGAGCAAGCTGATATGTAGACATATACCTGCTTGCAAGTATACATTTTAGTTAATATTCCTTAATCATTTAAGATTTTCTAGCTTTTGAAGCAGGTGGTGTAATACAGTATATATACACACAGCTGTCTTTTTAAGCCAAACAAATATATATATATATATATATATATATATATATATATATATATATATATTAAATTTCATTTTGAAGGCTAGAAAGTTTAATATTTATTTTCTTTTTACTTAACAGAAGAATCAAATGAAGTAGCTCAGATGCTGTACAACAAAGTTAGAGTTCTGTGCTGGGTAATGACCAATCCAAGTAACCACTACACAAAAGCCAAACATGTCAAAGCCACATGGGGAAGACGCTGTAATTCAATAGTATTTATGAGCTCACAGAAAGATTCCAATCTTCCTTCTGTGGCATTACCTGTTAAAGAAGGGAGAGACAGTTTATGGGCCAAAACAAAAGCTGCGTTTAAGTATATTTATCAAAATCATTTAAATGATGCAGAATGGTTTATGAAAGCTGATGATGACACATACGTTGTTTTAGAAAATCTTCGCTATTTTTTAAGTGATAAAAACTATAAAAGTCATGTTTTTTATGGTCGTCGATTTAAGCCATATGTATCTCAGGGTTATATGAGTGGAGGAGCAGGATATGTTTTAAGTAAATATGCTGTGAAAAAATTTGTTGAAAATGGCATCGATGATTCTTCAATGTGTCGTGCTGATGGGGGTGGGGCTGAAGATTTAGAGTTGGGAAGATGTATGGAAAAACTTGGAATCAAAGCAGGCGATACTAGAGATGAACTCGGTCGGGAAAGATTTATGCCCTTCATTCCAGAACATCATTTAATTCCTGACATCTTACCAAAAGATATGTGGTACTGGAAATATAGTTATTATTCTGCTAAACAGGTAAATTTAAAGTTTATATGTAATTTGATTTTTTTTTTGTCAAGCCTGGCATTGCCATAAAGCGAGACTTAGGTGTTACTTCCTGGTGTTGTTGTAGGTGGTGGCGGTGGCAGCGGCATTTCAAAATGTGAAAAGCAATGTATTTTCTACTCAATCAAAAACTAACCAGGCAATACATTTAATTCTGTGGAATTCTTGTTTAAACTTTTTTTCCAATTTTGTACATACTCCAAAAATTCACACTTGAGATTATTTGTGAAGAAAACAATTTTTTTTATTTTTGTTATAATTTGTTATAATAATACCAACTCACTCATACTTGTTCTTACATTAATTCTTAGAGATAAATAATCTTGCTTTCTATGCAAATGGCAGAAAAATTGCTAAAGTGACATCAAACAACATTTTAACGGACCAACCAATTAGAATCCATTAGATATAAACATGTCATTTTGACCATAATATTACTGTAATTTTTTATATTTGTATTATTGTGAAAATTATTTTAATATTCTAGCTGTCATCTTAACCAAGTTAAGATTTCCACAATGACAAAATTATTAAAAGTCAGAATTTGGAAAATTTATAAAATTATAGTGCTTAATAAAGTCATATTTCACAGATTTGTTAAAATAGGCTATTTTTTGACAGTTTCAAACAGAAGTAACCAATTTTGATTTTATCTACCAGGAATAGAATCATAGCCAAGTTTAAAGCAAATAGAGATACCATAGTTCAATTACTTAGTTTATCCTGTGGATTGACTTTTTTTACCTACCTGATCTCAAAAAAAAAAAAAAAAAAAAAAAAAAGAAAGAAAGAAAAAAAATCAAAATGGGTATACATGATCTGTTTAAAAATATATTTCACAGTATCATAAAAGACTGACACAGAAGTTAATTTACATCTCATATTGTGTATTAACTTTGTTGGAGTTTATTGTCAGAAGTTGTCAATTGATATGATTAATTTATCACCAATGGTCTCCATTCCTAATTAGGCAACATTTAAAACCTACATTTATCAAATATGTTGGTGGATGATGAAAATTTGAATAAAACAAAGTCCAAAGATTTAATTCTTTTCTGTTAATCCTTACAGTAAGTTCCCATTACACCCTTCTTCTCATAGGCCCAAGAATCACAGGGCCTCTCACCACCTGGGTTCAGATTCCTCTTGGGACAGATCCTATTGTGAGAAAATTGTCAGTTTGCTTGCCAAAGGTCAGTGGTTTTCTCCAGGCACTCCAGTTTCCTCCACCGTCCCAGAACTGACTGCCTCAAAATAAATAAACAAATCTTGACTGGGGCGTAAACACCATTACTCCACTCCACTCATAGGCCCAGTACCCAGTATCATGACAAGCTGTGACAGTCATGTAGTTTGTGACATTTTAAAATTTCAGCTCCTGTTAATAAATGCTAAGTTAACACTTGTTAAATATTACAATTTTGAGCTAAAATTTATTATTTTTGATATTTTGTCAGGGTCCTGAATGCTGTAGTGATTATGCTGTTACATTCCACTATGTTGATCCTAATATGATGTATGTATTAGAGTATTTGATATATCATCTACGTCCATTTGGTTACCACATGGTCCAAAGTTGTAAACCTGCTGACAGAGAAGAAAACAAGGGAAATTACTCTGCCTCAACAAAATCTAATACAACAACAGTTCCACTAGTGACTACTACAGTAACATCTAAAGTTAAAAAGGTGACAGATAGTGTTAAAGTTGTGAATAATCAAACAGCTTCAAGTAAGGAAGTAGATAAAATGTCAGAGAAAGGTAGAAAGAGAAACTTAGAAACCCAAAAGGGAGATAACTCTTTAGATAAGACAAATGATTTTTTTAAAGAAGACACTGAAGATGAAAAAGAAGATGGTATGCTTGGAAGTGTTAGTAAAAAAATAACAGAAAGAGTAAAATCATTGCTAAAACTGAAGAAAAAAGTTAAAAAGGAACAAGAAGTAAATGAAGTGGAAAATGAAGACCAAAAAAACGAAAAAATAAAAAATGAAAAAACTGAGAAAACAGATAGCTTAAGCTAACAGATAAATGCAGAAATACCAGATTTTGATGTTAACCACAAGAATGCTGCATGAAGGCTTATTAATTGAAATTCTGAAGCATCTGTCTGGGATTAGTTTTCTTAAAATGTATTTATAAAATTTAATTTAATCAATCATGGTACATGTATTAACTTTAGCAGAAAAAAAAATCATTTTTTCTGAAATATTTATGAAATTGTTAACATAAAATTAAAGTTTCTTGAATTGTTTAAGAATATACTATATAAGAATTTATATTACATGTACACATATTATATTCGGTACTCTCCAGGGTCTGAAACATTTAGCATGTATAAATATTGGCACTGTCATTGTCTCCCCTTAGACAGGTGAGCTGAAATTAATGTTGAAGTGTATCAATATTGACAGAAATTAATTTTAACACCAAAAGCACCAATGTTAATACCAGCCAAAATAAATACTTATATAGTGCAGTACTAACAAAATGTTGTTTAATGAAAGAAAATTGAAAATAATGAATTGGGAGTGAAGAGATACAGGTGCCCAGCACTGTATTACATGTACTAAACATTGCAGATTTTTTTAGAGATATTTTGCTTTTGTTAAATATTTGGTACATGTATTTAATTTTAAACATTGTAGCAAATTTTTGAACATTACTGGCATCCTATACAATCAATAAGGATGTGTAATTTATTCATTCTCAATTTGCATAAAACCCATATATGGAATGCTGATTGAGAATTACGAACCAAAATTAGCACTTGCATTGTTAAAAAGTTTACCAAAAGCATTTTTGGTTTATAAATTTTAAAAATTAAAAGAGATGATGAGTTGTCTTTTTCTCATAAAGTTTTAATATGTATGTAGAATTAACAGTGGATCAAATTGCCAAATATATATATATATATATATATATATATATATATATATATATATATATATATATATATATATTTAAATTTTTTTCCAATTAAAACTGCATCTACAGTTAAATATTTTATTTTTTCTTCAAAAAGTCCAGTGTCCACTGTTAAAGATAAGAAAATAACCTGTCCATTAGACAGGTTGTGACTGAACGTTTTTGGCTAGGGCTAGTTAGTATTAAAGCTGGCTATACTTTTACTTATTATAATATACATGTGATATATAAAAGAATTGAGACTAAAGCAAATCTATAGCAAGTTTATTATTATTATTATTATTATTATTATTATTATTAACCTGGGAACAGCCAGATAAAAATGGGACCATTTCATTGAATTAGAAAGACTTTGAAGTGAAGATATTTTATATCACAGTTATGTGTTAATCTAATTTTACCATTGTTCGAGGTTGTTTGGCATTAAATTTAACTTGTTATACATATATCTGGCTGTGAATGTAACATGGTGTTATTTGTGCATTTATATACGTGTGTGAGAACTTAAATTGTTGTCCTTCAAAAATCGACCAAATTTACTGTAAGGAAGTGTTAAGATAAAAACTAATTTTTAGTCTGCATTATAAAAATAATTGCAACACCGTAGTTTTTCATTAAAAATAATATGATTACCATTTTTTGTGATTTCATATGATTCTGAGAATTCTTTGCTAACACTGTAAATTTTGAGAGCGTTTTAACTCCAGTGATACTGCCATATAAAAATCATGAGGGTGGTATAATGGCCTTAAAATTTATTGTTGCACAATTTTTTATTTGACAAAAATGTGATTTTTTTAAAAAAAAAAAAAAAAGATATTTAACATGTATGAATGAAGTGTTATTCTAAACTTAGGTCTTCCAATTTATTCTAAAACTTTAATTGCCAAAATTTTTAAAGTATTGACATTTTTGAAATACAAATTTAGATGATTGATTCATTTCTTAGTATTCTTGGATTAGGCTTTTAAGTATATATCACTTAACTCGTTTTTAGGATAGTAAATGCTTTAAGATTTTCATTTTCATTTTTGCTCTTCCTAGTTTGGCTTTTTTTTGTCAAATAACATATGAGAATTTTATATGAGTGAGATTTGAGATAGTTTGGTCCAGGAGTCACCACTTGCATTTATTTTGTGTTATTTTTCTTTGTCATTAAAATTAAGTTGAATGAATGGAGGTCCTGCAATAGCACAATAACCACACTATTGTTTGGGTCACTGTGTTTTTGACAGTAAATTATGTGAAACTTTCATAGAAAATCCAATTAACTTGAATTAATTTTTGTATTTTTCCAAACTTGGGCCTAGTTGAAACTGAAAATTGCTAAGCGCATCTGCAAATTAATTACCATGGAATATTTTTTTTATGTTGAAATTTGTGATGTTTCAAATTGAAGTTATGTTTTTGGTGACACATTACAGCATATGCACGAAAATTCACCTTTTGCCATATTTTTCAATATGTAAAAACCCTGTAGCGGCAACTCTTAACTCTGTGCAGAAATATTCCATGGTAATTTAGGAAGCACATATCAATTTCCCATTATGACTAGATCTACGCAAGTAAGTGAAAAATACCAATTATATTTCAATTTATATGAATGTTCTATGAACATTTTGCATCATTCACTGTCACAAACACAGTGACTCGAACAGAAATTAAAATTTGCTATAATGCCCATCCATAGTCTTGAATGTTATAATTCAGATGTCCCAATATGTGTTTATCTTTTCATGGCTCATTTTGCTGTTTATTAGTCCATAACAATATTTGTACATGTCATGTTCATATTCACTTTTTAATGTTACCTTGTACATGTATGTAAATGTTTTCACTTGCAAATTTCTTTCATCGGTTTTAAAACATTATCAGCCTAGTATTTATTTCACTTTAAAGATTTAAAACTCGCCAAAAAGAAAAATGATTTAGGAAATCTGCATGCATTTTATATATTTAACTTAGATTTCACTTTGTTCTTTTTATTTGTTTTGAAATGTTTTCAGCCTTAAATACTTTTTTCTTTATGAATTTAAAACATGCCAAAAATTGATTCAGGATATCTAGGTACATGAAATATATATAATTCTCCATCTATGTTATAACATTGTCAACCTTGTATACATTTTCATTTCAGGGCATATGCACTATATATATATATATATATATATATATATATATATATATATATATATATATATATATATATATATATATATATATATATATATATTTCATTGCTCGTATTTCTAAAATGAATAAACATTAACTGCTTTGGTGGCTTAGTGGTGGAGCTTCTACCTTTAGAGTGGGAGATCGTGGGTTTGAATCCCAGCTGGGTCAAGCATAAGACTTTAAAAATTTAGATACTGCTTCCTTAGTATCCAGAATGCAGAAATTTTTTTCACAATTTTGTCAAAATTCTTCTAGGCAAGGTTTGAAACTTCAACTCTCAGTTTTTAACCCCCCCATTGTAAAATCATGGATCTGCTAGTGGTATTTTATTGTAGCCTGTAAAGTCACATGTTGTTAATTATTGTTTGTACTTTGAAGTGATATATAAAAAATACGCAAAGGTTGTATAATTATTGTTAATAATTGAATAAAAAATATGAATGACAAAGTTGCAGATTCATATGATCCAAAGTGAAGGTTTATAGTGTTTATTTCCACCTTCAGAAACAGGTACTGCCATACAATGTTAATATCCATATCTAAAAATAGCTAATATTTTCATGTTAGGTTAATTTCACAAAATTCACTGTCACACACACAATAGTGTAGATAGTAATTTATCAAATTCTTTACCCAACATCAAGGTGACTGTGATGAGATATACCGTATATCATTATGTGGATTTTTTCATTAATGTAGATGTAAATTTGATGTTTTAAATATAGGAAGATGTATGATATCAAGGTCGTTTTAATGGGCCAATAATGCTATCCAGATATATGGGGTAACAGTCCCAGATCCCCTAGAGGGCAACTACTTCTAGGGAGCTCACAGCTGTAAACAACTTATGATAGTATATATATATGGTAAAACCTGGTTAATCACATATATCAGTTAATCACATGTAATTTTGAATCATGGGGCTATGCGATTAACCAGGTTTGACATGTATGTATACTGTAAACATACTAATTTTAGCGGTGTATTTTAGCCATTTTCGCATTAGGACAGTAGCGCTAATCAAAATACCCTGCTTAAATAATGATGAACATTTGTGACTGATAGTCCTAAAAGTTTTTTTGCACAAATTTAAATCCATGTAAATTAGTCATGAATGTAAATTTCCCTAAAATACATACATGCTTAAATTAGTATGTTTACAGCACACACACACACACACACACACACACACACACACACACACACACACACAATCATTATTTAGATGTATGTTATATAGTTTTTATACATTATATAGTGTTATATTTATTGTAGTTGCTAAGACCCAGTCTATATAGCAAAAATATATAATTTGTTAATATATAAATTTCTTATATTAATTGCAACTATCTCTAAATACCCCTATTATAACTTTCATTCAATGAAATTTTTAATGGTATCATCAGCATTAATCAAACAAGTATTAGTTGTTATAAACATTTAAATATATTTTAATTTAGGTCATTGTTGTAAAATACTTTGTTTTACGTCCGCATGTGGATGCCTTCATGGATTTGGATAACACACACACACACACACACACACACACACACACACACACACACACACACACACTTTTTTTCTGAAATTTCTGGAAAATGCAATTATTTTTCAAATTTGAAATTTTACTTTGTACTTTATAAATAAAAAAGTTGAAAAAATAATTGATTAATTTGATGAAATTTGATGCAACACGAGCCTTTATAACATTGTTGATTATTTTATTTACATACTTGTAGTTGTTATTGAACAGATTTGTTATCTAATGTATTATGGTTCTATGAAATTCCCTACCCCACCCACCTACACTGTCTAAATGAAGAAGTACTAGGATTGTACAGAATTGGTAACAACATTGTTGAAATAAAATCCTGTCCCACCTAAAATAAAAGGTACTGGTTCTGTACAGAATTGTTTTTAGTGTAACATATCACTAATTGTAATGTTGAAAAAATTGATAACATGCTTTTGTATTGCTTGTTTTAACAATTTAAAAAAAATTCACATTTTTATTACACAGAATTTCAGAGTTCATAATTTCTTGTAAATGTATTTTAATTGAAATCAAGGTCATGAATTTTTTTTTGTATTATGGCTTATTTTTTTTATATCAATTTGATTACGCATTTTAAAAAAAAGCTCTTGCCATCTTTATTTCAAGTGCTACCGTCTGTCAAACATGTCTTGGGTGAAGATATTGTAGCATTGGCAGTCCATTGTGTAAGGATTAAGACCAATTTCCATGACCCTTTCTTAGCTAAATTGTTCCTTTAATCTTAGCATATTATTATTCTCTCTTTTGCTACTTAGATGAAAATTTTTTGCCATGTGCCAGATGTCATCTTAAAGAGAAATGATCAAAATATAACTTGTATTTAGGAGAAAAATCTTTAAAGAAACCTGGAATATTTGTGAAACCAGAGAATTTTGATTTTAGAAATACAGTGTATTTATTGTAACAGTATTTATAACCACGCGTAGCTGATTTTGTTTTTTTTCTAAATTTTTTATGCATTTATTTTTTAAAGCAACCTGGATATAGATATATAATATATAATATCTCATTGAAAGATAAATTAATTGTGATTTATATAGGTAGAAATATAACAGATGACATACTACACACAGTATTTAATCTAAATAAAATGTTATTGCCTAGCAGTGTTAGAGATGTACTAGTATTTATCCTGCAGACATAAAGCGCAGAGATTTGTATACCTCTGATAATTTTTATACATGTATAAGTTATGTTTTTGTATGTGTTTATATAAGTTTAATATGTTTTATATTGTTGTCATGTAATAGAAGTGTTTGATATAAATCCTTATTTCATGGACAGTATATATCATGTACATGCTTAAATAAATTTTAAGAAATTGCTCCTCTAAAATTATAATTTTGAATGAAAAAGCCTGAAAATGTGAGAACCAATCCATTCTGAAAATTGTTCTTAGATCTATTTTTAGGTTTTACTTGAAATTTCATAGGTGTAGGTACCCTTACTAAATTGTATTGTATTAGTGAGTTTATTTTTTGTATGACTTGCTAAATCAGGTGATAATACACCTTTAAAAACCTCCTAAAACTAAAATTTGAATGTTGTATTAAACTATTTAAAAAAAAAAGACCCTGCTGAAATGAATTTTACAAATGTTTACTGGTACGCATTACATGTATTGCATTAATTTTACCTTGTGTCAGTATAATGCATCTATAAGTATTATTAAATAGAAATATATGTTTCACATAGAAATAAAATGATAAATTCAGATAGAAATAAAATGATAAATTCAGATGTATAAGTGTAATATATATATCAATATTTGCACGCAAACTTGATTCTGGTTTGAGATCTCTTGAATCCATTTTCCATATTGCACACCTTGTCAAGGGACTTTGTTGTCTAAATCATGTTTGAAGAGAAAATTTTTTCCAAAAATGATATTGCACTAGTTCTCATATCAAATGGTATTTTGTAGATGAAATAAAAGTGGGAAGCAAATGAAATATTATGTTGCTATATGAAAAAAGGGTTATTAAAATGATATTGTGAAATATTGTCCCAAGTTGACTCGATATTTGCATGAGCTTGCGAGTTATCAGTTCAATAACCCTATATTGTAATATTCATAAAATTTTTATGATATTTCAGGATTAAATTGGGTTACAGTGACATAAACATTCCATTTTATTTTATTTCTGATGAGATACAGAATCTCATAATTAGTGGGGGTATTTTTTATGAGCAATTTTTGTCGAGCCTGGCAATGCCATAAGGCGAGACTTAGGTGTTACTTTCCGGTGTCGTCGACAGTGGCAGCGTGTCAAAATGTGAAAGTTTTATGTTAAAGTCCATATCAACCAGGCGAGACATTTAATTCCATGGAATTCTTGTTTATATTAATGTACATGCATATACGTTTATTGTTTAATCTTCTAAATCTACATGATGAATTTTATATTAAAAAAGTTTATTATCATATGATCTCCATGGTTGCTGATGTCATTCTATTGTTGTAACATTTGTTGATGTCATCTATTGTGCGGTATGACTTGTGCTGATTGCAGACGTAATTGACTGGTTTTTTAGATATTTTTTAGAATCATACAATAAAAAGAATCCGGCATTTGTGTTCATGTGATATAGATTTTGTTTTAATTATATAAATGTTTATTCACAAGGCTTATTGCATAAATATGTATTTGAGTTGTTTATTTCAATGTTATATGAACACTTTTACAAATGCAAGACCCAATTAACAAGAAGAAATTTACACTCTTTATTATCATAGCAATCCCCCCAACTTACCTGCTGGGATTGACCATTAAGACATTTTTCTTCATAGATTACTAATTATATAAAGGACCAAAGTCATGTAATCAAATGAGCCAGCCATTCTTGCAGTTATGAAATATGTGCAGGTCAGTAATGCACCCATCACCAACTTGTCTTCCAAAATTTCTTTTCAATAGTGCATGACTACTTTTGAGTATAATTGCAATGTAGTCATAATGCCATTCAAAACTAGGCTTGGGAATAGTGTCCCCATAGTAAAAACCATCAAAAATTTCTTCTGGTAATATTTTTATGACTTTGTTTTCTGACTGTAAAAAAGGTGTTGGATTTTTCAATAAAATTCTTGAATTGTTTTGCCATTTTTCCTGATTTCCATATTTCAGTTATGACACATATTCGGGCCATCAATGGAATGCTTTGTTGTTGAATAAATATGTCATTATTTGTTAATATATTATCTGTTAGCCAAGTTCATCATCATATCAAAAATATATTGTTTCTTACTTAATAGATTTTTAAAAAATCTAAATATCAGCAATATAGGTTGCATCACAAATTGTAAAAGTTTTTTTTTACGATAGATTCAGTTTAAATTAGGCTGACTTTAGGAGCTAGGCTATAAAACTAATCCTTTGAAATTATTGTACATGTATTTTTATAAGCTTGAAGGTGATTGGTTAAAAAAAGTCAGTATATTTTTAGCTCACCTGAGCTGAAAGCTCAGATGAGCTATTGCTATCCATCTTCGTCTGTCGTGCGTCGTCCGTCGTGCGTCGTCCGTCGTGCGTAAACTTTTTACATTTTAATCTTCTCCTCCAAAACCACTGGGCCAAATTTAATGAAACTTGGTAACCATCATGCCTTGGTGAAGCTCTTTCAGATTTGCACAAATGAAGGAGTTATGTCCCCTTGGGGCCCCATAAGGGGGGAAATAGTGAAAAACTTTAAAAATCTTCTCCTCTGAATCTACAAGAGATATACCTTAGTTATTTCATTTATAACATCCTTAGGTCATCTATTTTCAGATTTGCACAAATGGTAGCCATGGGACTCAAAATGGGGAAATTGTGAGGCACTGAGTGGGGAATTTGATAAAAATTATATATTTGTCACTATATCTTGAAAACTATTAACTTTTTGTATAGGCATGTATATTAGAATATTGTAGGTATTGTCATGACGATCATTTTGATATATAGATCAAGGTCATATGTTGAAAGGTCAAGGTCACAGCTGCAAAAGAAGACTTAAATTGCTAAATATCTTGAAAACTATTAACATTTTGTATAGGCATGTATAATAGAATATTGTAGGTATTGACATGACAATCATTTTGATATATGGTTCAAGGTCATATGTTAAAAGGTCAAGGTCACAGCTGCAAAAGAAGACTTAAATTGCTAAATATCTTGAAAACTATTAACATTTTGTATAGGCATGAATATGAGAATATTGAAGGTATTGACATGATGATCATTTTGATATATGGTTCAAGGTCATATGTTGAAAGGTCAAGGTCACAGCTGCAAAAGAAGACTTAAATTGCTAATTATCTTGAAAACTATTAACATTTTGTATAGGCATGTATATTAGAATATTGTAGGTATTGACATGACGATCATTTTGATATATTGTTCAAGGTCATATGTTGAAAGGTCAAGGTCACAGCTGCAAAAGAAGACTTAAATTGCTAATTATCTTGAAAACTATTAACATTTTGTATAGGCATGTATATTAGAATATTGTAGGTATTGACATGACGATCATTTTGATATATGGTTCAAGGTCATATGTTGAAAGGTCAAGGTCACAGCTGCAAAAGAAGACTTAAATTGCTAAATATCTTGAAAACTATTAATGAATTGTATAGGCATGTATATTAGAATATTGTAGGTATTGACATGACGATCATTTTGATATATGGTTCAAGGTCATATGTTGAAAGGTCAAGGTCACAGCTGCAAAAGAAGACTTAAATTGCTAAATATCTTGAAAACTATTAATGAATTGTATAGGCATGTATATTAGAATATTGTAGGTATTGACATGACGATCATTTTGATATATGGTTCAAGGTCATATGTTGAAAGGTCAAGGTCACAGCTGCAAAAGAAGACTTAAATTGCTTATTATCTTGAAAACTATTAATCTTTTGTATAGGCATGTATATTAGAATATTGTAGGTATTGACATGACAATCATATATATTTTGAGGTCATATATGTTCAAAGGTCAAGGACATAGCTGCATAAGTATACTGAAATTGATTTATGATTTGGAAATTATTCATTGCACTACAGTTACTTTATGCATATTATATAAGCTACTTATAAATGAAATGTGAGTGGATATATTTCTGATTTAGTTTTGTCGGAGTTCTTTACTTGAGAAAACTTTTAAAGTTTCTGTACTTAATATATTGTCTATTGCACTTTGCAAACTGCATTGGACAATATCTTCAGGTGAGCGTTAAGGCCCATGGGCCTCTTGTTTAAGGTATAAGGGTATTTTTTTCTTCTTCACAAATCATACTAAAATCAGAGCACAGATGTCTATTCCATTTTTTTACTTCATATAAGCTGTAATAAAAAAAATTTGATAAATAATTTTTTACCTAAGCATTACCTATCCTCTAGGCATTTGAATTGGTGTTAATAAAACTAATTTCCTTTGTCTGAAACAGTATGTCATCTACAAAGTGTATGCTATTTGTTTTTGTTGTTCTTGTTGTTGTTGGAGTATCCTGTTTACTGGCTTTGGTGACCCAGAGGTCTAAAGCATTGTTTTAAAGATCATATTTTTTTTTCCACTGCATATAGTCTGATGTTCCTTTTTGGGAAATAATATATATAGACTTACTTTTCCAAAGGCTAGAATTTTCTCTAGACACTCCATTTTCCTCTACCATTGCAGAACCAGCCATCGACTACTTTTGATAGGATATGGAGCAGCCCAACACCTATCCCACCTGAAGTTATTGTCTAATGGATTATTATCTTTATATTTTAACAAGTTTCTGAATTACTACACAAGAAGCTACTTTTAATTTTCTCAACCAAGTATAGATATTATTCTGGTTACCAGATTTTATTACTACCTTCCTACATTCAGCACATTCTGCACTTTGATTAATTTTCTTCAATGTTTTGTCTCATTCTGTTGAAGTTAGGATATAGTTCTATTCAGTAATGCATGGAAAGTTGACTGGAACTATTATTTCGACAGCATTTAAAATAGATGGCAAGACATCTCCTTATTGCTAATGGTTTTGCTGGAGGATCACAAAAATTTAGATAATTTAATCTCATGAGAAATTTGAAAATTCATTTCCTTGAGCCCAGACTGTATACAAAATTTTATGGGTATCATTTATATTGATTATAAATAAAATCTCATTTTATTTGTTTGCACTTTATTTTTGTATTTTTTTTTTTTTTTTAAATTATTATTATTTGGTGAATTCACAGTTTGCCAATGAATTCTGAAAATGTGTAAAGAAATAAATTATTCTAAAGCTAAAAAAAGCTATAAAAATTCAAAATTTCTTCAAATAGTTTATTTTTTGTTTAGGATTGTTGAAAAAAAGTATTAAAAATCTAATGTATATGACAGTATTGTTAAATGTTGTGACAAATATAAGATATGTGATTAGTTGTCCCTGTCTGATAAGTTATTCCTGTCTGATTAGGTATTCCTGTCTGATTAGTTATCCCTGTCTGATAAGTTATCCCTGTTTGATAAGTTATCCCTGTCTGATTTGTTATCCCTGTCTGATTAGTTATCCCTGTCTGATTAGCTATCCCTGTCTGATTAGTTATCCCTGTCTGATTAGTTATCCCTGTCTGATTAGTTATCCGTCTGATTAGGTATTCCTGTCTGATTTGTTATTCCTGTCTGGTTAGTAATTTCTGTCCAGTAAATTACCATATTCCTGTCCGATTAGTTATTGCTTATTAGTTACCGGTATTCATAACTTGTTAGTTACCTCTATCTGAGTAGTTATCCTTTTGATCAGTTATTCTTGTCTGATAAGTTATCCCTATTTGTTAAGTTATTCTTATATGATAAGTTATCTAAGTCTGATTAGTTTTTTCTGTCTGTTTATTTATTCAAATCTGTTTAGTTATTCGGGTCAGATTAGTTATTCCGGTCAGATTAGTAATTCCCACTGCATAGTCAGAATTCAGTACTTCTTGTTGTGTTGTTTCTGTTATTAATGATTAAATCAAGGTATTTATAAGTTAGTTTATATTTGTAATCCTTTTTGTTATTAAAATCATAATATTTAAGATAAAATTTTACTTTTTAAAATACATGTGTTTAGTTTTTATTATATAATAATTGATCAGTCAATTAATTATTACTGTAAATTGCGCAATTTTTGTTAAAATTTGTGAAAGACAACATGGACATCTATTCAAATGATTTTAATTTTGCATAATCTGGTGACCACAAACACATATAATATTGACTTTTCATATTAGACATAATTTTATGGTGGCATCTAGCCTTACTCACGAATTACTACGATAATAAAATGGTTGCAAAAATTTTCCCAAGTTACAGTAATATTATTTGCTATTTAGCTCACCAGGGCAAATGTAAAAGGTAAGCTATAATTATACTCTTTAGTCTGTAGTTTGTATTAATTGTCCCCCACTTTCACTGAAAATGGGGGGGGGGGGGGGCATTAAGATGGGTTTGTCCATCTGTCTGTCATTCCATCCATCACGTTTGGTTTACGTGCAATAACTTCAGTTACAATTAAAGGTTTTTAATGAAACTTGGCACAGAGGTAACCTATGACAAGAGCTCGCTTGGAATTGATTTTCGGGTCACTAGGTCAAAAGTCAAGGTCACTGTGACTATAAAAAGAAAAACGGTTTCTGGTCATTTAAAAGTTAAACGTTCAAGATTTTTTAATGAAACTTGGCACAGAGTTAGCTTATGATAAAAGCTCGCTTGGGATTGATTTTCGGGTCACTAGGCCAAAGGTCAAGGTCATGTGACTATAAAAAGAAAATCTGTTTCCAGTCATTTAAAAGTTAACAGTCACCCGCTTTTACCGAAAGGGAGACAAACAAACAATATACCATAGTTCCAATTTCCCTCTTTGCATTTTATGCTAGAACTGTACATATTACCCCTCATATAGCATTGCAATTACAGAAGTCTTTTTCATTTGAAAGCGGGAGACATAAATTGTATGAATTTGCTTGTTTTTTTTTTTTTTGTTTTTTTTTTCACTTTTAACTACTTCTACTCAAGAACCAATTAAACCATGGCAATGAAATTTGAGAGAATTTTACCAGGCCTCCACATTTGCAAACTGGTCGACCTTGATTCTCATTTGAGCTCACAAGTTTCAAATATTTAAAAATACCCCTTGTCTAAACAAGAAGCCAATGAACTTAAAACTGTATCTGGTTTATGAAGATGATGACCTTTACCAACATTTATACCTTTTAACATTTTAGCTCATAGTGCAGAGAGCTTATGTCATACCCCTGGCATGAGGGTCAGCATCAGCATCCAATGTTAAAGTTTTATGTTCAAGTTTTTTTAATATTGAAGTTCTTCATGTTATTAATAATGAATTATCACATACTTGGTGCAGGTAATATCTTAAGTCATAAAGGATGTGTGATTAAGTTGCAGAGACTGAAGGTGAAAGGTCAAGGTCAAACAGTCTCATTGTTAAAGATTTATGTTAAAGTTTTTTAATGTTGGTGCAAGCGAGCATTGTTGTCTTCTGACAACTCTTGTTTGTCATAAAATGTAAGGCATAGAAACTTAATCATAGATACAACATTAAAGCATGAAGCTTTAGCAATATTGCCAGGCTGACTAACCTTGAAAATATTCAAGACCACAGTTGCTTGGTCATAGATTAGCATGTAAAACAATTAAACAGCTGGTCATGAATTAACATGCCTCAAGATTACAACTAAAGATAAAGCATAAAAATTATGCTTTATTAAGCTATGAAAGCCGTTTTTTAATCCAGACCCACAATCAAGATTTGTGTGACTTAAAGAAGCAAATGTTTCATATTTAGCAACAAGCCATTAAGCTATACCAATATTTTAAATTGGTAATTACATTTTAAAATCAAGTTTATATTGATTTCATGTTAAAGCTGCATTAAGTTTTCCTAGGAAAAAAATTAAAATGGTGCTGATCTTAATTATTGATGTTCCTAATGAACAATGTTACATTTGATTCAATGATAAAAGCTCGAATAAATAGAGAAATAACAAAAATTTCCCAGGGGGATGAAGCCTGTGGAATAAAACTTTAGAACATGGTTACGTCATAAAAGACCGGTTTATTTAAACACAACTTACAAAATGGTGAAATACGATAAATTAAACACAGAATTTCTTTAAATTTGTCATTTGTGACTTTGTAAAGGATACGTAACACCACTGCAAATACATTTGGATATTTATGATAGACAATTCATACTATCTGTCAGGTTTCACCTTCAATTCATTGGAGTCAGAAAATTGAAAAACTTAATGCAGCTTTAAATCATGAAAGAAGCCACTAACAAAAATAAGATTACTTGAATATTTTGTTTTAAAGTACCTGTGTATTTCTTTTGCATATGCAATGGCCTTTATTCAATGGCATGTAAATAAAAGTCCATAGATATCTTGAAATGACACTATTCGTGAAAAATGAACTGAAAAAAATTTCTCGATTTACAGGAGCTTAACCAATCTAATGAAGACTAGGTTGTTATTTATTTATTTATCAAAAGCTAGGAGTTTAATAGCCATCAGTCTCAATACATCTATTATACCAGATGACCTCTCTCTCGCTTTCTCTCTCTCTTTCCTTGTTTTGTTGCAGCAAATGTGGCATTTGCTCATACATGTACATGTTACTCAGTTGTAATTTTGTTTATCAGCAAAGATAATTTGAGCTATCATTTCAGGCTCAATTCACAGCAAGTTAATGTGCCAAATGAAAAACATGCCTGAAATTTCTTATGACAATTACAAATAAAAATCACAGCATCTTTGTTGTAGAACTAAACAAAAAAAAACACATACAATTTGATAATTGGCAGATAGTAGGAACTTTATATAATCTACCAAACTGAAATAAAAATAAATAAATAAATAAATAATAAATAAATAAAAACAGAAAACCAAGTTGCTATTGAATAGAACAACATTTTTTGAATTCTAATTTATTAACAAAATTGGTTCATACATCTAGATTGAAAACACATAATCATAAATTAATTGCACATTTTTAATATCTATAATGCCCATTGGACCAATGTCTGGTTCCACAAAATACCATGCTATTTATCTGACATAGATTTTACGTAATTTCAACACTGAGTCAATTATCACATAATTTCAACATGAAATCATTTAAGTTTTCCAAAAATGTGACCAATTTTTATTTCCAGATGGTATCCATTACGGTTTGTGTTAAATAATTGTTTCCCTTGGATATGGAATGATACAAATTGACATTTTTGGGCAAAAAACCATGATTTTCCTAGGACTTTGCTATATATATTTTTCCTGTGCAAACCATAAGAGGTAAGGTCTATATATACATGTTTTACTGCCAGTGAATTTTTTTGTCTGTTCCTCTCAAAGGAAAAGACTGATGTTGTTTTGAGCTAGATGTTTTTTTCACAGAGCCCTTACAAACCATCCTTTAGCAGTTAAGTCAGACACTGGACTTTCATGAAACTTATGTTTAACGAGCACTTCTATCTGTCTATTAAGACCAGTTTTAAGCTCGTCAGCTTCATATTTAAACTAAAAGACCCTTTTAATTAAAAACCACCTGCCTACAAAGTCCATATTACTAAGGTCCCAAGGTCTTAATATGCAGGTTTTACTGTAATTTAAACATTTAAACAACATAAAATAATATTATTAATAACTGTTCATAAGTATTATAAAATTAAATTCTATTTCTGAACATGCTGCTATCTTCCAAAATAAGAACACAGATATGTTGCAGCTCCTATAAAAGTTACTGTACAAAAAAGAAGTAAAAATCTTAATCTCCAGTGAGATTTACTGGCTTTAAATTCATGATAAAGTCTCAAGACTTGTTCCTCTGTACTAGAAATGTCTCCATTATTGTCAATGATGTGTGTGGCCTTCTTACATTTATCAGCCAATGACATTTGAGAATTTATTCGTTTCTCTGCTTCTTCCTTTGTTAAATCATTTCTGTTCATTAATCGCTGTAACTGTTGTTCTGGAGAACTGAAATGTCAACAAATATAAGTTACTTACAACTTTTATTGTGATGCCTCTTAAAAGTAACTAGAAAAAAAGATTCAGCATTATCATAATGATACAATATTTAATGTGAAAAACAACATGAAATCATTGAGAATTTAATGCTTATATACAGAAGTGTTGTTGTTTTTTTTTTCTGTTTTTTTTTCTTCTTTTTTTCTTTCTTTCTTTTTCTTTTTTTTTTTTTTGTCTTTCTTTGAAGATTTGAAAAAAATTTATGAATAGAGTAATGTTCATGAATTGAAAATTTTTACAATACATTTACATATTATAAGAGGTGGTCACATACAGTTAAAGTATAAAACAACTATTTCAATTAATAAAAAAGCAGCCTTTTGAGAGAGGGTCCTTCATAGGAGACCTTGTCATGGAAGGTGTGGCAATACATTTCACACTGTTAACAATAACAAACAATCATCATAATATTTATCGCTTAGTTACAGATATGTGTTGTTTTGTGTTTTTTCTAAAAATTCATAAATGATAGTTATAAAAATGCTCCAGAATTAAAAAAAAAATTTAATATACATAATATGAAAAGAGATAATCAAATATTGTATAAATATAAAACAATGTATTATCACTGCAATTAATAAAACTATCATTGCAACAAATAAAACTAGAGCAAATTCCTGAATGACAAATTCCCCCTTCCCTACCCTAATCCCTAACATCACCAATGGGGCCAAACATTAAGATCTGAACTTGTGAACTTGACCCTTGACCAAAACTCATGGTCTTGGTATGTGACAAATCATTTTCTGTTAGTTTACATTTGTATTAAGTTTGATCAAAATCCATCCATAGGTGTGAAAGGTAGAGCAGACACAATATGGAGATGGACAGACAGACATACTGTTTTGGAGAATCAAAAATAGCTCTCCATCACACACACACACACACACACACACACACACACACACACACACACACACACACACACACACACAGATACTAAAATCATTTTACCATGAAACAACAATGGTGAATGTCATATATGGAACCATTTTTCCTGTTTCAAACAGCAGAGGTAAATCCAAAACAGCAAACTGGTGGCCTAGAGAGATAAGATTACAAAAATATTGATAAAAATTACAAATTACAAATAAAAATTATAAATTAAAAATTTTAATTAACATCAAAAGAAATCAAACACTTAGTCTTTGAAATATTAGTGTTCTAAAAATGTTTGATAGACAGCTGATTATATAATGTAGCAGACCAGGCTTAATAGGTGGATGAGTAGCTCAGTTGGTAGAGTATTCTACCTGTATTGGGAAGGTCCAAAGTTCAAGTCCCAGTTTGGTTGCTGTATTTTTCCCTCCTCCTGTAACAATGACACAGAGCTCATTAAAATCTTAATTAATTTCATCATCAAATTTGCAACTTTTCTGATTCTTGTATTTTGATGAGAAGATCAAAATCAAACAATTTTTGTTAAAATGAAGCATTTTTATTTAAAACCATTGATTCATTGTAACAATATTTTTTTATTGAAGTTTTAAATTTATATTAATGATTGAGACCAGAATGCTAACAATTTTATTAAAAATTTTTATTTTCAATTGCCACAGAAATATTAATTGAATGGACGAGATACTTAGTGAATCAGTTTATATCAATAAATATGACAAATTTTTTATAAATATTAAAGCTGCATTAAGTTTTTCAATTTTTTTTTTTTTTTTTTTGATTTTCTAAAAATATAATGTTTTAAAAATAGATAACTTCTAATCGCAATCCATGAGATTCATTTTCTAAAATTTCATTCCTATTAAGTGTAAATAAACAATATCTTGTTGGTCAATGTTTAACGATGATTACAATGAGCTTGGAGCATGCACATGGATGTATGGGGACTCCAATGAATCGAAGGTGAAACCTGACAAATTGTATCAATTTTCCATCATTAATATCCAAACAAATTTGAAATGTTGTTATGTATCCCTTACAAAGTCACAAATAACAAATTTAATGAAATTCTGTGTTTGATTTATCGTATTTCACTGTTTTGTAAGTTGTGTTTAAATTACCTGGTTTTTTATGACGTAACCATGTTCTAAAATTAGATCCCAATGGCTACATCTCGCTGAGAAATTACTGTTATTTCTGTATTTATTAAAGCTTTTATCTTTGAACCAAATGTAATATTGTTCATTAGGAACATCATTAATTAGATCAGCACCGTTTTAATTTTTTCCTAGGAAAACTTAACACATTTAAGTATCTAACAATATTCATCTATTCAATCAAATTAATTTTCTGTTCAGCGTGAAAACAGCATAACAGAGTGTTCACTCTAGAAAGGGCATAACAGAGTGTTCACTCTAGAAATAAGGTTTGTAGGGCTATCTTAATCTAGGCCCTGCAAACTTTTGGTTATATTTCCAAAAAAGGGATCAGATATTACAGCAGTAATTGATCGGCCCTTTTATTACTATGTTGTAAGAAATAAATAATTAACCACTAAATGAATCTAAGAGCATTTTACTACATGAATACCTGTTATGAACAGTTTGAATACACTCCACAACATTGCCTTATAGATTTCTGGATGTGTAATTGAATTTAAAATTTTTCTTTTGTTTGGGTCAGAAAATATAATTTGTCCCAATTTTTCACGATCCAGTTCACCATTTTCTTGGAGGACATCAGTCCCAAATTTTTGTTTTATTTTTCTCCATCCAACTGTGCCTGGCTTCACCACTAAAATGTAACAAGGACAATATAAAAGCTAACACATATTAATTAAAAATAATTATAATATGGTTATAAAACATACCCGTCAAGTCAAATGCATTGCGCTTGTGTCACACACATTTTTTAAGTAAATCACGCTCACATGCTAAACTTTAATAAACACACACATAATCTTGAAAATGAAAAACTGATACCTGATAATTTCAGCTGCCAGTAGCTGTTGAATACGTTTGAAAAGGTAATTTGATGCCTTAAAATGCACAAGAAAGCATGATTTTATATCATTGTTTAAAAGTTTCTGGACCCTCCTAGCCACGTGCAACTTTGTCGCCAGCATTATCACATGCATGGCTCTAAAAGGACCTTGACAGCTATGATAATATGATATCTTAAATGATATAAATATATATAAGTATATGTGTCTATATGCTTGTACATTTGGTGGGAGTCTTCTGTGTTCAAGTACATGTAGTCTAAAACCTACTCTTATGGATCAAGGTGGCTCTCAACACCTTAGAACTCTACTTATGCACATCCTAGAGTGAAAAAAAGTTTCTTTTACATACACAGGGCCTCTTGGTCCACAGGCAGACCACTCAAGTGGCTCCTGAGGTACTTTGTGGTTATTGTAGTTTGCAATTTTGGAGGCAACTTGATATAATTGAAAGAAACTAAAAGGGGGTGTAAAACAGAATACACTTGATGGATAGGTTTAGCCATGTTAACACAGGCACTTGTTTCGTATACGGCCCCCCCCCCCCACCTATAATATAGGTAGGGGGACCGTATACGAAACAAGTGCCTGTGCATGTTAATTAAAATACTCACCATCTCTTGCTATTTTATCGGCATCAATAACAGGACAGTTGTATTTAGACTGTAGAATATTTGATACAGTGCTTTTTCCTGTAGCTATCCCACCTGTCAAACCTATCAGAAACATTTTCGTTTGTTTGCGACTTTTTAAAAACGAAAGTAGGAATTGTACTCAGCACAAGTATGTTCCCAGTAACATAGAAGCTTAGGTAGTGACATGATTCTATCTTACGAATGTCATAATTTCTTGTAATATTGTACGAACATTTTATGATATCACAAAAAATTATATATCCCCTTTTGAGTGACAAAATGATAACATAAATACCGAAAAGTGATTCGTTAATTGTGTCAATTTGATTTGTCATGGAGTAAGTACAATTTTATGAAACAATATGGCGGCGCCCATGGAACAACCGAAACATCATATGAGGGACGAAATTTGCATGACCAGGGCAACATATCGCGAAGGAAGGAAACAAAAAGCAGTGAAAGTGTGTATTTACTTAATTCTATTTTGATATTTCAAGATCAGCTTCTTAAACTACGTAAAATTAACCAGACACAAGTGTTCTCACGAAATGCATTTCGTTCATTCAAGTTGGAAGGTGTAATTTAGCATATATGTAAAGCATATATATTCTGGCTTACGTTTATGCTGCTTACTCTGAGTTTTAATTCTATATCTTTGGGGACAAGTGAAAAATCTGTCGTAAATGACAAATTTATTCAATATTTGAATATATTGTTAAAAAAAAAAGTAAATTTACACCCTGGTACCTTCCTTGATTATGGTAATATTTAACGGAGTGATTATTCACACGTACGGTAGAATAATGCATGTTGTTGGCTGGCATTATTTACACGTACGCATGCACAGTACGATAACTTATATCAGCCGTATACGGACAAGGTGTATGTTCAATGAAGTATATCGGACCTATGGTCCAATGATTTAATACGATACGGTGAGTAATATAAGAGTACATGAAATAAATTATTAAACTAATAAAACCATTTAAGATAAAATTATTATTAAATAAAAGTTTGATAACGACAATATGTATAGAATTAAAAAATTATTATTTATAATAATAAAATAATCATGTATAATAAAAAAAAATAATAAAAAAATCATGTATAATAATAATAATATAATTATGTCTAATATACTAAGATAAAATAATTATTAAATAAAAAGTTATTATTAAATAAAAAGTTTGATAACGACAATATGTATAGAATTTAAAAATTATTATGTATAATAATAAAATAATCATGTATAATATTTAAAAAAAATCATGTATAAGAATAAAATAATCATGAATGATAATAAAATAATTATGTGTAATATACTACGTAAGATTAAAAATTAATCATTAAAATATAATAAAAACCAATAAATTGATTATTAAATGTGAAAAATTTGATAACGACAATACTAATTATATTAAAAATGTTATATATAGAATTAAAAAAAATAATTGAAATACACTAGTTAAAATTAAAAATAAATTATTACAAATTATTAATTAAGAAAAATAATTTATTATGAAGTAAAATTAAAATTTAAAGACATAATCAAATCAAGACGTGTGTACAGATAAAAAATTAAGTTATTAATTTATGAATAGTGTTCATGAATCGTATTCAACTAGTTAACGCAATCGTTCGCTTTGGTGATAAGGACATGATCACAGGAGTCTGCTAATGAAATAATGTAATTAACACCTTGAACACAGGATGCTGAGTAATTAATTGAGCGTTCGTGTCAACGTAATTAAATACCTTTGAACATGAAAATGAACACAAAAATGAAATTGACGCAGAATGCTAACAGACGAGGTTTTAACGGCGACATAATCTCTGCTAAAATCTCAATTCAAAATTCAGGGTTTCAAGACAACTTTGCATTCGCAAAATATAAACTTATTCACACCCGTTTCTGGTCCTATGGTTCAAATTTTATTTGAAGGTCCCAATAGTTTAGGACATTGGATTGTAGTTTCAACGATCGATTGTGAAGACGGTCATATAAATCTATATGACAGTCTCAACAAACCAGCTTCTATTGAAACGATAAAACAAATCTGTGCAATTTTGAAAAGTGAAAACAAACATATCGAAATAAACCATAAACTAGTACAACAATAATCTGGTAGTTTAGATTGCGGTTTATTTGCAATTGCAATCAGTCTTGTTATCTGTTTAGGAAAAGATCCGGCAACTTTCTTCTTTTATCAACAAGAAATGAGAGCACATTTGGTTATATGCTTAGAACAGTCTGAATTTAACCCATTTCCACATTTCATAAAGCCAATAAGACGTAACATATAACAAAACATAGTCGGCAAAAGATAGAAATATATTGCCGTTGCAGGAATATGTATGACAAGAAAACTGACGAGATGGTTGAATGTACTTATTGCGGTGAATGGTTCCATGTATCTTGCGTAGATTCTGGACCAATTGAGTCTTTGGCAAAGTCTGATTCAACTTATTTTTGCAGCAATTTTTGTAATATGGAAAAACAATTAAATTAGTTATTAAAAGTACTCTGTAAATAGCAGTTAAGTGATTTTTGAAATAATTATTTCATAATTAAATTTGTAAGGCCGGCCCAAATAATTATCTGAGGTGATCAGTTGCGGCTTTGTTCGTGAGATCCACATTCTATGTGTAACTTCAGATTTATTAATTGACCATCATAAGTAGATCTAATTCCTTGTAAATATTTAAATAGTAGTTAAGTGATTTTTGAAATAATTATTTTATAAATAAATTTGTAAGGCCGGCACAATTAATTAACTGAGGTGATCAGTTGCGGCTTTATTTGTGAGATCCACATTCTATTTGCAACTTCAGATATATTGATTGTCCATAATTTTTTTTTTCACATATTGGTTATCCATTTTAAACAAAACACAATAAAAAAAATTCAAAATAAACAGTAAAATTTTTCTTAAATCAAAATCATCGGGATGGATAACTAATCAAATAAATGGATCCCGTGAGAACCACGTCCTCGTCGTGGGATCTGGAAACATGACAAGTTATTATATGAAATATTATACAAATATTACAAAAATATTCATTAGCAATATGATATTTTAAATAAATAAATATATCGGTAATTATTATATAATTTATAAATATTTATATAATATTGCATATAATAACTCTTCATGGCTTAGTGTTCTCTATAATATTAAACAAGTTATTAAACGCAATATTATACAAATATTACAAAAATATTCATTAGCAATATGATAAATATTTAAATAAATAAATAAATTAATATATCAATAATTAATAAGCGTATTAAATAGTCTGATATACTTCATTGAACATACACCTTGTCCGTATACGGCTGATATAAGTTATCGTACTGCGCATGCGTACGTGTGAATAATGCCAGCCAACAACATGCGTTATTCTACCGTACGTGTGAATAATGTCGGCCAATATTTAATCTTGCATCAAACCCCAAGAGAGTCGATGGACTCCTCATGGGGTCCAGTTCCTTATTGAAAGAAGAATCAAAGAGCAACTTCATGTGTGAGATATCTGAGTGTGTTTTATGGTATTGCTTGTACCAGGGACCATATAAATAGTATTATAGGCCTCTGCTTGTACTAATACCAGAAGTCCATGAATTAATTGAAGTGTGTAAGCGATATGGGTCTTAACATTGCATTGCTTACCTTAGCGTGACCGCTACTAAAAATAAAATGTGACGTCACATACTTGTATCCAGCATCTTTTCAGAATGAACTGTTGCATTCTGGGTATATAAGTAATTTCAAGATAGCGACCGGGATTTCACTGCCGCGAAAATCGTGTAAGACAGAATCTTGTCGGTACACTAATTTAACATCAAACACATTTTTTCTGATGAAAACAGGCAGTGACGTTTTTCACTTACTCTCATTTTATGTTTGTTATTGGATTTCCCGAAACGACCATGTAAAAAACTGTTTTCCAAGATGAGAATTACTTTAAAATATGTTTGAAATATGATTTAAAATAATTTAATTTTTAACATTTTATTTGCGGGAGTCGGGACATTTCCAACTTTGCATTGCCATTTCTTAAAATGTACACACATACACGGAGGCCTACGCGAGGTAAAATATTGAGTGTTTGATTGGAACGAAATTCTCTGAACTTGACTGACAATTATTGCAACACATGATGAATAATAATAATTTGACTGCAGACAATTACAAATAGAAAGCGGCATGTTAGTGCACCTCAAACGGTGGGATTTAATAATAAAAAAAAAAAAAAAAAAAGACATGTTTACTTGTAAACTCGATGTGTATTACTTACAGAATCATGATTATTGATCGACAAACACTTTAAAAAATAATAATTAATAAAATAAACAACACAAAAGTAACTTTTACTTGTATTTTATTTAAAATTTTACTTTATTATTGATTTATGCGTGGATATCACTGTTGATGTATTAAAATACCGAGAGGTAACCGGGACCCAAAATCGGCTCCGAAATGTCTCTAATATTTTGGCACACTCTAAATATTTGGACAATTTTCAAGATATTTAACTTTCAAATTTGAATTGTGACATAATGGCACAAGCCTTTGTATTATACCAGGTTTTGTGTAAATTATGGATATTCATCTTATCAGCTGATTTTCTCGATGACTGTACCAGTTCATTGTTAAAGACTTTTAATATTGTAAATTAAAAAGTTATCACTTGTAATTAGTAAAAATACCTGTGGGGTAGGTCGATTGAGATTGAAAGTCTATCAAGTTCAGTTGTATATTAAAAATAATTAAAATTATCATTAAGGATAATAAAAAAAACTTCCTTTTGTATGCTAGACGTAAAAAATAATATCAGTATGTAAATGTAATTATAAGTTGCAAATTCCCAGAGAAAGCTAATTAATTGGGAATATACACCTGATCAACAAAATCTAGAAAAGATGTAAATTCAAAGGTGCCAACTTTTTACCTGAGAATTTATTAAAATCAAAAATATGAATTCCTTACTGACTAGGAGTTTATGAACTTTAAAGGTGTCAACTTACGACCTGAGAATTTGTTAATTATATAACTAATTAACTAAGAATTCATTTTAATAACAACTTCACAAATAAAAAAGAAGAACTTAAGTTTTCTTTACCATTGCCATACTGTTATTGATATTTTTTAGATTAAAGATTTTTTAAAAATTATAAATATAAATAAATAATAAAAAAAAATAAAATAAAGAAAAAGGGATAGTCTGCATTTGTCTTTGTTAGCAAATAACAAGATTCTCTCATTCTCTCATTCTCTCTCTCTCTCTCTCTCTCTCTCTCTCTCTCTCTCTCTCTCTCTAAACTTTTTGGCAAAGACAAATAACCCAAAATAATCAATTAAATTATTGTGAAACAATAATTTAATTATTTGAGTTTTAATAAAAAAAAAAATATGTTTGCAAACAAATTAAATTAATATAGTTCATCCTAATCACACTGAAAAGGTATAAATTTCTGTCACTCCACATCATAAAGTATTAGGAAGGAAAAACTGCTTCAGATTAACAACTTTTATTTTAATATGAAAATTTGGTTAATGATTTTTGATATAAGTGAAAAAATCATGACTGGTACATAAAACCCAGTTCAAACAATTGATTTTTGATTTATGATAATTTTTGCATTTGGTGAGAGAGAGCAGTGAAGATGAGATTTTTTAAAATAAAACATTTATCAACTTGCAAATAATCTAAATAAATATTATTGAACTGAACAATGACCATGCAAGGAAATTTCAATATCTAATTTCTTGTTAAAAATTGCAATGTTAAATTAAGAGACATTTAGAATGTATCTCAAAACTTGAATTACTACTTCTTTTTTATAAAGCGATTTTTTCTTTATTTAATTTGTTCTTTTTTAATAACAAAAAGAAAAATACATTGCAAAATCATAAACAAAGTAACATATAGACATAATACACCTCAATAAATAAATAAATAAATAAGTTGTGTTCACGATAAACAGGGAAATATTGACAGTATGAGATTGAGAAAGAAATGGGGATCAATTTGTGACCATTACTAACATTTTATCCTCAACCGATTTGAGAAGAAAAAATTTGCATGTTTCAGGTCAGAAAAACCACCGCATTGAGTTCCAACATTTGAACATCTTCCTTTTTTGTTTTCAAGTTATTTGTCAGGCTACAATTAACTCCCTTTTCTTTCAACTTTGTTCGGTTAAGAAGAAATAAATTACACTGTGTGCTTCTAGTCAATTTTTCCATTTTGAAAAGTACGTCTAAATTACTCTAATCATAGTATATTTGACAGTTTACAGCCGATATTGACACCCGGAACTTCTTTGGAGTTTATCTGCCCAAGGTGTTTAAATGCCCGAGGTGTTCAGAATATATTTGAATTACCCACAATGCAGTTCTCCAGTGAAGAAAATTAGTTCAGAAATTTGCCGTGGGAGGGCGCTATCTAGATACCCTATACGTCACATCATTCTAAAATCGACACAAATAGGAAGCAACGCGATGTAAAGGGGTATATAGAGACTTACACACTTCAAGTAATTCATGGACTTCTGCTAATACACATTCAGTTGCTACTTTAACTTGCTAGCACATAGAGACAATAGACAAGAATATCATCACCAAGTCACACTATTCTGACCAGCCCTCAAAGTGGGTTTCAAAACTAAGTGGCCATCTGGCCACCAATTTAAATTTTCTGGTGGCCAGTGGAAATTCCAAGTGGGCAGGCAATCTTTTCTTCCAAATGATGAAAAATTAAGGCAACTTTTAGTTATGGAAAACAAAATGCACATTTTTAAAATTGACGTACAATCACTTACATTAGTGTTATTAATAACAATAATGATGATGTTAAGTGTCCATTATATTGCCTGAACATTATCATTTTATTGCAACAGTACCATGAAAATTCTGTAACACAGAAATAATATCTGTTCTCTAGTCACAAAAGTTCAAATTTAAAGTGGACAAGCTGGCCACCATTTACAAATTTTAGGTCGCCAGACACAATTCCAGGTCGATTTGGCCACCATTTTAGTAGACAAAATTGAGGGCTGCTGACTCTGGTTGAATCTGTCAATCAGTTTTCTAAATGCTGAGCAGTTTCTTAAATTTTGTAGTCTTATATATGACCTGTTCAGGGTTTGAACTCACAAATTTTGGCTTTTACGGTGGACCCTCTACCTCTGAGCCACTATGACAGTAAGTACACAACCTTGTATCACACTTTACTGTATATGGCTGTTTGTGACAGCTTTTCCATTCTGCGACAATTTAATCCATCATTTATTCTTGGATACTGGATGATTTTTTAGTGGGTAGACATTTTGCTACTTTTTAATGCCATTTCTTGATTAATATATGCACAAAATTATTCCATTTTCTACTCTGCGACAATTTAATCCATCATTTATTCTTGGATACTGGATGATTTTTGTAGTGGGTTGACATTTTGTTACTTTTTAATGCCATTTCTTGATCAATATATGCACAAAATTGTTATGTTGCAATGTTTTACACAGAAGGGTACCATGGTCATAAAGTAAAAAATGTCCAAATGTTAAATTTCACCTGAAGATTTGATTTGGTCTAATGGTGACTTTTGTGCATTAGGGCAGGTACCAAGTGTGTTTTGTTACTACTTATTTAGTTTTGTACATGGATTAACTGGTGATTTTCCATAACTTTTGCAGTACGTTTTTGGTAACAATATTTGGGATTTACTTGATTTCTTTTTATTTCTGAAACATAGATTTAAATATCTGCAGAGTTGGGATGATCCCTGAATCTCTTCCATTAAATGCTGACTATCAATAACCCTGTTATTGTATAACAAAATACATTTCATTTGCTTCCCACTTGTATTTCATCTCAAAATACCAATTTTGTCTCAAAATACACAATTATTGCACTAGTTCTTATATATTGATATAAGAACTATTGCAATATCATTTTTTTTGAAAAAAATATAAGATTCTTTTTTTCAGTTAACTTTATATAACAATAGCCAGTTTGACATCGATAACAAACAGTTTATATCAAAATTTACTAAAATCAGACAACAACAACTCGATGTCTGCTTCAGTCTTGATTCAGATGAAGTGTCACATGACAAAGTGTGCAATATGAAAAATGGATTCCGGACACCTCGGACAAGAACAAAGTTTGCATGCAAATATTGATATACATGTATGTTGCATGCAAACACCTCAGAATTTATAGTCTTATTTCTATGTGAAACATAGGTGTATTGCTCTATAATAATTAGCTTACAAAACGCAAGGTTTCTCACCTCTGTGGATTTGATCTTGAATGACTGAATGTGAGAAAGGTTGAGCTTTGTCATGGGCTGTACTAGTTAGCATAATTGTGCATTCTGATAAAAAGGATCAGAAAATATTGCACCAACTCACCCACCACATACCAGTAAACTAGTTTGGATTTAGTTTACCGGTAATCCTCGAAATTAATCAGAAAAATAGTCTTGTCTGAAATAACCAGAAGAATTTCTGATGCAATGTAAAACAACATTCAGCCAATAAACCATTCCACTGATTAACTTATTTTTAACTTTCAGGTATACACAGTGAATTTAGAATCCAAGTATGTATTAGTACAAGGGGTTCCAGCTATGGGAGCTACCCATGAGTTAATTAAACTATTTGCTTTACATGGTGCTATTGAGGAATATAGAATCCTTGATGAATATCCAACATCAGACCAGTTTACAGATGTTTTCTTGATTAAATACAAACGAATACAGTCAGCAAGGTAAATATTCAATCATTAGGTTATTTAAAAGGTTTGTTAAGATCATGAATATCATCCGACAGCCGTTCAAAGTCCACACAATACTAGAGATCATGCGTGAATGAGTAAAAATAATATTTTTCATTTATTTATATTTATATTTTGTAACTTTTTAAAAATTTGATTGATTGATTGATTTATTTATTCATTTATTTACTTTTAATGATGTCTGCTTTAATACTTGAAACTTGGGAGAAGCTAAGTACATCAGACTGAATATATGGATCTGATGCAATAATCTGTAAAAAATATCACATTTAAGTAGATAAAAAGTGATAATTTTTTTTACAGTAATGAATTGAGTATTATATTATTACTATTGTCATTTTATATGCTTGTCATTAACTTATTCATCCAATTTGATTTCAAAATTTGTCTCATTTATAAATATATTTTTAATTCATTTAAAACTAACATTGTCAATCTAAGAACAATTTTCAGTTTTTAATAAAGACTTTGAATGTTAACGATCTTATTGCATCAATTTAGGAACTAAGTAATGGCATTCCAGTACAATTAACATGTGAGAAAATTTGTCATTTTACTTGCTAAAGATCAGTTGTTTTCTGTGGACACTCCTATTTACTCCACCATTCCAGATCGAGTGCTTCAATGTAAGGATCTTGACTTCGAGCATAAAACACCATTAATCCAATCTAATCCATTACAATAAATACTTGTTGTCTATGTATATTTTAAAGGCATGCCAAACACAGATTAGATGATTGGTCGTTTCTTGGAGGAGTACTTCATGTTTGTTATGCACCAGAATTTGAGAGTGTTGATGACACGAGAGAAAAATTACAAGACAGACGGAAGGCAGTAGCAGCCAAGATTCGACAACATGGTAATGTTCAGTACTGCATGTAACATTCACCACCTAGTATTAACTGGGGGTGTCAAATTAAGCTGGAAATCAGCTAAACTTGCCCTTTTTTTAAAAATAAAGTATGTTTGTTACTTTTATTAGTTCCAATAAATTAAACAGTTTTTGACTTTGGTATTGAAAACTTCATTGTTAGTTGATTGCCTAATACTTTTTAAAGTATCCAGCTATTTAAAACTTGACAAAATATCTGTTAGCATAATTAGGTTGTCTACCTAATTATAGTTTGATACATGTTAAAATTCCTGTGGAATCATTGAATATATTAAATGAGTTAATAATAATTCAATAGAAAAGATTAAAACCTAATGGTAAACCATTCACTGGAACAGTGGAAGGTAACAGGTTTAATTCTAGTAGATCCTGATATGTGCTTTATTGTAGAAAGTCTGTCTTGTGACTGAAGGTTCATAAGACAGGTGCTTGTTGTTTAAGTGGTGTGAATGGAATGAGAATACAAAAATTTCCCTTTAAATGATGCCAGATTATTACAAGGTTAAATGCCTGGAAATCTGGTGGTACTCGTTTGCTTAACAGCTAAGTGGATTCAGGCAATGTGAAATAAGTGTCTTGCTTAAGAATCTACCACAAACCCTGACTGGGGCTCTAGTCCATGAACCATAAACCATGAGCTGTTTGTTGTAACTATTCTGAGACACATTTATAATTACATGTAATTCTGGCCATACTGTAGACATGTTATCATTTTCTTTTCCAGCAAATATTCAGTCAGGAACAGGAAGCAGATTAGTGAAAAAGACAGATACAAACTTGGGTAATGGTTCTAAATCTGAAGACCTTGCTGCTCAAGATAGAATCAGGTGTGAAGGTCAAAGTTCATCCTCATCAAGCAGTCAAAAAACACATAACAAACATTTTAAACCAATTGAAACTAAGATGAATTATTCTCTCTCGACTCAAAGGGAGACAATCTCAGCTCAAAGGGAGACAATCGTTACAGCTCAGGAACAAAGCATAGAAAGGGATACATATCAAAATGAAAGTTTCAATGAAGAATATAATTTGATGTTACCATTACCGCCTGGAAGAGGTTGTATAAATTTGCCTCATTTTAGTCATGGCAGTAAATATGAGTATGCTCGAGTACCTTCTGCTCATGCCTCTTTACCTGTGAACTTTGATGGAAGGCTGAAATCAGAACATTATAATAATGATAGTCCTTCACATACAACTCATTCAAACCAGAACTATTGGAATAATAATCAACAGAACTATAACACAAAGGAAAGAAAAGAATTGAAGATTGATTTAAAGGGAGATAATAGCCTTGGTTTTCATAATTCACAACAGATAAACACTGCTAACAATAAATCCGAAAGCAATGACCCAGTGAATGAAAAACCAAAAGAAAATAAAATAATTGTAAGAGATTACAAAAAAGTAGGAACTGCTCCAAAGTTTGTTCCTCGTCAGACTCTGAATTTAATCAAGAAAAAAGAGGATAATGTTAATGATGATATTAATAAGAAGAAGGTAACAGAGGGAGACAGTGAAAAAGATAAACTTATAAATGATAGACTTAGGCAAAATGCATTAATACTCAATCCAAAACCACAAGGACCATTGTCATTGGATGGTGAGGAACCAAAACTGCCTACCAAGGAAGATAACTCTATACAGGAGACAGTTATAAACATCAGAAAACGAATGAATAAGGTACAAGTATATCATGTTGGGATTGTTTTCAAGAGTAAAGATGAGGTGGGGGGTTAGGAGTTATTCATCTTGAAAAGCTCATGGTACATACCAAAACCTCACCATCTAACTTATATATACAGTGGAAAATAGTTAAATTTTGATGTGCCAGATGTGCACATTTCGGAAATTCATTCCTCATCAGTGACACTAAGACCGAAAAGTTTGATACATAAAAAATGTAAGCCAAACAGTTGAAAATAATGAATCGAAAGTTTCAAAATTATATAAATCTAAATCCAGCTAAGGAATGCTTTGCATGAGGGAACAAACCTTAGTTTTAAATAAATTTCAAATTTTAGACGACTGAAAATTTTGATAAATTGTATATTTTCTGACAGCACAAAGTACTGCCTACTGAGTTATGGATACAGTGGAAAGTTTGAAAATTGAACCCGTATAAAACCAAAAATGTCTAAACCTGTTGTTTTACTAGAGCAAGCCATTAATGTCATTTGCTAAATTTTCCTGTGTAATCCGAATACCTGTCGTTACCAAACAGCTATGGTTCAAAAGGAATTCAGTTTAGCTTGCACTATACAAATGTTTTACTTTTATCACACTCCTGTAGAATTACTGATGTTATCATTGAGGTAGTGAAATTGTTTTATAGAATCTATCACCAGAGATTAATTTTTGCTTGATTATTAATTCACAAATATTATGTTAATGACCTTTCAAAACAATTTATGATGTGACTTTATACAGAACTTGTCTTAAGCTCAGAGCAACCTAAGAAACGCACTGTAAAGTATGGGTTGTGAAAAATGGGGTAAAGTTATAATTATTTTAAAATTTTGTTTGATTTGTCTTATTATTAGAGAGTTAAGAACTGTTGAATAAGGCCAGTCAAGATTCTTGCACTTGTTGATTGAGCATTCAGTTCTGGGATGGTGGAGAAAACCAGAGTATCCAGAAAAAATCAATGATCTTTGGAGAGCAAACTTAGAAACATTAGGATCTGCCTAAGTAGGATGCAAACCTTGGAGGTACAGGACTCTGTGATATGTAAGTTTGCGCATTAGACCATTTGGTCACCAAGGTCCTAGCACTACTGTAGCTCAGGATCTTTAGACAGGTTATATAGATGATTATTAATTTTTGAACTTTTGTTCTTTGTAGTTTTCATCCACACTCCAATCACCTGATTCACCAACAAAGAAGAAGAAAAAACCAAGCTGACAGTGTTTTAATAAATGTATCTCTTTTAAACATTAAAATTCACGTACTTTTTTTGGCTTTTATGGATTTTTTGTTTCTGTTTGTTTTTTTTTTTAATTTATTGTTTTTTTTTATTCATTTATTTTATTACTATTATTATTATTTATGCAAAAAAAAGGTCATGGGGTCTGATTTTCATGGATACAAGGCATCAGTTTTAAGATCTCATCCGAAGGACCTAGTGGTTTTCATTTCTGAATGTCGAATGGTTGGTGAAGGAACAGTCACTTCCAATTTTCAAGTCTTGGTCATACCAGCCAGGGTTTGAACCCTCGATCTCACACATATGAAGTTACCCCTCTACAAACTGGGCTACCCTAGTGGTCCTAAATAATTGAGTTTGACAACATAATTTTGGCGTTACAATCACCAGCAAAATATCCCAACTATTGGCTGCAAATGTCAACTTGTTTTCAAATGTTAGTTTTTTCACAAAAATTGTGCCAGCATGTTAAGACAATTCATAACAACTGGATAATTATAATGTTTTTCATCCCAATGGCTAGCAGCCACAATGCAGGACTGTAAGTACGAGTTAAATTTTTTCTTTTAGAGTTATCTCCCTTAGTATAAAAGAAAGCTATGCAGATTTTGAAAAATGGACAACTTATTTTTACCCTTAAAAGAAATAACTATTAATGTATTAAATACATGTGATGATGTTGGACTAAATTAAGTCTTGCATTACTTGCTTTATGCCCTTAATACTTTTTATCTGCATTAAAGCTGCATTAAGTTTTTCAATTTTCTGAATTTACTGATAGTTATTCTTAAGTAAACCGTTATATCCCTTATCACAGCATTTGTGTATTTTTTTAAAAAAAAAAATTGTCATATTTTGTGCATGAAGAAACACCAAAAGTGTTTTTGAAGCTGCAACTATTCACAGAATAATTTAAAATGCAACCATATTGAAAATGTTATTTACGGTGCAAAAAAAAAAAAAAATAAAACAATTAAAATTTTACTATGAAAATTTGAAGAATTCTGCATTTGAGAGTAAACAATTTTCAATAGGAAATGTTTATGCATAACAAGAAAAAAAAAAAGAAAAAAAAAACTTATAACAAATATTTTTTGTACCATGGGAAAATTTTATCTGTTTCACCAGATACATTAAATGAAAATTAGTCCAATACAATTAAAATAACGACAAAAACAATATTTGTACAAAATAAAATTCTCTACTCTAATTGTATTAAAGATCTCAACTATTTAGATCTATATGATATTCAAATACTAGGTAACATGTAATTAATTGTGCAAATTAATTTTTTCCCCATTTTTATGTTTTTCCATTTTAGTTCAAAACCTTTAAGTTTGTCTTTTCTAAGGTTTCAACATTTTTTTTTAGATCTTGATTTTCGATTTTTTCTGATTCTTCAGAACCTTTTATGATGAGCATGTAAAGGTTGAATGCTGATTGGACTACTCATTAAACATCAAACGAGGGAAATTAATATGAAACTTGATACAATGTAAACCAATTGTCTGAATGGTTATTTGTACTTATCTCCCTTGATGATGAGAGCATGATGGGATACAAAAGACAATTGTTTATTCTGCATCTCATTTGTTTAATCACAAAATCCATTATAGATTTATTTCTCAACAAAAATGAGCAGTTTTATAATTTAAAAAAAAAATTTTCCAATAAATAATTATAAAAGATAATAAAATTTTAAGATAATTTGAAAATGTTAAACTGTGTAACTGCAAACTGTTGTGAAATTGATTGACATAGTATTAGGTACATTTTTTTGACATGATAATTTGACTTATATTTAGATGTCACATTTTACATGTAAAGGATTTAAATGGGGTTCAAGAGTGTTTCAGGTTTCAACACTCTTTGTTCAACTTCTATGGTAGCCCAGTTGTAAGGTGCTTGCTTCCTATCTGGAAGGTCGGTTTTTAACCAAGGTCAGGTCTGACCAAGACTTTAAAATAGGTTGTCCTTTTGCCAAGCACTTTGCATTTAGAAATAAAAGTCACAGGGTCATTTGGAGAAGACTTTAAAATTCAATGCCCAGTGTCCCAGCAGGTGTTGGCATACTAAAGAATCTTTCCAGCATATTGCACATTGCAAAAGTAAAAATTATTGCCACTTCACCTATAGCTGGTAACTTGTTGATAAAAATGAAATATTCTTGACTGGAACATAAAACCCATTCGAATAAACAAACTCCTTTTAGCAGACCTTTAAAAAACATTGATTTCACAAAATCCCAGAATAGTATTGTTTTAACAACACATCAACTGGTGCAATTCCATACAAATGTACTATAAAAAACATAGTTCTGCATAAATATTTATGGGTATTGCACAGTAAACTGACAATCACAAATTCAGCCATGGAAATGTTTTAATGCATGGTTATAAGTGTTGACTGATGATATGTCTACTGAAAATGAAAGAGAACTTTCCAATAGCAACATTTCGGACATATCCATCAAAGGCGGAAAGAGCAATATTTTGCTTCATTACTAAGGTAGCACTTTGACCATTAGTGCACAGGTTTGGTTACATGCTATTAAATGTTAACGTATTCTCTAACCGCTTAAAAAAGAATATTGGTTTAGGGCCTCAGCTGAAGAACCCTAACATGGCAGAACACAAAAGTTTTCTTATTGATCTGAATATCATGAGTTTAATTAGAATTCTGTTACTGATTGATTGATACTTTGATGACTCAAAAGAGCAATCTAATTTCTAAATACGGTAATATTTGAAAAAAAGATAACTGTCTTTAAAAAAAAGATAATTTGAAAATGTACTGTCTGATTCACATCTGCCGTAGCACTAGTTTTTCAAGGTTTTAGAAGAGATATCAAAACATTTTGTAGAATGCCACATACCGTTATGACCTATGCATTTTGTCGTAATTAACTGACACCAAACTAAATGCCATCTTAGCCGGAGTATAAAATGCAGAGCTTTTTAAAATCCTTACGAGGATTTAATATGGGAAAACACACAAACACTCATTCCAAAAATACATTGCTGAAAAATCATGCAGGTTAAGAAAATGCATAAGTCATAACGGTATGTAACATGCTACAAAATTTCTAAAACCTTGAAAAACTAGTGCTACGGCAGACGTGAATCAGACAGTAATTCTTTTAACAAACATTAACCAACGTTGGTTATTCATTGGTTGGTTGTTTTCATAGTGTATATTTTTGTTACAGCATTAAGCTTTTAAATTATTTAAAACAGCATGTAATGATAATATAAATTTGAGAATTAATTTTATATGTTTATTAGTTTGTGCAAATTTGATAAGTCCCCTGTGTCTAATGCTTATCATAAACTATTTTATTTCATTTTATTTATTTTTTTATTTTTTTTATTTTTTTTTTTTTTTGGTTGGAACTTGGAAGCTGTACTTAGTTTGCAGATTGAAAATATACCAACCACTAATGGTTACTTTCCAAAGAAATTACCTTTTTCAATACATATTATTGGTTAAAAAATTATGATAGAGATGTTACCAGTCTTTGTGTATCTTGATGAGTAATAACATTATTAGGATTTAAAATTAGCCAGGTTGAAGTTATTTTAAATGTTGGATAAGGGGTTATCATAAAACTGGAGCCTGGTAAATTTCATTTAGTCATCTAGCTTGTAATGGAAGTTCTGAAGATTAGAGTGGAGTAATGGTGTTTTATGCTGAAGTCAAAATTCCTTCACTTATATCAAGTTGTTCAGCTCTAAAATGGTGGAGGAAACTGGAATGCCCGGAGAAAACTACCAATTCTTGGCAAGTGATTGGACAATCTTTCTTACACTAGGATATGTCTGAATGTGATTTCAAACCTAGTTGGTGAGATGCACTGTGAATTGTAAGTACCAGTACATGCTTTGAACCACTCTGCCACCCGAACTAAATAGCCAGTTTAAAGCTATTGGTAAGGAGTGGAGTGGAGTAATGGTGTTTTACGCCCCAGTTAAGAATCTTTTACTTATTTTGAGGCGGTCAGTTTTGGAATGGTGGAGGAAACCGGAGTTCCTGGAGAAAATCACCGACCTTCGGCAAGTGAACTGACAAACTTTCTTACACTAGAATCTGTCCTGAGTGGGATTCGAACCCAGGCGGTAGGAGGCGCTGTGATCCGTCAGCATGTGCTTTAGACCACTCGACCACAAGGCCCCCTATTGGTAAGGGAAATATTAGATAAGATGTTATTATGAATTTGGGCCTGGTAAAGTTCATTCAGTCATATATCTTGTATGGAAGTTTTTAAGAGATAAAGTATTTGTAATCATCGGATCACCAGATTACTTGAAAGGATGGGAACAATACATTTACTTGAATCAGTATCCAAGAAAAGCCTAAAAGTTTCTGCAATAAACATTATCAATGGTCTATGTAAATTCTGTTACAAGCCATTAATACAATATTTCATATATACATTAAACAGATGTTAAAACTTAGAATGCTATTATTATCACTTTTTGTTGCCATAGTAATACACTTAGTTAAATGTGCAGTTTTTTGTACTAATGCAATGAACTTTATTTTGGATATATTTAATGGATCTCAAATATCACTTAGAACATAAAATATCTCTTAACAAACACTCTTGATTTTAAATTTTATTTTCTTTAGAAAATAATAAATACAAACCAGGCTTTATTTTCAAACTGATTACTGAACAAATATTTTTCTTAACATAAATGGGAACCTTGGTAGCCTAGTGGTCTAACAAAAGCTTGTGCTTACACCTGGCAAGCTTGTCTTTAAGGTTTGCTGAATGGTTCTGCAGACTTTTGGCGCTAAAGATAATGTATGCGAATTTGACCCTGGCTAAACATATTGAAGAAAGTCATTTATCTATATGGTTGTCTGTGGCAAAAAAATTTCATTGGTTGTGGATAGTTATAACTGAAATGTTGTTGGCTGACTTCTTTTCACAAAATGTCATTAAGAGTATGCTCTAGTACTTTGGAGAGCAAATTGTCTAAGATACCAATTACTGTAGATGTACTTATTTTGGCGGTGTATTAATTTTAGCAATTTTTGCACTAGGAGTAGTGGTAATTTAAATACACCGCTAACATACATGCTTGACTTATAGTCTATTTCTCAAAAGTTGTTTAGCGCTCATTCAAATCCTGGCGAATTAGTCAAGAATGTAAATTGTCCACGCTTAAATTAGTATGTTTACAGTATATATCACATGATACACATCACACATGGACTTTCCGTGCCTAGGTCTGTTTAGTCCGAGAGATCTGATGTCGATTTTATTTTACTTTTCGTCTTTTGTAAAATCGATTTTACAAAAGTCAAAAAGTAAAATCGACATCCGATCTCTCGGACAAAGGTCTGTTTCCTTGTCTGGCAGTTTCTTATGAGAAAAAATTTGGGAGTATTAGGTTAGTGGTTTCCTGTGTACACTTTGGTATTCTCCACCATTTCAGAATGACTGCCTCGATATAATTGAAAGAAGGAGCATAAAATACCATTACTCTTCTCAGCTCCTGATTTCTGATGTGTTAACTGTTACTGCAACTATTACACTGAAATAAAATCATTTCCAAGGAGAAAAGTAACAAATTTTTTGTGTAATAAAAATCGTTTTCAAATGCTGTTTTCAGTCATTTTAGATTTGTCTGAATCGAATAAAAATGTAACATCCTCCCCTGGTGACTGATTTATGTACATAATAACTACATTTGGTACTCCCTATCATGTGACTATAACCATTGGTTTCCTGTCAACTGAGTTTTGAATTTCCTTGAATGTGAGAAGAAACCATTATTTTGATATATTAATCTGTTTATGTCATAAAGTGATGAGTCGGTGAATTTCAATGTTTAATGAAAATAGTAAGTGAGAATGGGAATTTTTACACCGGTAAAAGGGTTTACTACATTAAAAAAAAAAAAAAAAAAAAAAAAAAAAAATATATATATATATATAAGAGATGTTTGTGAAACACTTATGCCCCCCCTTCTTGGTCAGACTTTATAGGGTGCACAAGCTTTTATTATGGGCAGTGTACATGGAATTGAAATTGACCTTTTGAACTTAAAATCAATAGGGGTCATCTACCAGTAATATCTGAGATGCATAAATCTATCAAGTATGATGTGTCTAAGCTAAAAAAAATTTGAATTATAGGTTGCACAAACATATAGACCTTCAGACAGGTTTGACTGTACTTCTAAATTATAAATTATTATTAATATAACCATATTCAACAAACCTGATTATATATGTTATATCAGTAATTAATTTGATCAACCTTTGTAGAGATAATGAACATAAAGCAAATAATTGGAAGTCCAAGGGAGATAACTGTGTCAAACATTGCTCGTTCATACCCAAAACAGAATTTGACCTAGATATTATATTGATAAATCTGTATATCAAATTTCATTTCAGTATATGCAACCTCTGCAAAGAAAATGAACAGAAACTGCAAATAATTGAAATTTTTCTAAGTCCAAGGGGGGTTACTCTGTCAAAACTTGCTCAATCATACATAAAACAGAACTTGACTTAGATATTCTATTGGTAAATCTGTTTACCAAATTTCATTTCAGTATGTGCAACCTCTGCGAAGAAAATGAATGGAAACTGTTGGTGGACCGACAGACAGACAGGACCGACCGACAGACCAACAGACAGCAGCAAAGCAGTATGCCCTCCCTTCTTTGAAAGAGGGCATTAAAAAAATATTTGTGACAATACTGGAAGTAGGTCAATTACTATACATGTCCTTTTGCAACATTCTATAGTGTCCTTTGTTGAGAGGGGGTCTTGGTGGTCAAGTGGTCTTAATAGCCTCTCACTGCCTGGATTCAAATCCCATTTGGACAGATCCTAGTGTGAAAAAGTTTCTCAGTTCACTTGCTGAAGATTGGTGGTTTTCTCTGAGTACCCCTATTTACTACACAATCTCAGACGTGACTGCTTCGATTGAAATGTAAAAAATCTTGAATTGGGTGTAAAATACCATTATACCACTCCATTCCTTTGTTGAAAGTAATATTAAAAAATATCAACCGGGAACAATATATCTTCATTCAATGCAAAAGGAGTTGAGTAGAGTTAAGTAGAGTTGAGTAATGGTATTTTAACATCCCAGTCACTTATATCGAGATGTCGCCAGCTATAGGCGAAAGTGCAGAAATTTTGCCTGTGCGTTGCGCTGATGGCATTATACAGCAGGGTTCTTTATCGTGCCATGCCTGCCATGACAAGGGACCTCATGTATTTTAAGTTCCCATCTGAAAGAACTGTGACTTTCAACGTAATGCCGAGTACTTGGAGAAAGAACAGTCACTACCCATTTCAAGTCTTGGGTCAGACCCGGTAGGGGTTCGCACCCATGACCTTCCACTTACGGAGCGAGCACTCTTCCAACTGAGCTACTGCAGTGGCTGTCAATGCAAAAGGAAGATCATGTTCTGAGAAAAGACATTTCTCCATATTGGTCTCAACAAAGGACACTATTTACTTAATGTAGTGCAATCTTGTTCCAAAAACTTTTTGTTTGATTTCTTTATCCATGGGCAAAGTCAGGTTTTGATATTTCCTTAAGGCAAAATATGAAAATCACCTAAGTTCTGGTATCATTCCAAGGTTTCCTCCATTTTTGTTGTGTTAAGTTTATTAAAATCCCCTGACAACAATGGTTAAGAGTGTACAGTCATGAATTTAATTTAGACTACATGCTTTGGGTTATGACAATTTCCTAACCAACCAACAACTAACCAATCAATCAATCAATTAATCAATCAAGCAATCAAACTGGTAAAAATACACTTTTTCATTCTCTCCTTATTTTGTACTGATGAAGTTCAGGTTATCTTGGTGTAAACTGTCATTAAATGATAACATGTGACACAAGTGTTTTTCCCTGAGGATGCCCTGATTTTCAAGTTCTGCTTTTGTAAAAAATTCAAGTACCAGTGGATTTAAAGATGCATGTTGTTTTTTCAAACAAAATTCATGATTTTGTTAAATCTCATGAACTAAAACATAAATAATCATTTAAGTCATATAATTGAAACTTGTCCTATGTTGACAGTATATTAGCGAACAATCTAGCTATTCAATGTATTTGCCTTGGAACACATCAGGTGTGATTTTTTGCATTCTCATCTCTAGCTCAACAATTCAGTCTTGACAGAGATGTTGAACTCAATCAATCTCTATAAAATATATGTGTTAACAGTATATTAACTCCTGGGGCTAATCAATCGTAAGAATACACCACATGCAAGGTAACTACCAACTTCAAATGTAATGAACATTTTGAGAAATACAGGTTTAACATGCAACATTTAATTTTATCTACATGTACATGTATATCAGTGTTCAGGGATTTTTTACAATGGCTGTGCTACACAAATGAATTTTATTCAAGTGATTGATGAAAATGATACAATAGAAATTCAATAACTCTAACATCTTTTTTCTCAAAATAAAATTGATAAAAATTTGATGTTGTTATTCAGTTTAGGAATTTTAGAAATTCCCTTTGAACTTTAAAATTTTCTTAGGTTTTACAGACATATTAGTAGGGATGGCTGTGAAAACCTGATTACCTAGTGAGGCAAAAAAAAAAAAATAAATAAAAATTAATAATAATAATAATAATAATAATAATAATAAATAAATAAATAAAAATAAAGATTTTTTGAAAAATACCAAAAAAAAAAAAAAGAAAAAAAGAAATTAGAAGAAAATATATAATAATAATGATGATGATGATGATAATAATAATAATAATTATCCTGCTTTGACAAGATAACTTAAAACTTTCTGAAACTATGATCTGCATGTATGTGTGGTTTAAACCCTAGACTGTAAGAGATGCAGTGATTTGTAAGTTGATGTTTTAAACCACTTAGCCTCCATTTAGTTATCAAAGAATCACTGGAATGAGACTAAAATCTAAATTCAAGTGTTTTGGTTTCTATAAACAGACTACTTATGGTCATGTACCTGACTTACATCATCTTGGTTTTGTGCAACATTTGTTCCTTGCAAATAATGTTTATTTTTTCAGTTTTCCATATCAAAAAGAAAAATTAATTTTATTTCTTATTGCTTAATTTATAAAATACTGTAACAAATTGGTGCATCAGATATTTTTACAATTATGGCATAAACATACATAATAACATGACATAACTGATAGTCAAGTCTTTCATCCAAAAAATGACAGAAAAGGCCTGACCAATCAAAATTCTTAAAACAAAGATGAATTATTGACCAATGGGATTGTATTTGTCATCTTAATAATGGCTATTATAATATTCCTCATTTCTTCAGTGTATTGACATCTCTTTCAATACTGATAGTATCTACTGTTACCTTTCCTAAGAGGTGAGCCAACATTGGCAGGAATTCCAAAGAAAGAAAGAAAGAGTTTGTCAAGAATTTGATGAAGTTACTGACAAGTTGAGGTGCTACTGATTCTCCAATATAACAATGGTAAAAAGAACTATAGAAATCTGTGAATGATTGATAAGCACTTACAAAAAATCCAGAGCAGAAAAGATTACACTTCAATCAAATGATGGCTGATTGGTTAATGTGGCATCAACAAATTTTCAGCTATTCTGATTGAGAAGTTCAATAGTCTCTAAAGATTATTCTTAGAACAAGTTCATGCATGCATGAGATGTTGGTGTGTTATATGACCAACCTTGTACTTGTGCATACTTAGAGCAACTTTTATGTACATACATGTAATAGATTCCAGAGTTGTGTGTGGCAGACAAGCACACCACTCCCCAGTCACATTATCCAAGATAAACCTGTTGTTACTCCAACAAGGAAGCTGTTTCTCAAATTTTAAAGTTTTATTTATGAGCCCTGACTCCATGGTTCAAACTCCAGACCTCTTCCTCTTGAGGTTGATGCTTTATCTCTGAGCGACTGAGACAGAAGCCAACCAAATGTACAAAAGGTAAATGTTGACAGAATAAAATGAAACCCAATTTTTTTTTATAGACAATAATCATCAAGCAATACCTCAATTTTGTGAAATTGTTGATTCAAAATGTCGTAACAAATCACATCATTTCTTTTTTACGCATTCTTCAAATTCTTCTGTGTGCTAAATTATTTGTAAAAAGTTATTTTTGTCCTCATCAAAAGAAAAACTTTTTTTTTTTCTTTTTAACTACCTACTAATGTACTTCTGTTAATTGAAAATACACTTTGTGTAGGTTTCTGAATTCAATTCCTTAGTACTTAGTACTGGTACTGTAGAGATCAACAGAAGAACAGGCAAAGTACTTAACATGTTAACCCTTAGTAACAGTGAATGGTACACAGCTTATTTTATTTTTACAGTTAAATAGAAATTTAACAAAAGCTGTCAGAGGTACAAAAAAGCTAGCTGTGTAAACCATATCTATTAGAAAGAGAGTGAATGCTGACCTTTACATATAAGAGGTAAAAAGGATAGGTCTTCTGTACTTCTTAGGAGTGTAGTCTATTTTACACTCAAGTCAACAGGGTCAAGACTTTTTCACTTACGAGTCAACAGGGTCAAGACTTTTTCACTTACGAGTAGTTTCCCGAGAAAACCACTGTTCTATGACAAGTCAACTGAAAAAGCGTTTTCACAGTAGGATATGCCAATATGAGATTCGAACCTAGGTTGTGAGAGGCAGTGATTTGTAAGTACACTAAAGACCAACAGCCCACCTGATCCCCTCACAAGAAGTAAGAGTTGAAAAAGGATAGCTCTTCTGTGCTGCTTCAGCATAGAGTAAAGTAATGTTGTTTTATGCCAAGTCAAAATTCCTTTACTAATATTCATCTGCAGTCAGTTCTGAGATGGTAGAATAAACTGGAGTGACTGGAAAAACCATCAAACTTGGCAAGTAAACTGGCAAACTTCTTTAAACTAATAAACTAAAAAAGCCTTCCTGATCAAGATTCAAACCAAAATGGTGAGAGACTCTTTGATCTGTAATAAAGCAATGTGCTTTTTTATGGAAACTAGCTAAATACAAAAACTTTCTGACAAAATTTCAAAATTATTTTATATTTTAATACATGTACAATCATTTGATATAACGTTTTTTATAATTTTATCACCAGATTTTATTGTTTTTCATTTGGTATGTCTTCTTGTAGAAAGACTTGTAAAATATTATCCAGAAACATAGAACAGCACTTATATATACTACTCATAATTAACATGACAATCTGGGCATTGCTGTACAAAGCATAAACAAACCTTACCAATAATGTGTAAATTGAATGTAGCCTTCATTTCTATCTAGTTTTTACTAAAAACAAGAATTTCCGGAAATTTAAATGTCTCGCCTGGTTAGTTTTTGATAAAGTAGAAAATACATTACTTTAACATAAACTTTCACATTTTGACATGCCGCCACTACAGCCACCTATGATGACGACGAAAAAGTCACACCCAAGTCTCTTCTTAAGGTGATGCCAAAAACCCATTGAAATTTAAGCCTCATTTGGGTTTAAAATGGACAAAAAACAGACCCTGGTCTGAAAAAAAAAGAAATTATACCCATCCCTTATTTTTGCTATGACTTTACAAAATGCTGGAAAAGCCATATCTTTGAAATGATCTTGAAAGGGTTAAGGAAGAAGAAGAAATACAGCAAAAACAAAAAACGAGCCCCACTTTGTTTAGGGGACATAACTCCAAAGTCAGCCCCACTTTGGTTACTGAAAATATCAAATCATATGATAAACGGACACTTTCACTGATTGGGGTTAAAATTAATAATAAGCTGGAATTATGCTTTGTACAACTGGGCCCTTTTAATTCACTCCAAACTTTTTTGCATCATGGCATAAAACCTCCTAAATTTATTTGTATGTTTTCAGAGATATTTTGACTTCCATGTTGTTAGTACACATGCACTTATAAAAAATGCTTATGGAAACAAGAAACTGTTTGAATTCTGGAATCTTTATCAAACCTGTTTTCAATCAAAAACATTCTGTACACAAACATTATTATAAAGAAAGCCTTCTTATCTGACCTTTGGCATTGTTTGGAACTTCAATGAATCATTATAAACACTTCATATATATAACTCTTTGTTTAATATTTCATATCATTTTTGTTTTTCTTTCTTAGATAAATATATTACTAACTTTTTTCACATATGGTCGTTTTCATCCTAATGATTCAGATTTTGTTAAAATATCATTTTTATTCAATATAACTTCACTGGAATTAATGCCCAATGTCAGGCCACTACAACATAATGTTGAGTTTCATCACTCATATAAACAATAATTTGCAGAAAGTCGACAAACTTAACAACATTTTTATTATTATTGCAGCTATCACATATACACTATTTAACTTTCTTCACTTGTGTCATTCCTTTTTTTCTCTGTCTATCATTAAACTTGTATGTTTATGTTCCACCCTCGGAGTCTTGTAGTGTCACATACTGGATGCTTCCTATAAGCTTTATATTCAATTCAACCCATCCTAAAATGTAAAAATAAAATGATTTTTTAGTTTTACAGATAATGGTACATATAGTTAATTAAACCTTCACTCTATCATAAAACACTTCATCTAATTATTAATCTACACAATGGAAAAAAAAACATCATCAAAATTAATGCTAGACTAATATAGAAACTCAAGTCAAGCTTATATATGCCATATTTAGAAGTGAAGTAGTAGAGTGTATTTAATGATTTAAAAGGCTCTGGCCTGATGAGTGAAAACTTATAAATGATTATGTCTCAGTGTGCGAAATTATGGCCCAAGGCTATTAACTTTTTGCTCAGGTCACCAACTTCATAGAGTTCCATGTCCAGTTGGCTCTTTTGTTTAACCAGTGGTTCTCCTATAGCAGGCGGATGTTTCATCAAGATGCCTACATTTGTGGTAAGAAATAATAAGAAATATACATTTATGAACAATACTTTACACAGTACAACAGACAACAGACAATATAGAAAAGCAGCAACATTTAAAACGTTTTTCCGTTTTTAATTTCGCTGAGAAAGGATACAACAATACATACAGTATAGTTAATATGTGGGGGGTGTTGTTAGTTTGAAATCAACCGGATGATACATAAGACTTTGAAATTTGACATATTGCTTATTGCTTCCTTGCCTGGAGCTCAGCATTAGGAGGAAAGAATAGAGGATAGAGTATTGACTAGTTCACCCAATAATAATAACCAGAATAATGGACTGGGGGAGTGGTATGCTTGTATAGCAACTTACCAAAAAATTGCCCTGAGTACATGCTAGTGGATGTACAAATGTACCATAATAAACACTCGCATACCACATGCATACAAGAACTTGTTCTTCGATTAATCCTTAATAATAACCTAAATTACCTTGTTCTTGTTGCAAGTAACTAAAAAATTGCGGAAGCGACATTAAACAACAATATATCAACAACAATTTGATTTACTCGACAACCCTCCCCAAACACTCACATACAGTCACAAGACTGAGATTTACAAAAAAATATGAATAACACTACAATGAATTAGCTTACAATTTCGTTAAGATATACCCCATGTTGAGCCACCTTACACAAGACTGATAATCACAAACAAATGTGAACAACTCAACAATGAATTAGCTAGTTGTAACCCATGTTGAGCCACCTTACACAAGACTGAAAATCACAAACAAATACTAATACCATATATAGATTTAAGTTAAGTGTAATCTTATTACGATTCAATCAAGATAAAATAAATGATTTTGTTCCCTGATGTACGATAAATCACAAGTCATACTTAAATCTATTATCTGCTTAAGAATGATATCTTACACATAGCGACTTAATGATTGTACCTAGACATTTATACACTACTAAGTCGATTAAGTAAAAGTGGATAAAATAAGAATTGATTATAGCAGTATTGATCAGTGCTTGACTTATCACAGAGGCTCTGCGTGTGGAAGATACTTGATCTGAGTGTTGAAGTTCAATCAAGGCTTTGGTCTGTATAACTTGACCTAAGCATTGACTGTTGTGGTTCAATCCAGGCTTTATGTCTAATACTTGATCTGAGTGTTGAGGTTCAATCAAGGCTTTTGTGTGTATTACTTGACTTGAGTGTTGAGGTTCAATCAAGGTTTTGTGTATTACTTGACCCAAGTGTTGAGTTTCAATGAAGGCTTTGTGTGTATTACTTGACCTGAGTGTTGAGGTTCAATCAAGGCTTTTGCGTGTATTACTTGACCTGAGTGTTGAGGTTAATCAAGGCTTTGTGTATTACTTGACCCGAGTGTTGAGGTTCAATCAAGGACATGTGTGTATTACTTGACCTGAGTGGCAAAGTTTAGTCATTTTGCACTTTGGTTGAAAACTTGATCAAAGATTGAATAGTCATCAAATCAAAAAATAAAAGATGACAATTATAAACAATCTTTATAATATTGGTAGCCCCATATTCAGACTACACCAAAGATAGAGGCATTATTATCTAAATTTTCAATGGAGTAATTAGTTGAATTAAGCTTCACATTTTAATTTCATAATCATTATTACAAAGGATTGTTTTGAGGCCAATGACTTTTAACATATTCATGAAGGCTGTAATCAATCAAATTAAAAAACTTGATACCCCATGAATGTACTAAGCTTTACCCATTCAGGTAGAGTGTTATACCCAAGTCAAGCTTCTTTCACTTACATTGACGTGGTAAGTTCTGGGATGGTGGAGGAAACCAGAGTGCCTAGAAAAAGCCACCAACCTTTGGCAAGCAAACTATCTCACACTAGGATCCACCTAGTAACTCAAACCTGGGCAATAGGAGGCACTGTGATCCACTCTATGGAATGAATTATACACACCTGTATGTATCAAGGTAGAGAGAGGCCAACAAAAAAATTGCTTTTCACTTATTTTTAGGATATTCCAAGTTTTTTTTTTTTAAGTTCTTAACATGTAATCATTAAGATAATAAACTCACATCAATAGAGTGGAGTAATGGTGTTTTACGCCCCAGTCAAGAATCTTTCACTTATTTCGAGGCAGTCAGTACTGGGATGGTGGAGGAAACCAGAGTGCCCAGAGAAAACCCTCGACCTTTGGCAAGCGAACTGACAAACTTTCTCACACTAGAATCTGTCCCGAGTGGGATTCGAACCCAGGCGGTGAGAGGCACTGTGATCCGTAAGTAAGTGCTTTAGACCACTCGGCCACCTAGGCCCCTCACATCAATAGAAACGAACCTTGGTTAAGTCTTTTCATCTATACTAAATATAGTTATTATGAAACAATTCAATTTTGTGGTATTGTGATATTAAGTGTATTCACTGTGTATTGTCATATTTGCACTTGTACATCATAATAAAGGGAAGCAACTCTATCAATAATAATATTATTGAGAAGAACTGATTGATAAAGTCATGCACATATTATCTTGCAGTAAAAAAGATATTAAAATATGACTTAAAAGTAGTTAGTATCACCACAACCACTGGATTTTATCTAAAAATATTATTTAATATTAAATATCTTCAGCTGTCCATTGTTGCCATGGAGAGACTGATAAGCTCTGAACAAATAATTCAGAAATTCATTCAAATTTAACTTCCAAAGTGATGAAAAAGTTAAGTCTGAATATTAACGACCAAAATATTTACATTTAACTTTAAAGCACAGGCTATGACTCAAGTCTGAATATTTATGACTAAAATTTGATGGCAGTTTTATTTTTGCTAGAAATGATACTAAATGACTTGACGATAAACATAACAGAAAAAATCCATTGTAAAACAAAAGCATGTATATATCAGTTAGCTGAGGTCAAAAATAGAATCAAATGTAACTGTATACAAAATTAATTTACAAGTTTCTGTGAAAGACAAACAGAGTCTTTATTAAATAAAAGGTGTCGATGATTGCATATATATTACCATGGAAACAAAACTGTTTTAAATATTTAAAATTTCATATGTCATTAAGAGTTGTAAACATCATACGCAATATGTAAAGTTAAGCAGTTTTAATTTTTTTTTTCAAATATAAGGTACTGCAAATGGTTAAATAAAACAAAATTGTTTTAAATATTTAAAATTTCATGTCATTAAGAATTGTTAACATCATACATAAGCGATGTAAAATGTAGCAGTTTTAATTTTTTTAACAATATAAGGTACTGTAAATGGTTAAATTTCGACATTAATTGATTTACTGTGCATAAAACAGTTCTATATTTTCCCCAAACTTTGTGGCAGAGCAAACACAACAACTATATTACAGGTAGGTTTAATGAGTTTTCTTGAAAATACAATGCAACCTATAAAAACTGAATCCCAAGTAGAAAGAAAACCTATCTTAACTGAACTTATTTTGTTACATGTCCATGTAGGCCAAAAACCTATCAAACCCAACAACCCAAATGGGACCTGTTTGGCTAAACTGGCCCCAGCTTCAAAATCATTTCTTACCGAAGATTTTCTTTAACTTATATCTTACAAAATTTAAAGTTTAAGAATTTGGTTAATTGTTAAAATTTTCAGTCATTTTGGAAAATTACTTAAAGCTTTTATGTGAATGTGAAATCCTTAGTTTGCATGAGTAACCTCAGTGGCTAAGCAGACCAAAGCATGTGCTTAATAATAACAGTGCCTCTTAACACTTTGGTTCAAATTGAAATCGGGCAGATCTCAGTGAGAAAGTTTGTCAGGTGCTTGGCGAAGGTTTGTGGTTTGCTCTAAACCAGGCCTTCACAAACGCCGATTTTTGGTGAAAAACGCCTATTCAAGCTTCAAAACGCAATTGAAAAATATCCGAAGCCCTGCTCTAGACACTCTGATTTCCCCCACCATCTATGAATTAAATGCCTTGATATTTGTGAAAGAATCTTGACATGTGGAATTAAACACCAATAATCAAATCCAATCCTATTTTCCTATTTTGTAAGATGTGTTCGGCATGTGGAGGTGATTGGTTTTTAGAAGGGCTGGTATTCGGAAGTTGCACTGTATGTATATATATATATATATATATATATATATATATATATATATATATAAATATATATATATATATATATGATGCCATGGTAACCATAAAAAACTTCTTACTTGTTGGAAATACATGTAATAAATAGTCTCTCAGAAACTCAAGCTATAGAAACACAAAATTTTAATGTGATAATCTGATCATCTAACCCATTAATTTTAAATTTAAAAAAATCAAACACTTGAAATCTATAATAAACTGTGATTAAACCAAGACCCTCTAAATCAATTTCTAAGCCCTGATAATAGGCTTGAAAATGCAAAAAGATAATTTGAAGCTTTAATTGAAAATAATAAATAAGAGACCCTTTACAATTATTTTCTGATGGATAATATCCTAACTATGTCTCCAAATACTTTCAACTTCAATTCAACCAAAATAAAAAAATAAAATAAAAGAATAAAAAATCAATATATATATATAAGTTCTTGTATTTTTTATTCCCAAAAGAAACCCCTAATTACAGCCTTTTTCCCTGGAAGATTCATTAATCCAAAAAGCATATGATTCTATTGTTGTAATTGCATGGGAATTACAGGGTAGTATTTCACTTAATTGTGTCGGCTTTTATGCTATCAAACTGGAGACATTCTTACATTAAATGGAGAGTATATTACTGGCTTAATTTCAAAGCGCTTTCATATTGCAATAACTGTAATCATCAATTTATGATTGTCATGTGAGTTGAAACATACAAAAAAAAAGTAAAAATCATAGCCTGCATTAAGTACACTACTCTGTTATTTTTTCTGGAATCTGGACTTATTTCAATTCCTTTTATTTTCTTGGAAAATTCATATGCTAAAACTAATTTCATTATTGTCTATGTTGTAAGCTTAGACAATACAATATGGTTGACATTATAGGTCTGGTCATTCTGTCTCGTCTATACAAGAGGCTCGTGAAGGCCCTTGTCACTCTCCTGCAAATGATTTGAATTTAGCTCAATTTTAAAATAATCCAATATATAAAATGAGAGCCACAGTGGCTAAGGGCTTTATAGTGTTAGACTTCAATCGTGACGTGTCTCACTGCTGTGAGTCAGACCCTGGTCAACTGAAAGTATTAAGGATTTTCCTTCTCATGCCCCTTACTGGCTGGCTCAGTGCCAGTGTTTATCCGTTACATTGCAGGAGAGTGGGCTAGCACTCAAAACATTGGCATAAGTGCACACAAGTATAATGCAGATCAGAAACACTTGTACAATGATGCACCACACTATCTTGTCTAAAGATTAATTCTCCAGATTAATAAAAATTGTCTCTCCATGAACAGCTGAAAAATTGCTGATGTAATGTAAAACAACAGCAACCAATCAACTAATAAACCAAGTATACAGAATGTAAACAGAACTATTAAGTAAGTTTTATTATTGATTCAAATGACTGATTTGCATACTAAGCCTAGCTTCTTCCAAGAAGATAACTCTTGCCTTCTAGTATGTGAAGCCTTATTTTTAATTATGACATGGTATTATTTGACCAGTACGCACTGCTTAATATGCAAAAAAAAAAAAAAAAAAAAAAAAAAAAAAAAGAAAAAAATCTACTCAAGCAACAAAAATAATGGAATTTTTTTTTCTTCTTAATTTCAACTCAACACCAATTTCAAGCACAGTTACTTGTTAATTTTTAAATACATGTATTTAATTGTTAATTTTAATCTCTCTTATCTATATGACCAATCCTTATGACAATATAAATCTTATTTTGTATAGATTTACACTAAAAACTAAACCAGGATGCAAAATGAATAAAAAAAAAAATAAATAAAAATAAGTGATATAAATGTCTATCTTAAATTTCATTTAAATTCATACCTAAATCAATTTTGTATAATAATGAACATCAAAGCTTGTTTTGTTAAAAATCGTCAAACATTCAGCAGACTATCATGAATCTAAATGATTTTTCAATATTTAACTAATGTAAAGAAAGCTATAATGTAAGGCCAACAAAGAATTTAAACCAATCAATATATGTTTTTTATATGAACATGTGGTTTTATATATATCATTATAGGAAATGATTGGCCATTTCTGATAAGGCCAAGCAAAACAAATTGTTTGGTTCCATGCACTTTTATCTCTCTTATAAATTGGATACTGACTTCAAGTTGTTCATTTGATTAGTTGGTTGAATGTGTTTTACATCACAACAGCAATTTTTTCAGCTATTCCCAATGAGACATTACCTTTGTTAAACTCGAAGATTAGTCTTATCACAAGCACCATGTGGTACGTGAATGTACAAGTACTTATAATCTACACTGTACTAGTGGGCGCTTATGGCAATCTATTAAGTACTAGTACACTGGCCCACATTGTCAAAAAAACAACACAGACCACTCTGTCAATGAGACTGGTACCAAGAAAACCAGTAAGGGCCTATGAGGATAGTAGTCCATTTGAGAAACTATACTGGCTTAGAGTTAAAGTCATTCCAAACACTCTTGAAATGCTAATAATAAATGTCAAGCAGAGTAATGAAAATTAGCAGGGCTTCTCCAAGGTAGCCAATATTCACTGTTACACTGCATGACACAAACTTATTACCAGTATCATGACTCCATTTTATCTATGAATATATCAAGTCTTTTACATAAATTTCATCTCTACTGTAAATTAAATATTAATTTTTTATTAATATTTATATTATATATTTTGATTTTAAAGTGTTTGTTACATTAGACATCATTGTCTGAATTAATGTCATTTTTGTCATAAGTAGTCAGGAATCATTTTTCAATTTTTATCATTTTTCGCTATGCATTAACAAAAAATCAATTTTTCACACTTGTGTTAAGCGTTTTAAAGTAAGCCTGTTTTTTTTCCTTTTCTTTTCTTTTTTTTTTTTTTTTTTTTTTTTTGGCATAACAGTAAGCTCCTTTCACATCAAGTTTTTTTTTTTTTTTTTTTTTTTTTTTTTTTTTAAATGCTTATTTAATCATTCAGTATTTTTCAATTTTAAAATAAATTGATGTATAAATTTTAATGATAATTTTTTTTAAATGATATATTTCCATTAACATTTACAATAGCTGCATCATGGTGGAACACAGTGTGGCAGATTATCATCATAAACAAGGCATCAAAAACATTACTAATCTCCTCACAATGGAGTATAATGTATAATACCTGTGTACTGGAAAAATATTTTGTATTTTATATAACCAACAACTTCATGTAAAGATCAAGGGCAACTCCGGTCAATTATTATAAAGGTTATTATTAAGAAAATTAGAAAGGATGCTCTAGATGACAGACTGTTAAAAAATTTCTCTTTTCCAAATTTCTGCCCTTTAAAAAATTGTTCACTTAATTAAATTCTGTTGAGAAATAAAGCCACTGGAGTGCTGACACAACAAGAGGCACCAGAGGGCCTGTACTTCTCAAATAGCAGGTAAAATGCATTGATAGATATGAAACATGGTTTCAATGTTAGTTGCTCCAATTTTGGAAATGTTTGAAATTCCTGTAAAAGATATGTCTACAGTAGCTTTTAAGTCATAAACTTAAGTAATGGCCATTTTTTATATATAGTAAAGGCAACCAATTTGGATTTAAGATCAGACTGAAAATCACAAACTTTAATCTACTCAACTTAGGAACATTTCACATCAAAGTTGGTTTCATTTGGATAAGTGGCTTCAGAGAAGAATTTTTTAAAAGAATTGGCTATATTTAGATGCTAATTTGCATACTACACTGATCGCATGCAAACGAAAAAAGTTATGGAAAAACCTGTTAAATATATTAAATATTTAGAAAATTTGAACCAAATTTATCAACAAATAAATATGTAATGGCCATTTTTCTGTTTTTTCTATTTATAGTAACAGTGGCCATCTTGGATTTAGGATCTGCTAAAGCACAAACTCGTCTGAGATATTACAAAGATAAACCAATATACATACATATGGGACAAATCCTGTATCCCCTCCAAACTTTGTATGTGGGGGAGGGGATAATAAACTTGTACTAACATGGAAAAACAGATGAAAAGATTCTTTCTCGCATTTGTTGTATACAAAAAGGGTCAAAATCCAAAGCACAAAAAGCTTAAAGTTTGTAGCTAATCCCTTAACAAGGCCTTCAGTGGCCAAATGAATCAAGACATCTCTCGATCACCATCTTTGAACTTCACCAGGGTAGCTCCTTGTTTGCGAAAAGTGTAAGCTTGCTTGCAAGCATCTGGATTTTTTCCAGGCACTCTTGTTTCCCACACATTGCCATTACTTAAGCCTTTATATTAGTAAAGTAATCTTTCTAGTGTTTATCACACTATAAATCAATTCCTAGGTTTAACTCCATGTACAAGTGAAATGTTTATATAATTGTTTAGTTTCTAATGTCACCTTTACTCCTGAATCCATCAAATATTTCAGTGATGCTGATCAACAAAATCTATAACCCTAGGTATTCTAGCTATTTCTTTTAACATACAAGTTTTCATTTCCTCTAAAAGTATACATTTACTTTTTGTAGTTTTTGCTTTTCATTTATAGGCAAAAAAACCAACAAAATGTAAATTTATTACCAATAAAACACAGCAACTCAGTCGTTAAAAAATTCGAGAAAATCAGATAAATAATTCAGCCAATCAGTGAACTGAATCGTTATCATATCAGTAAGAATTCAAATTAAATTATTTATAATTCATACGAACTGTCTTAATTAATTTCCAGATTGATAAATAATTAATTAGCTGATAGCCTGACAATAAGTCCAATCAACATACCTGAGAAAATGAACAGGTAATAATATTACCTACTGCCATGCAATACCCTATAAACATTTGAAATAAAAGAAAAAATTATCTACGACTCCAGTATCTGATCTACATTAAACAACATAAATGTGTTGAATCTACATGTAACTTGTTCACTGTTTGTAAACAGTTCATCATAATGGCCAATTAACATGCCATCACATCCAATTTCTAGATACGGCTGATTCGTTTTATTACTCTTGGTCTTAAGCAGCCTCTGATATCAAGCTAAAATCACAAAACAGATCAAGATCTCAAATTTTAATTTTTTTCTATAAATTTAAAAATATTACAGTTCTGACTAAAAATTTGGATCTCTGTAAACACTCTGTAGTGTAGGAACTGTAGTGTGTCCTTTTTCAGTTCTAAAGAGATGAAACTCACTGAAGGGGAAAGGGGTATTTTTGGTTCATTTTCTGTCTGTTGCTTTTTCCAGTTCCAAAACGACTGAAGAAGGAGGGGGTATTTTGTGTTAATTTTCTGTCTTTCAAAGCTTTCTTTGTATCATCTAAAAAAAAGATCTGACAAACCTGCTATCAACTATGCATCACAATAATATGATGTGTCATGAACCATGTAGTTCAAGGGGTCAAAGAAAACTAGAAATTTTATGGGACATTTGTACATGCTTACTGACTGGTACTGTTGTTGATGAAAGTTGGTTGGTTGAATGATGTTTTTACATCACATCAGCAATTTTTCAGCTATTCCTGACAAGAATATTGTTTTTAATCTCAAGAATTAATTTTAACAAGTTAATGTGGTGCATGAGTGTGCATGTATTTCTGATCTGAAAACTGTACTAGTGTACACTTATTGAGTACCTTTAAAGTGGTATTACACTTGTTCGCAATATAGCAGATTTATATCACCAACAACTCACTCTATTATACTGGTACCAAGGCAACCAGTAACAGCCTACAGCAAAGAAAAAACTTTTCACTCACTGGTGGTGGACTGGGATCTTGATGAAAAAGACTTGTCTTCATACATGTATTCTTGAATGGTGAAATTGAAAAGATACCCTTTTTTATTGAAAGCTTGGTAAAATGGAAAAAGGAAGCATACTAATAAACTATTTATATTGCTTTCAATTACTGCAAGAACTACAGCATTTCATTTCTGTAAATGAAATTTGACATCATGATAATAATACACATGTATAACTTATAGCAAATGTAAGCGGTAATAATTATGTATGGATACATATACAAGTAAAAAGTTTTAGGAATGGAACTTAATGGCTTTTGTTGTTAAATGTGTCATTATCGAATTATAAAAAAAAATTAGTTAACAATTTATTCAATTAGTCAATTATCATAAGTGCATGTAGGCAAATTTTTAAAAAGAAACTTTTACAAACCAAGTGCACAGAGAACTTATGCTACATGCACTTAGCAATAATTTTTTTTTGCAAAACTTTTTCCCCCCAAATGCAAAGCAAACAAAAAACCAAAATATGTTTTAAAATGGCTCTTCAGTAATAAATTTTACACTAGTGAATATGATCACCAAGTTTGTAAACATTCTAGAAAATTATCATTATCTTTATTCAATTTGGAACGAATGAACTGGTAAATTATTTCCCCTGATGTTTACAATATTACTAATTTGCTCTTCTTACACAACCAATATATTACTGGAAGGGAATATTTGTAACAAATAACCTGTTTGTATATGAATATGTTATGTAAGCAGCAATTATCTTCAAACCTTTCATTTCATTCTTGAAAACGTTCCAACTAACTAAACACAATTAAATTATTATGGATAAAATTAATGGAGTATTTTTATTATTAATTACTCCATGTGCTTGTATGCATGTACCATATTATGTTTTCAATCAAATGTACATGTGTTACAAAAAAAGAGTACTAGTATGCACTCGCAGCAACTTTTTGAGTGCTAAGTCAAAGCTTAATTGTTAGAAAAGTTAAAATCATTCTTAACAAGTGGTTGTCAGGGGTAAACCACACAGTGGTGAGTTTCCAGGGGTTTGAAGGCTAATACTTTATCCACTCTTCCACTACTACCATCAGAGTACTAATACAGGAACACCTATCTAACAAATAAATCAAAAAACCTTGTTGTCAAGCTAAACAACCACAAGTTTAAACCATTTTCACATGTGGTTGTTGGAATAAAAGAAGTAGTGAGTTCCCTTGGATTTGAAAGCTAATATTTTAACTAACCACTATGGTAGCTCAGTTGGTAGAATGCTGGCTTTGTATGTTGGAGGTCAAGGGTTTAAATTCTGGTCGGGTCTGACTGAGACTTAAAAATTGGTAGTGACTGTTCTTCCGTTAAATACTCGGCATTTAGAAATAAAAGTCATGGGATCTTTCAGATGAGAACTGATGCCCCATGTTAGGGCAGTTGTGGCATATTAAAGAACCTTCCCTGCACATTGCCCTTAGTGCATTGCAAAGGTAAAAATTTCTGGCACTTCATCTATAGTTGGTGACGTCTCGATATAAGCAAAATATTCTTGACTGGGGCATAAAATCCCATTACACCATCAATAAAAAAATGTCATAACTACCAAAACTGTTAAAAATACTGTCAAAAAACCAATAAAATGACACCTGTCTAACAAACAAATCATACAGTGGTGAGTTTCCTTAGGTTAAAAGGACTAACAACTTAACAATTCTGTCACTAACTGTCATCAGAGTACCAAAACCTGACACTTGTCTAACGAATTAATTAAAATAAAATATTGTATTCAATCTTTACAACAAAAAGTTAAACCATTAATGTCGTAGTTAGGGATTTGATCACACAGTAGTGAACAAGTTTTCTAAGGTTTGAAGGATTAATGCTTATCCATTCTGCAACATCTGCCTTCAAAAGAAAAAACTGTCATCAGTCAAAACAAAAATTTTCAGGCTAAAAATTTTTAATAAGACAGGTTGACTGGTTTCCCTGCCAATGATAGTTACCCTGGTAGAGGCTTTATATCAGTGTGCTAGATTACTAAAATAAGAGTATATCATACCAATGACACTTACCCTGATATTGGCTGTATGTCAGTGTGCCAGACTACTAGCTGCTGATCGTATACTCTGTGACATAATTGGATATGATACTAAAGTGCTGGGTGCCCCTTGCAGGTTTTGGTTCATACTGACAGTGGGCGGTAATGTTTGTTGTATAGACACTGAAGCTATGGACACTCCTGGAAGATTTGTCTGTGAAATAGATACTGGAACTATATTTGCTGGATTCATTGTAACAGAGGCTGGATTTAATGGAGGGGGAGCTCCCATTGATCCTGGTTGCGCAGGGGGAGCAGCCATTTCTCTCGCCATGCGCTGTTGCAGTGCATGCTGTGATGCCAGTTCACTGTTTAGCGCAATTTGCTGAGCTAAGCTTGTTGCTAAGTGATTTAGTTGTGTAGGTGGGGCTGGAGCTGCCGTGGCCCCTACTGTAGGTGTTAATGTTTGATTAACAGTTAGTGGCTGTAAATTCGATCGACTCACTCTGTAACGAGCATTCTGTTCTAATAACACCTCATTCGTTGCAGTTAAATCTGTCACTTGTTTTTTTAATTCATTCACTTTACGACGCAACATTGCATTTTCTTCTTCTAACAATTGATAACTATATGGCCGTGTTGATGATGAAAACCGACCATTATAATTATTGTAATTACTATCCCCATTATCATATTCTCGGTCATTTCTCCGCCGTTTTACGGCACCATGGTATTCAAAACATTCATATTTCTCAAACTCATCCTCATAAGGATCATATAATTGGGAATTTTTGGAATCCCTTCGTTGTGATTTCCGAAGTTCAAACTCATATTCAGAAACATTTATATGTCTGAATTTACACTTATTGCCTCTTTTGCAGTCTCCTTTCAAATAATCCTTACAGATTGGAACTTCACCACGTAATATTGGAAGCTCGTTGTTTGGTGTCACCCCAATCCCTAACGCAGCTGCCTGTTGTAACCGTACCGGTAACTGTCCTGTCTGTTTGTAGTGTTCCTCTTCCTCACGTGTACAATGTAAAAATCTGCAATTATTCCTATTACATCCAGTATTTTGGAAATCATGACAAAATGTATACTCCTGTTTTCGCCCAAGTACCCGTGCCTCATCGGCATTTGGGTGTCTATATCTACACCTCATTCCACGCTTACAAACATTCCTAAGAAAATCCCTACATATGTCGTCACTTTTACCGTTAACTTTGTCAGATCTCCCTCCGTCGTCACTACTACTCTCACTATTATCAGACATTACTATCTTCATGGAAATTCCGCAAAAGTAGTTAAAGCACTCAAACACCAAAAAATATTATTAATCAACAAAAAAAAATCAGTTGTGTACTTTGGATGCCTATACTGTGTATCACAAAACTTAAGTACAATTCGACAATTCACTATTTAGAAAAAGATTCATTTTCTTGCTGTAAAATATCCAATATTAATATAGAACTGCGGGATAACTTTAGACCTAATTAAATATGCACATACTGAAACCAAACAAAATATCCCGTTTATCTATTTTTAAAAAAGGGTTGTGCTTTGACCATTTCCAACAACATTTTTACAGAAATCAAATTCAGCAAATTTTCAAGATAGCATCAGGGCAATATTTTTTTTCGCTTCTGCTTGGCTGATAATGTGTCCGCAAAAACGCTTCTGCAAAGTTGCCAACTGATTTTCTGAAAATAAAATGAAACATTTTTAGAATTCAAATAAATAAATATTAAGAATATGAAACCTTTTTGAAATAAGAACCTTATATATATATATATTTATATATACAATTTTGCCTTTAAGACAGCAAATGTTCTTCAAAGCATAAAAGAGATCTATATAGCTGAAAGAAAGACTAGGCTTATGCTATAAAGAAACATCATTTAAAGATTGGATTTAAACAATGATACTGTAATTTAGAAATGTTCATAAAGGAATAAAAATTTGCTATTTCTGTGAATTAATAAAAAAAATCACGAAATTTAATGTCAATGAAAATTTTTAATTACTAAGCCCCCAAGTTTGATTTATTTTTATACAACTCAATTCCACAAAATTTTATTCAAACAAAAATGGTTTAACTTGAAAAACCACAGAAATTTTAACTCAAAAAGTATAAATGACTCTACAGTATACATGTATTCATTTTGTTGTTTAAAATTTAAAACAGCTTAAGTTTATATTCTATCATCAACAAACAGATAGCTTCTGACACAAATATTAAAGAAAATAGAAAAGTGCATAAAAAATACCAGTAAAGAAACAGCAGTATGTTTTATTATCAGTATATACTGATTGGCATTTTTTGGCCCAAAGTGATTTAGTCCGCAATTTAGTAAAGTTTCAATACATACATATTGATTTTTATATTCATTAACATTGTAGACAGTAACAAATGCAACTGAAATCAAATATACTGTATTTGTCTGTTTTATTATCTTTTTGCATGTTTTGAATGTTTGATTGTTTTAAGGTTCATTTGTAATTTGGCGTTATTCAAACAAGAATATTTGACCTGATTTCAGGAGGGGTTATTTCTGGAATGGCAGAGAAAACCAACATACCAAGAGAAAAAAAAACATATACCTTTAGAAGAAATAACTGACACTTTCTAAATCTAGAATTTGAACTGTGCAAGATAGTAAATGACCCAGGAGGAAGTGTGATCTATATCAAGAGCATATTTAGACTACTATACAACTATGGACCTTAGTGACAGCGTATGGACTACTGTGCACCTTACTGCCTTGGCCCCAGTTTCTCAATCATTCACTCAGCTGAGTGTACACTCAACTCAAATATTCCCATTTTTCTCTTATCAATATTTTAAAAAATTTAAGTTTTATGAGACAATGTTTTGTTTTGTTCAACAAACCTACACTAAACAATTTAAATATTACATTAGATATTCAATTTTAACTGTGTAATGTCTTATAAACTGACAATGAAATATTCCCAAATTTGAGTTGAGTGAACGATTGAGAAACTGGGGCTAGGTTAAAATTCCACATTGGGAAATCCTAGTGTGAAAAAATATGTCTGTATGCTTGTTGAATGTTGTTTTTATCCAAGCACACAAGTTTGCTCCACCCCCCCCCCCCCCCCCCCCCCCCCCCCACTTAACCACTGAGTCTCTAATGCTACTACGATAATAAGTATAATTTGTTTATTTATACAATGTTTGGTACTTCTTTTCCCATTTGATAACAGAATAACATAACTTGACATTTAACCATAAAAATGATTTTATTCTGGGAATTTGCAACAAAGATATTTTCCAAGATGTTCCACACAAACAATAAGCGGCATTAATCATGTAATAATCTTATTTAACACAATTAAAATGATATTTTTTTCAAAAGATCATAACAAGACATTTTTTTGTAAAATGAGAAAAAGAGTAAGCTCTTCGGAAACAAAAAGAAGAAGCAGTAAGTGCTGACTACAGATAGTATAGCCAAAACTACAGTAACCACTGTGGTAGCTCAGTTGGTAGATTGCTTGCTCCGTAAGTGGAAGATCGTGGGTTTGAACCCCAACCGGGTCTGACACAAGACTTGTGGTGACTGTTCTTTTGCAAAGCACTCAGCTTTAAGACATAAAAGTCATGGTTCTTTTGAATGGGAACTTAAAATAAACCAGATCTCGTGTCACAGTAGGCATGGCACAATAAAGAACCCTGTTGTATAATGCCATCAGCCCAATGTAGGCAAAATTTCTGCACTTTCGCCTAAAGCTTGCAACATCTTGATATAAGTAAAATATTTTTGACTGGGACGTTAAACACCATTACTTGACTCGACTTTTTAGCCAAAATTATAACTTGTTCTATCATGTTTTATAGAAGTTAAACGATATCACTAAACAAACTCATTGAAATGTGAAAGCAAACAGTGGAGCATCATTATTGTAGTTTTCAATATTTTATTACGAATGATATTTTTTTTAAAGCAATAATATCATCCCAGATGGATCAAATTACAACAGAATTACAACTAGAATTACAGAATTACTTATTATTAATTCCTGAATTAGGCCTTACAAATAAATTTTATGTTTCTCGACCAAGAGTTCGAAGCTGAGTTAGTTAAACTGCATGGTTGAAAATATTCAACTTCTAAGCAATATTTTTGAAAAATCCCTACAAATTCATTCAACTGCTGTTTTTAAATACAATCCATTTATGTTAGGCAAAGGAGCTAATTGGCAAGAACAACTGAAAAAGTCCAAAAACAAAATTCTAAAACCATTAAAGTGTAATGGATTAATTACGAATTTCTTTATCATTGTGAGTTACTGTTCTAGATGACCAAATATCACATTACCTGAATATGATAAATCCAGACTGTTGATCTACATGTTTTGAAGATATAAATAAGCTTTATTCTCATCGTCAAAACTTCGTATAAAATACTTACTTCTACTAGCTTACTTTGTGTTTAACCTATTTTTCCAAAACTATATATAACAGTATTTTATTATTTCCCCTGATCTGAAAGCCTTGTCCTATTTATTATCAAAAAGGTATGTGATTACCCTGGTTGGTATTCATGGCGATACTGATACAACAGACACATAGACCAGGCCCCAGTTTTACAATCATTCACTCAAATGAATGTACACTCAATTCGAATATTCCCATTTTTCTATCATAGATATTTAATAATTTAAACTTTTTCATTAGACAACAAACCTACACTAAACAATTTAAATATATATTCTTACATATTGAATTTTAACTGTGTAATGCCTTAAAATCTGACATTGAAATATTCCCTTATTTGAGTGCATTGAACACTCAATTGAGTGAGTGATTGTGAAACTGGGGCCCACACAATCCATGTTAAAAATTTTGACAACTCTTGTTGTTATAAAACATTTTGCTTATGAAACAATATCCTTGAGAAAAAGACAACAAAAACTATATATAAACTGGGTTATCCAACGAGACTGCTTACAAAAATCAGACAATATTTTCCTTGTCCTATTATTCATTTTTTGTTTCTGGTATCTATAGACACATGTCACCATCATCATCTCCAGTATGTTTTATGATTGTATGACAAAAGAAGTGAGTATTGTAAGGAAATCCCAGACAAGAAAACATTGATTTTTTATTCATTATAAAACCATTACATTTTACACATGTCAAATAATTTATTCAGGGACATAAAATTTCACTTTTCAAGCTGTTTTTTTTCTTCTTTTTCTTACATATTTGAGTATTCATTTGACATTTTACACATGTCAAATAATTTATTCAGGGAAAAAAGTTTTACTTTTCAAGCTGTGTTTTTTTTTTTTTTTGTTTTTTTTTTTAAAAAAAAAAATAAAAAAATTTATATTTGAGTTTTCTGAACTTTTTGCAAAGCCATATTGAAAAGGAAACAATACTGACACAATATACCTTTAGTGTGCTAGCTAATAATGTTTCTCATATAGAAGTGTTTTAGAGAGTTTCATATCTTTGTCACAACAGCATTAATGAATAAATGGAGTCAATTGAAGCAATCATATATTTTGGCTAAGTCAAGATCCTTTTACTTTTAAATCATCAATGAGGCAGTAATTCAACATTAGAAATATTAATTGCCCCCATGATACCACATTCATTTAGAATCATCTGTAAGGAGTGGAGAGAGTGGAGAGATGGTGTTTTACGCCCCAGTCAAGAATCTTTTACTTATTTCGAGGCGGTCAGTTTTGGGATGCTGGAGGAAACCGGAGTGCCCAGAGAAAACCACCAACCTTCGGCAAGCGAACTGACAAACTTTCTCACACTAGGATCTGTCCCGAGTGGGATTTGAACCCAGGCAGTGAGAGGCACTGTGATCCGTAAGCGCTTGCTTTAGACCACTCAGCCACCATTATCTGTAAGGAAACTGACAAAATCATTGCATAAATAATGAACAAGTCAAATCTTTTTTACCTATGACATTATATTTGCAGAATTTCAAACCTATGCAGTGCAAATTTTTCATTGTATAAAGATTATCTTTAATCATTCTGTCACTTCTACAATAAAGAATTTAGATCAGCTAGACAGCTAGGCATGTTGATCTTCTTAATTTGGGGCTGAAATTCAGCCACATTCTCAATTTTTAAAACCTTGTACAAAATACTAATTTCAACTGCCCTACTTTGCATTAACCCATTTTCTCCAAAACTGTATAAAACAGTATTTATTTTCTCAGATCTAAGAGGCTTGGTGTATCCTAATGAACAAAATATGTGATTGCACTGAATGGTATCCAAGGTGTTACTGGTACAACAGACACATAGACCAGGCCCCAGACATTACATTGCAGAATTTCAAACCTACACAGTGCGTTTTTTTCATTGTAAAATGGTTGTTCTTTAATTACTTTGTAACTTTTACAATGACACACCAAGATTTTTAGACATTGTCAGCTAGACCTTGTGACACTTAAATTTCTAAATGCAGAGCGTTTGACAAACTATTTTAATGGCCTTTTCACTAACAATTTTCATGTCTTCAAGGCATATGGAAAGTCAGTTGTGAGCTAGCTTTATACAGAAAAATTCAAGAAACAAAGAACTCAATACAGAAAAATTCAAGAAATAATGAATTCACTACAGAAATATTCAAGAAACAGTAAACTCACTACAGAAATGTTCAAGAAACAGTAAACTCACTACAGAAATGTTCAAGAAACAGTGAACTCAGTACAGAAATATTCAGGAAACAGTAAACTCAGTACAGAAATATTCAAGAAACAGTAAACTCAGTACAGAAATATTCAAGAAACAGTAGAATCAGTACAGAAATATTCAAGAAACAGTAAACTCAGTACAGAAACATTCAAGAAAAAGTAAACTCAGTACAGAAATATTTAAGAAACAGTAAACTCAGTACAGAAATATTCAAGAAACAATGGACTCTGAATACAGAAACATTCAAGAAACAACGGATTCAGTACAGAAATATTCAAGAAACAGTGAACTCACTACAGAAATATTCAAGAAACAGTAAACTCAGTACAGAAATATTCAAGAAACAGTAAACTCAGTACAGAAATATTCAAAACAGGTGAACTCAGTGCAGAAATATTCAAGAAACAGTGAACTCACTACAGAAATATTCAAAAACAATGGACTCTGAATACATAAATATTCAAGAAAAAATGAACTCAATACAGAAATATTCAAGAAACAATAAACTCAACACAAAAATATTCAGGAAACAGTGAACGCACTACAGAAATATTGAAGAAACAATAACTCAATCAAAAAACAATTTCAGGAAACAATTGCTTTTAAATTTCAAAAATGTATTTATATTTTATACTGTAAAAATTTAAGTAAAAATCCATTTTGTTATTGAAATTTTAAATGTGTCAAAAACGTTATACCATTAATCAATATTCCAGTGAAATCCTATATATTCTTTGATGTATTTGCTAATTAGTAAAATATTTATGTGATGCTTTTATTGGCAAGATTTTATAAACATTTTGTATTTTTGATGCATGCATCATATCACATGTACCCATTGTAGTACATAGTTACAATGCACATATGAAAGACTTAACATTAAAAGAATGTTAATGCTGAGGAGAAAAACGACAATGTAAACAAAATCAGAGTATCTCAGTACCTGTGACTGGTTAACTCATTACATATTACTAAAATATCTAATTAACTTTTTTTCTGTGTATTCATTCAGATTTACAAAGCGAGACTAGTACAATTAGTAATGAACGAAGACTGAGTGACTGAGGAGGTACTGTCAGAATCTATAGACAGGTCTGTAGATGTAATCAGCTTACCGTAGTTGTCTCAACAAAAAATGCAATAACCCCCACCTAAGACTTGTCTCCATAGCTATACAGTCTAGGTTATCCAATGAAAAATGATTTTATGCCTTAGTCAAGATTTTTTCACTCATATGGAGATGGTCAGTACCGGTATGGGTAGGGAATTTGGAGTGTCCAGAAAAAAACACTGATCTTTGGTATAAGTGCAATGATGAACCTTGTCAAACAAAGATCTGACCTGACTAGGAATTTAACTTACATGGATTTTTAAGATTTTTTTTTACTTACATTGAGGCTGTCAGTTCTGAGATAGGCAGGACACCAAAATGCCCAGTTCTGAGATAATGGAGGAAACCAGTGCCCAGAGCAACTCACTACAGTTTATCATCTGTTAGGTGCTGATTTTTTTTAAAAATGAAATTTGCTAACTCATTACTCTTTCCACAGTCTATGAAAGTTTTAAAAAAAATCTGATGAGGGTGTGCTTAATGTGATATATATGGTAAAATGTTACAATGCCAGTTTGTTAAACAGGAAATGCTGTTTTGATGAAAATCAAATCTACCAGTGTGGTAAAACAGATCACAGACACTTCCTTCCAATAATGTAACCAATTTTTGTTTTGATAGTTAAAAGTGCATTTGTATTTTATCTATATCAGGAAAATGCTATATAGAAACACCAATGTCTATATATGTTTTATGTCTCATTTTCTACTGTTCTATACTTGACAAATCCTCTATGTAGAGACCACACCTGCTCACGATATTTATATAAAGAATAAAATGAGGATTAAAGCAATGATTTCACATATGTTTAGTTGTCCTAGCCAAATATCCATAAATGCTTAAGGTTGATGTCACTAATGTTCAATCATAGTTCCAAGAACTAAAATTGCATACTTCTAAGACAGTACATTGCTTATGGAGCTATTTTATCAATCTAAGGTTTTGGCTGCTTAGGTTATGAATTGGATTTATGGTGTTTTATGCCCCAGTCAAGATTTTTTTCACTGTACTGAGGTACAGTTCAGGGATGGTGAAGAAAACCAGAGAACCTAGTCACGACCAACAACTTATGGCGAGGGAACAAACTTTCTTGCACTAGGATTTGCCCTACTTGGATTCAAACCTAAGTGATGAGAGGTATTGTGATCCGTAAATTTGCACTTTAGACCACTTTGCTGCCAGATTAATGTTGAGGTATGGAAAAATCAATGTTTCTGTAACAAACAGAACACAAAGCAATACAACAAGATCACCGAGGCAGTTTCTAGATTGACAATAAAATGGTTATTCACTCAATAATTTAGCCATTGACTAATGTCAAAAATATAATTTCTAAAACTCACTTTTTAATCTAAGCCTAACATCTGTATATTGTTTGACAAAAATTTGGCCAATATTTTACAATTTAAGCCAACTTTAAAAAAATCTAGTCCAATTTTTTTAAGCAAATTTGTCTTACTTAGATTTCACACACATTAATTGTTGTTAGCAAACACAAGATGGTGTGCTGAAGCACCTGGTCTTATCTCTGAAGGAATGAATGTATATTTGAAATATGTATCCAACTTTTTTCAGGCAGTGAAATGTCCACATAACCACTGCAGTAGCACAGTTGGTGGAGGATTCACTCTGTAAGTGGAAGGTCATGAGTTTGAACCCTGACCAGGTCTGAACCAAGATTTGTGGGTAGTAACTGTACCTTCACCAAGCACTCAACATTACGAAATGAAAGTCATGGTTATTTTGAATGGGAACTTAAAATAAACAAGGTCCTGTGTCACCGTAGGCGTGACATGATAAAGAACCCTGCTGTAAAATGCCATCAGTGCAAAGCACAGGCAAAATTTCTGTACCTTGGCCTATAGCTGGCGACGTCTCAATATAAGTGAAATATTCTTGACTGGGACATTAAACAACATTCCCTAAATCAACTCAAAAAGTAGCTTGGTGACCTTAAAAGTGCAGGCTTAGGAATCAAATCTTCTCTCACCTCCTAGGTTCCAATCTCACTCTGGCAGAACTTAGTGTGAGACAGGTTGTCAGTTTGCTTGCAATAGGTAAAAGGTGTTTTCTCCACAAACTCCAGTTTCCTCCACCATCCCTGAATTGACCTTTATTTAAGTTAAAAACCTTGACTGAGAGATAAAACACAATTACTCCACTCCATTCAGCATAAATTCCGGTCAATGAACTTTCCATGGTAATTATGAATGCATTATAACCACATAAAAACTCATTCTCTCAATAGAAACAATATTTCTTGAAAATCATTCTCTCGTAAGTATGACAAAGTAAACTCATCTTTAATCAAGATTTGTAACATATACATATTTATGTTATGTCAGAAATGTCTAAAGGTTAATTAAGGCATCCAAACAGCAAATCTCTTCCCTTTCTATCTTATGAAGTGTCTGAAAAGTATGCCATTTGGAATGCAAGCCTGCATTTAACACAGAAAAAAAGATAATAAAATGACTTAGCTGAACTCTTAATATAATATTAGATTTTATTTATCTTTTTGTTTTTATCAATGGAAAATAATACCTAGTCACTTTTAATAACATATGCTATGTGGCATTATCAAGTTCTTTAGATATTTAATCCATATTTTACAATCAGAAATGTCAGACAAAAATATACTTAATAGTTCTAAATTAATAAACACATATAGTGCAATACAGTTTCACTACCATTAGGATAACCATTACAGGAAACTCAAAAAGGGAGATAACTATTAAGTAATTTATTACAGATAACTTACTAAGGGGTATAACTCTACTGTAAACCAATGTTACACATAACCTGCTATTGGTATAACTATCAAGAAAACTATTACAGAAAACTCAAAAAAGGGGAATAACTATCCAGAAAACTCAAAATGGCAAATAGCTATCCAAAATGCAAAATACTAATACAGGAAACTCATTTAGAGGAATACCTTATTAGAAAACTCACAAAGGGTAGTAACTATCCAATAACCATTACATGAATTTACTCACTAAATGGAGTAACTATCCAGATAACCATTTAGAAAACTAAGGGGAATAATTCTCCAGCAAACCTTTACTAGAAACAAATACCAACTGTTTAACATACTTCAACAATTAACTACAAAAAAAGATGCTACAGAATTAAAATACTACCAACTTTGTAATCATGACAATGAGGGATTCTCTCTCTCTCTCTCTCTCTTTCTCTCTCTCTCTCTCTTTCTCTCTCTCTCTCTTGTAAACTTTTTTCTTTAGGGAAAATACTTTAAAGGATTAAACAAAACAAGTCCACCAGATTAATCACCTATTTGGTCCCAAAGTGGTCCAGTAGTTTAAAATCACAGGACATCCTAGTTTGAGAAAGTTTGTCTCCAGGCACTCCAGATTCCTCCACCATCCCAGAACTGACTGACAAGGTTTAAGTTGAGAATCTTGACTTGGATGTAAAACTTGATTACTCCAATCCACTAGACATTAGGTTCATCCAAGTAACTGTACACATAACAACAAAATTGCACTCCATATGAACCTGACAATGCATAAACATAAATATAACACGACCCTCTGCAGAAAATAAAACAATCATAATGGTAGAACAGAATACTTCATGTAACCTGAATTTGAAATGTTAGACATAAAAATATTTCTTTGCTGTATTTAAATTACACTGTCACATATATATATACTTACAAAGATTCTTTATATCTATACCTAGAAAAAGGATACCAGAAAAATTGAAATATTTATTACATATTGCCAGGATAAATATCATTTGCAGTTTCACTTTTCTTATATTTATTAGTAAATGTAATTAAATATCAGATATAAATTTTTAAAAAAAAAAAATCATTTACCGTAATAAAAGCATCATGCAAATATTTATCTATGGAAGAAAGTGTATAAAATATAGCACTATAGACAATAATGCTTTTGTTTAACAGATTGAAAAGTTTAAATATACAAAAACCACATTTCAAAAATATGGACTTAATACAGCAAGAGCTGGTTTTATAAACAATTTTTGGGGGGTTTGAACAGGAATCAAGAAGTTTTAAGTTCTTGAACAAAAAAATCCTCTAATTAATATACACATACATATATCAATAAAAAAATTAGAATTAAAAAAATATGATATAGTTTTGATTAAGAGGTACTAAAATCTTACAATGGGACTTTAATAGACATACCAGCCCTTTTATTAGGATGTTTGTTTATATATATATATATATATCTGCATGATCTACTGTATATCATATAATATACACCAATGAACTGATGACTATATGGTCAGTTGATTATCAATTCTAATAAAACACAATGTAAACTGGTCACTTCTAAAGATTTTACATGCTGAATTAATTATAACATGTTACAGACTGACTGGTCAGACAGCCGTGATTGATGGGCAGTTAGGTCTTACTGGTCAGTTAAATAACAGGTGAGAGAGCACCTTGTTAGATAGTTATTATGATTGACAACTAATGATTAGTTCCAATGATCTACCATCATGTATGATTTATACTATTTAATTCTGAGCTTTGGGTATTGCCTCCAGAATTGAGACTGTGTGTAGAACTGTAATACCATACATTTGACATTAGGATGATTATAGAATTAATATCCTCTATCTGTTCAAAACTTCTTGGATATATATAATAAGGAATAAACGTGATAATTGCAGAATGACCTCAGTGTTGTAGAATAGTCAGTATCTGCTATATAAGCCAGTAATACATGTATTTTATATAGAAAGCACGATTCAACGTCTAGTGAAGATTAAGTATAGTACTAATATTACATACACACTCCCACATCACATAAAAATCTCCCTGATTTCAAAAAACTTATTATGATTACCTAAAACAAATTGCTGATGTGACGTAAAACAACATTCAACCACCAACCAACCAATATTACAAATTGTCACATACCCATAACTTTAATTACTCCACAGGTAATTAAGTTACCAGTATTAATATTTTTGAGATAGTTGGTAGTAAAACCGAATAAAGAACATTTAACTCAAGTTAAGATGTCACATATGCTATAATCTAATGTCATTTTAAAAGCTAACTATTATAGTATTACCATAATGATATATCATATATGATAAATTCTGTTTTATTTTGTACTGCAGTCAAATAGTGAGGTGGTAGTCATTATCTCCCTTATCAATTTGATGCCCCATAGTTCCATGTAACTTTCATTTTCAATTTTTATTTCACATGAAGTGCAGGTGTAGCTAGATAGACATGAGGTGCTTACCCTTCTGGAGCACTGGCTTCCTTTTCTTGATGGAGTTAATGTGTTTAAATAAATTAGCCAGTTGTCAAAGTTTTTACTTAGCTTTTGGGATTGTGATTTGGACATTGACCAGTTTGTGTTTGATTATCAATATACCACCAGTTAAAACATATAAACATTATTTCTAAAATATGATGAATCATAACACAAAAATTATTGAAACATACTTAAATAGTAATGGCCTTATTCACATTCATTTGACACAGTATCAAAAAAGTGTTGCCAATTTAAACCAATATAAATAAACTCTTGCAGTGTTCTCTCTCTCTCTCTCTCTCTCTCTCTCTCTCTCTCTCTCTCTCTCTCTCTCTCTCTCTCTCTCTCTCTATATATATATATTATTTATATATGCTATGTTGATATCCCCCATAACCTTGTGAAAAACTTTAAAAAAAACATGAAATTAATCTAAAATTTCCATGCGTCTAGAAAACCCACTAGAGTGAATCTGTGTCCTTCCTTATTTTATGCATCCAGCAGATGCACCTTATCCATGAGGAGCCACACACACACACACACACACACACACACACACACACACACACACATGTATGTATATACATGTATAAACAAATCAAGGCCTAATCTGCATTTATGTGTCCACATTTGTATCCCTTCTTTCTCATTGTGTACTTTTAAAGAACAATTGATCCTTTCTTTCCTTTCTTTTTCCTTATAGATCTTTTAGACGTGCAGATCATGATTTGCCTATAATATAGTTATTTTTGATATGATCACTATATCCCTTTATATTCAAACAATAGAATTGAGTAACACATATTACAAAATTGAGGCAATATGAAGGGAATGGGTAAGATTTCTTACTTTTTTCAAAATTTATAATAAACAGTGTTCTATAAACTATTTAAAATACAATATATATATATATATATATATATATATATATATATATATATATATATATATATATATATGCAAATTATGATAGACCATTAATTAAGAGTTTCTGTGGTGAAATTTAAAGTATGTTAAAAAATATTTACAAATAAGTTCAAGCATTCCTGATTTTGGTCACACACACACACACACACACACACACACACACACACACACACACACACACACACACTTGATTGAATTAAAATCATCAAATTATCTTTATTTATTTTTTAGGACCAGTGTAATGGTCAAATTATTGAAATTGAAAGTGAAATTGTTTTTTGTTTTTGTTTTTTGCACTGATTCATACCGGTAATAAGAAAAATATTTTAGAATTCTTAAGACTTAGCTGACCCTGTTCTGTTATCAAGTAAATTTTTATCTCTATAATAATTTATTACTTAGATAATTGAAAGAAGAAAGCATTTATGAGCATCTATGACGATTCATTATAAAAACAAATTTAGGAGTTGAGTAATGACCATGGTGGTTTTTTTTTTTTGCCCTAGTAAAGACTCTGATATCAGGGAAGTCAGTTCTGGGATGGCAGAGGAAACAGGAATGCCTGGACAGAAAGAAAAAAAACCTCAACCTTCAGCATTATTAAACTTTCTCATAATAGGATTTGCTTGAGTGGGATTTGTAGCCAAACAAATTTATGAGCCTTCTAGCTTTAGTACAATATCTCACAATGAATAAGCTTATTAATGTTTGCAATTTTTTTCAAAATTCAATTTACCAAAAAAAAAAAAAAAAAATAAATAAATAAATAAAAAAAAATAAAAGTGAAAGATAATAACAAATGAAATTTTATCAAAAAACAAAAAACATTCTTAATTCATATAATAATAATCCTCCTCTGAAAATTTATCATTATGTAGGGTACCTATTTTATGACAAAGATTCATTCTCAAAATATAATCTAAGAAGATCTAGAACCTAAGCAGTGTATTCTGTAAGGAGGCACTTTAAAATGGCTTTGCCACAGAGTCTCCATCTTCTCCTTCTTACAAGAAGAATTACTGAATCAATATATTAATATTCAATATCTAAATATGAGACAAATAAACAAATAAATAAATAAATAAATAAATAAATAAATAAATAAATAAATAAATAAATAAATAAATAAATAAATAAACTTTTACAAAATCTTTGAATCCTAAATCCTGTCAAGTATTAATAACAATTTCATCGCCTCGTTCTTTTCCGACAATGTCAAAATGACATAATTTCAAATATTTTTAACATGTATCTATTTTCTTTGCAAAGTCTGTCAAAGAATAAAGGATTTTTTTTCCATATATAAATGTATAAAATAATTACCTATTTTATCAGCTCAAAATAATTCATCTCATCATTATAGCTACTGGTATTAATACTACCGGTAGACATAAATAAAAAACACATTTTATAAGCAAAAAACCACAAAAAACACAGTGATAATTTGTCATGGATATTTATGTTATTGCATACAATAGACCACTATGGGACTGCCCTTACAAGACCTATATAAAAGGTAGAAGTATAAATTGTCTTTTTCGTATCTCTTATTCCCTAATCAAACACTGAATTTGGTTTTTTCTTACCTTGATTACATTTTAATCGATTGATTAGTCTAAATTTTTGTTAATTTTATTTCATCAAATATTTTGTGAAAATTTCTGTTGAAAAGACAATAATAATCATACAATAATTATAATTTCATCAAAATGAAATACACTGTTTTACAGCTATCACTTTAATAATGAAGTGTTATTTTTATTCCAGTTTTAAATTTGTACTAATCATGGATTTAATCGATGAAGCTTTGAACAGCTAGGTCAACAAGTATGGATAATAAATCCCCTTTACAAAGGGGCCTTGGTGGCAGAGTGGTCTAGAGCGCATGTATTTAACCTTTTTCGATTTATATTTTTAAATTTTTAAACTCAACTAGACACATATAGATGTAAAACAAAAATCCAAATTTAACTTATAAAGACATAAGTAGATCACATGATCGAGTTAAGAAATAAAGCCAGCCATAACCATGTAGTGGTATGGAATAAAGTAGTGGTGTTTCCCCCCCCCCCCTTTCAAGTATTCTTTCACTTATACAACTTAGGCAGTCATTTTTGAAACAGTGGAAAAACCAGAATGTTTGCAGAAATCAGCAACCCTCAGCAAGGGAAATGAAAAACTTTCTGAGTAAGCAGGATCTATCTGCATGGGATTTGAACCTAAGCAATGAGAGCCATTGAGATCAATAAGTGAAAACTTTAGACCACTCTGTCACCAAGGGCTCTCTAATATCAAGGAACCTGACTATCTTGTATTGAGGCAACCATTACTAATAGATATAAAGCATGTACAGGTGATTTATAGTCATGACATAAACCTGGTTTTTCCATTCTATAAATACATTTGTACATTGTCATTATAACCAAGAACAGAACTTTGGGCAGTGGTGGCCAAGAGGTTAAGGTGTTAGCCTTCAAATGCAAGGCATTTCATTGGTAGACAGGTTCAATCTCAAGTCAACCTCAAGTGAGATAGGATTTTCTAACTGAAGGCTAGGCTAATGCAGTGTTAGCTATGGCTCTTGGAAATTAGGAGCCAAATAAAACTTTAAAAATTGAAGCTTATATATATGAAACAGTGAACCTCAGAAACTAAATTAGAATTAAAAGAATTAATGAAATTGATGAAAATTTTGAAGCAAAAATATTAACCAAAATAAAAATTTTGGAGCCAGAAATTATCAATTAGCTAATGTAATCGGTGAATGGCAGAACAACCCTTGCTCTAATAAAATCACTTGGGCAACACTGGCCTAGAAGAAGTACATTACTGAATTAAATAAATACAGGTAGCAAAGTTCCTTAATGTTGCAATTATTTGTCAAAATGTGCATATTTCTGGAGAAAAAAAATTGTTTGCGAAAAACCAAAATGTTTCAAGCACATTTGACTGATAAATGAAAGCAATTTCATTTTTAATAAAATTTCATTTTTGTATATAAAAAAACATCATTTAAGAAAAAAAAAAAATCAAATATTCCCAAAGTCAAACAATGGATATGAGTAAATTACAATCTGAAAAAAAACATTGTTCAAATAAATTTTGATTTCTCATATCAATGCCTTTCCGAGATATCCCAAGTGTTACTAAAAAGACTGGTCTGTTGTGGACAAATTCAGTAAACCCTATACATGTACTTACAGATGGGAGCTACATTTCGGATTGCATGAAATGATACTAAATGTCAGTTTAATGTCAATACTTCAGCTAATAAAGTATTTATCATGTAAAACAAATAAAAATTCTAAATTATTAAAGTCTTCAAGTTGGGCTTTAGTGTACCAAAAATATTGACACAAAACTGTCTTTTGTGTTTATTTTTAAGTGGATTTTCCCCTCAAGGAAAATATAAAGACAGTTAAAACATTAGCGACATTTAATAAAATAAAAAAGAAAAAAAAATTAAAATATTTATCCAACTAGCATACTTACTTGATAATTTTTCTTTTTACAGAAAAAATTCATTTCATTTTAACACAGCACATTTAATTTTTTTTTTTTTTGTAAATATTTTCTAAGTTAATAAATCCCTGTTCTTTTTTTATCCTGTCCTACAGGAGGGCATATATTTTTAATCCAATTCACTTTTACGTTTCTGAACTAAACCAAGACAAATTCTAAACACATTTAAACAACAATAATTATTCACATTTTTATTTTTGTTGACAACTTATATATATTCTTGCTTTTATTGTCTTCTCTCTTAAATATAAAAGAATTTTTAATCAAAGTCACTTTTACAATTTTGACAGAAAAACTGTGATACATACATATGTATAATCCTACTTTATATATAGAAATTTATAGCATTTTTATGTTGTGCATATTATTTTTTCTGCACCTTGTCACTGCCAGGAAAGCATCTAGTTCAAAATTAAGTGTCACTTGAACAAAACATTCTTAGTCAAGTGTCATCAGATCAGTCTGTTGTCTATCCGTTAGTCACAATTAATACATATTTATGTATACCTGTTATGACCCGAAACTTCGAGAGAGAGAAAAAAAGGTGAAAGCACTAGTGCAGTCAAGAGTATGAAAAACTTGGTATTACATGGGTGCCAGAAAATTTTTATTCTGGGTTGCTCTTATTCCTGCAATTTGTTATGCAGTGCAATCAATCTGTTGAATTTGGGGGCCAAAAATAGACCCCATTCTTAATTTCAATAACGTTGATGATTTTTTCACAACTTAAAAAAAAAAAATTATCTGAAAATTATAAACTTCACATTTGCTACCAAATTTATCTTTGCAGTATAATACATTTTTAAACACATTATGTGAAACTAATTTCCAAAATTCCATGAGCTCAACTCTGTACCAGTCCCCAAAAAAAAGGGTACAACAGCCCTGGCTTAACAAATTTCTAGGTTTTTGTAATATAAAATACAGCCAAATGGGGAAATAATTATTGAGATCATACACATTACAAAAATATCTGCAACCCACATACCAAATTTTTGTTGATATCTGTCCGCTCCGTAGATACTGTATCTAAGCCAAAGATAATCAATAGACAAAGGCATACATCAAAATAGATTTGTAGAACTATGAGCCTTGTATAGCAAGTTGCACAAAGACGAAAAGAAAAGAAATAATAAAGAATAATTCTATAAAAGGAAGAAGATAAGGAAAGCCATGAATAGCTGCAAAATTGCTGATGTGGCTTAAAACAACAATTCACTCATTTGCTCACTCTATGAAAGAAAGAAGGAATATAAAGAATGATTCAGAAAATAAAGGAAGGAAAAATATAAAGAATGGTTCAGAAAATTAGGAATTCGATAAATGGTTACAGTCATTAACTAATGACAGTCAGAGAGAAGAGATATTAAACACTATAAGTACTGTATTATACCACTAAAGTACAGAGTACTGTCATATAAGTTTTTACTATATACATATATAAAGACCATTAATTACAGGTCTACATGTCATATAGTCTTAGACAGGTAGCTTACTACTTATACAATATTAATTACCTCTTTATTACTCAACTACATTTGTCAATTTATTAAACAGTTATACTCTTGAATACCATTAGAACACTACAAATTCACTTGAATCTTTGATGGTTTTCTTTAATACTGACAAATCAGCCCCTGGTGTCTGTGCTTTGTAAATAAATGTTTGGATGGTTGTAATTTTGATAAACGTTGCATCAGCAACATTTCAGCTATTTGTGACAAACACAAGGTTATTGTCTGAGTAGTCTAAGAACAAGTTTGTGTATGAGATGTGTGAGCATTTATTATGGTATTATGACCTGCTGTGTATTAGGGCACATTCAGGATGACTTTTTTTGGTCCAGTGCTAGCTCACCAGTAAGTATGTATGCCACAACCAAGCTTACCACTCCCCCAGTTCATTATCCTGGTATGGGTCTTAGAAAAAGTTTTGTGTTAGGGTGAGATGTGTGAGCATGTATTATTGTATTATGACCTGCTGTGTATTAGAGCACATTCAGGATGACTTTTTTTGGTCCAGTGCTAGCTCACCAGTAAGTATGTATGCCATAGACAAGCTTACCATTCCCCCAATTCATTATCCTGGTACTGGGTCTTAGAAAAAGTTTTGTGTAAGGGTGAGATGTGTGAGCATGTATTATTGTATTATGACCTGCTGTGTATTAGAGCCCATTTAGGATGACTTTTTTGGTCCAGTGCTAGCTCACCTGAGTATGTATGCCATAGACAAGCTTACCATTCCCCCAGTTCATTATCCTGGTTACTGGGTCTTAGAACAAATTTTGTGTAAGGGTGAGATGTGTGAGCATATATTTTGGCCTGCTGTGAATTAGGGCATTTATCAGGATGACTTTTTTTTTTGGTATGGTGCTAGCTCATGGAGTCAGTTTGCCACAGACAAGCATACCTCTTCCTTAGTCCTTGACTCCAGGTACTGATTGAGCCAGTCAATACTCTGTCCTTTTAATAACGAGTGCCAGGCAAGGAGTAATATATGAAATTTTGAAGTGTTATGTATGACATGGTCAGGATTGGAACAGTCATTACCTCCAACTTTCAAGGTGAAGGCTCTTTCACTGAGCAACAGAGGGGGTCTTTAAAATGTTTAAGAAATGATATGCAGAGAAAAGATAAAACACAGAATATTAAGCTGCCTTACAGAATATAAAGCAGCCATAGATTATTAAGTATTAACCACATGACCCAAAAATGAACAAAAAACGGCAACAAGCCAGCAGAATTAATTAAACGTATGCAAAAGATATTTATTCCACAAATTCCAAAATAAATAAATAAACAGGCATGAATTCCAAATCTCTATAATTAATCAACCTATGCAAAATACATTTATCTACCAGAATCATTAAATTCTAACTTCATCAGTTAATATATACACCATATTAGACATTAAAACATGTTTATTCCATAATCCAATATAAATAAACAGCAAATTCAAAAACAACGTTTCTCTGAATTCCTAGATACCATTTCTCTGCCTTTCAAATTGCATTAATTAACATACGTGATAGATATTAATATTCCAGAATCTTTTGAATCCCAATAGTATGCAAACAAAAAAATCTATGCTTGGCCGCACACATAACATTAATTAGATGTAAGAAAATGTAGGAGAGATCTTATTAAAGCAAGATAAATGTGGTTATATATTTATAGGTAACTGAAAACAGTGACATTAACAGCAAAAGTTTATTTAAACAATCTTCACACAAACTAATAATTTTGACAGTTGATGCGTAATTCTGTCAGAATCCAATAATTAATGTACTAGAGTAACCTAAAATACAACTCAAACTAATTCATATTAAAAAAGAAAAAATTACAAGATGCTGGAGACAAAACAGTGTCTCGTCTTGTCTCGTTAAATTGTAATGGTTGGTTGGCCGCAAATTGTTTTACTTTGCAACAACAGCTTTACAGCTATTTGCTTGTCACATGATTGTACCTATTTATCTGAATTCTTAATTCCGTTTGCAGATCACTGCATCTATTTATCTAAATTTTCCATTCAGTTTGTAGGTCATAGTGTTGAAGTTGTTTAAAGCAACAGAATAAAGATCATTGTTTGGCTTAAAAACAGAACTTTGAGTTCTTGGTCATTTGTGGACATTTTGATTTTCTCTACCAAATCAGAAGTGCATGACAGCCTTTATATGTGTAAAATAATCATGACTGATAGTATGCAAAACACAATTTCATCCACCATTACCACAACACCATCACTCTATCCAACATCAACCTCATCAACACCACCTACCTCAATGCAGTTCAACTGGGGGAGCTAAAATTACCTATAGATTGCAATATTATTTTAATCTGCTTTTGTGCCAAGACATTTATAGTATGGCAGAGGAACATTGTTACCTACTTAAACATTTTGGTAATTATAACTGCATTACCAAAAAAGCTGTTAATTAAACCCTTGATATTCAAAAACCTAATTTTTATTGAAATCTCATTAATAACAACAATTTTTTTAAAATTTTCTAAGTAAACTTTTTTTCATTCCAAAATCTAACAAATTAGTTGGGTTAAAAATAAAAACCTATTGCCCATGTGTTAAGTAGTACTTTTATCAAAATTGCAAAACATTAAACAAAAAACAAACAAAACAAACAAATAAATAAATAAATGAAAAGACTTTTGTAGCAGAAAAAATATGAAAATGTCAGCACATCTAGCTATTTGAAGTTATTGTTCAACATCTACATGTAGCTTATCACCAATAGGCAGACTCAGTTGAAATGGAGTGGAAAGGAGTAATGGTGTTTTACGCCCCAGTCAAGAATCTTTCATTTAGTTCGAGGTGGCAGTTTTGGGATGGTGGAGGAAACCGGAGTGTCCCCAGAGAAAACCACCGACCTTCTGCAAGCGAAATGACAAACTCTCACACACTAGGATCTGTCCCAAGTGGGATTCGAACCCAGGAGGTAAGAGGCACTGTGATCCGTAAGTGTGCGCTTTAGACCACTCGGCCACTGAGGCCCCTAGTTAAAATGGAAGTTGTAATTATATCTACATGTAGTCTATCAAAACAATAGCCAAAAATACATCTACCCATAAAAAATTCTTTAATTACCAAAAAGATTTTACCTCAACCAACTTTTACAAAAGAGTCAATAAAGTTATTAGCATATCTTAACATATTAAATTTTAACCTCCAAATTTTAATTGCAAAAAATCTTATCCATATAGCCAGTAACACCTGGCAAGATAAAAACCTAATTATATATCATTTAATGTCAATTAACTGTTACTTACCTAACCAGATAGAACAGAACTATGACAAAGGTTCCTATGTACTCTGAGTGGTGAACACAAAAGGTTGCTCGACTTTCGCTGTTTCTACTTTTCAACACAAGATATACTGTAGAACCATTCATATTCATTGGGTTAAAATTTCAAAGTTTGGCAATTTAAAATATTTTTCTGAGAATTTTTTTTTTTTTTTTTGGGTGAAATTTGAGTTTTTAAAAATAAATCTCAATGGGGGTGTTAGTTACTAAAACTTTTCATTGTCATTAAAATTTTTGGTTTTAACTAACCCAAGGAAAAAAAATTAATTCCCGACAAACATTTATGATTTTACATACCTGTAATGTATATATAAAAACAACCTCAGCAACAAGATATGTCAGTTTACCATACCTTTCTTTAAATACAATATATAATGTAACTTTTATTACTTCATCCTCATGTTCAAAATAATAGTCATACATCCATGAATAAACACGGTCATGCATGAACAGAGATTATTATACAATAGAAACACATATATTACTTGGATGATGCTAATCATGTTTTTAACATCCGACACCCTCGGGATCCAATCCTGCCTAATATAATATGAATTATAACTTCAGTTTTAAATATATCTGAATTTTAAATATACAAAAACATTAAGTAACAAACAGTGATCAAAATAAATGAATATTATGCAAGAACAAACTTTCTTTGAAGACTTGTTTGTTAAATCATGTGACACCAACCTGTGACTGAATTTGGTGTTATGCTAAACGGCAGGTTGAAGACCTTCCACAGTTTAATGAGCACTTGAAAAAAATCTACAGCCAGCGGAAAAAAGTTACAAAACAATTCGTGCTTCATGAAAATAACTCTTGATTTATTCAATTACCCTGGGGATTTTTAAACAACACTTTGTCACACTTTCAATTATAATGTATATAGTTCTTTATAACAAACAAATGCCTATTTATGTAAAGATATCTTAAAGCTCGATCTGAATATTATTTAAAAAAAAAAAAAGCCAACTCTTGGAAAATACATATGTCTGCGTGGTTGCTTTTTTTTTTATGTTGTGTTAAAATCAGACAAAAGTTCATATGGTACATGGTGTATGATTCTGCTTTGTACAAGCACTTGCTGAATGTGACTTAAGAGATCTTGTTCATCTTACACTTTATTTGTTTTTGAATTTCAGACAGTCATGCCAGAAACAATTTTGAATCCTCACAAACCATTGTTTCACATAAAAAAATCTTTTAATTTTGCCCATTTGCAATTGAAGAAAAGATTTCAAAAAACTTAGATGAAAAAATAAAAAACATGTTAACAATATTTCTAGAAAAATCCTGTTTCATTGTTAAAGCTGCATTAAGTTTTTCAATTTTCTGATTTTTTTTTTTTTTTTTTTTTTTTTTTTTTTTTTTTTTTTGATTTTCTAAAAAATATTTTTAAAAAATATATATAGATAGATAGATAATTTCTAATCACGAATCATGAGAATCATTTTCTAAAATTTCATTCCTATTAGCTGTAAATAAACAGAATCCTCTAACAGGTTGGTCAATGTTTAACAATGATTATTATTTGCTTGGAGCATGCGTGTGGAAGTACGGGAAATCCAATGAATCGAAGGTGAAACCTGACAAATTGTACTGATTGTCCATCATTAATATCCAAATGTAATCACAATGGTGTTATGTATCCCTTACAAAGTCACAAATGACAAATTTACTGAAATTCTACATTTAATTTATCATATTTCACTGTTTTGTAAGTTGTGTTTAAATGACCCGGTTCTTTATGACGTTACCGTTCTAAAATTAGATTCCACATGCTACACCTCGCTGGGAAATTATTGTTATTTCTATATTTATTTGAGCTTTTATCATTGAATGAAATGTAACATCCGTCATTAGGAACATCATTAATTAGATCAGCACCATTTTAATTACTTTCCTAGGAAAACTTAATGCAGCTTTAAATGGTTAAATACAATTGCTTTCTATATAACAAAAATTGCACTAAGTACCTGGCCATCTTGGTATTCAGATGGCTGATGCTGCATATAATTTTTAAACTGCATCAAATGAGGATCCTTTTCACCAAATATTTTTTTAAATTTTACACTGTAGTACCCAGGAAAACCTTTTTTCTTTTTTTTTTTTCTAAAGTTTAAATTTCACCATATGGTTTAGCAAAGTTTTAGATTTTTTTTTTGTCCGGGGGGGATTAAAACTGGTATAAATGTTAAATGGATACTTTCTATATATCCAATTGGATTATCCAATCTGTATAGAAAATCAATGTGAATTGGCTATACATGAGTTTCCAGCATTTATAGTAAATGCGATCATCAGGAATTCTGGATGGCCATGATCTACAAAGTACTTAATCCGTATCAACCATGGATACTTATAGTAAATGTGACCATCTTAGATTTCGGATTGTCATGATGTACAAATTGTGCATTTTCCTTAAACCATGAATTTTCCTCATCAAATTTGATTTAAAATTAAATTTACTATTGCATATATGCACTGAAATATGCATACTAATTGCTCTACTATGGAATTAGCTCATCTAGCTACACCCACTTGTGCCAAAAATAGTACAATTGCAACAGTGCATAAATGACTAAAGACCGTTGTCACACATGATGAGTGGTTACATAATTCCAAGGATATTAGAATTGACAATGTTTAATTATTTATAATTGAAACCAAAGGGGACCCTGTTCCGATTGATATGAAATGAATCATAACATTTGTCCTACCTTTTCCCCAGACAAACAATTTTCATTGGTTTTATTTGCAGATTTTTAAATAAACATAAAGCATTGTAGAAGTGTGTTTTTATGTGAATATTATATAAGATTCAAAAACATTCTCTGTGAAGCAATGTTTGTTAAAATGACACAAAAAGCTTTGTGAAACAATATGTAAACATTCTTGTTTTGTGACTGTTATTATGTCTGCATATCAGCAGACATCCAATGTTACTTATACTCTTCATTATTATTATTCTCCTTCGTTTCTGACAATTTTTTTTCAGATGCATCCCCTTCTAAATTTCTTATCCGATCAAGTTAAAATTTTGTCAACTGGTAGGAAATGACTATGGGAAGGTCGCTTCCTCACCATTTTTTGGAAATCGGAAACACTCTGGAGAAATACAGTTAAACAAAAACCCGCAACTTCTATTGTGATAGATATGCCCTAAGGGCATCTTCTTGAATTTAACTAGTTATGGATCCACTTCATTTTAGATTCTCACACTTAATACTTTGAATAAACACATAAGACAAAATGCTTAAAACTATAGTCTGTTTCAAAACACACAAAACAAACAATAGAGTGAGCGAGCTGATACACAGACATATACTTGCTCGCAAGTATACATTCTATTTAATTCATGTCTTTTGTTATTTTTGCGCAAAATAATAAAAAAAAAACAAAAACAAAAAAACCATGAACTTTTGATTGTATATTTATGATGTCGCACTAGTGTGTTTTTTTTTTTTTTTTTTTTTTTTTAAATGACATCATCATGTTTGGTTTGTGTTTAAATTTCATTTGTCTACGCAAAAGTCAACCATCAACACTTATAACGCCGTTTTTTTTTTCTGATGAAGAATTTATAGTTTTTTGGTATGATAATTTTAACTTATTTTTTTATTTGCAAAATTTGCTATACAGTTTTATTTCCATGACTTCAACTATTTTATTTTTCCAGTTATTATGTTTTCTTTTTATTCATTGCACACTTTCAGAGAATCATCTGGATTCAGATTGTTATGCGAATATTAAAAAATCTCGAAATAACATAGCACATTCTACATTATAATTAATATGTTTACCGGAAAGAACTACGCTGTGACCAACTTTGGTGTCAAATAAAAAGATAAAGTTGTGTCTTGCCTTCTACAAATAATGAGCACTGCAGTCAAAGTCAAAAGTCACTGGTTGGTGTTAAAATGTTTCTGATTTGTCTAATTACCCTGGGGATTTCCAAACAGCATTTTGTCACAACACATTTTTTGTAACAATGTCTGTCAAATCATATTTAATTTTTTTTCAAAACAAGAGATATACCTTTTTTAGGTTTTAAAAACACCTGCTGGTTTATTAGTGGAATTGTGTAATTGCGGAATCGCTTTTATCCAAAGGCACCATTTTTTTTTGTTTTTTTTTTTTTGAGTGTGAAAAGAAAGAAAGGAAAAAGAAAAAAAAAGAATGCCAGACTGTTTGACTAAACCTCAAATTGTTAACCAGTAATTTTACAGCAGAAACTGAGAATCTAAATAATCTGAACAGATTAGACTAACTCCATGGAACAAATTAATAGCATAGCCTTTAACAACTGGAATTATTATGCTATCTTGCTTTCCTGCTTCATTCATGCCTTAAAGTTAAAGACAACACATTACTTGTCAAGTAATTAACTGTATATTTAACAAGTAACTGGTATGATATTGAATCAACACCAACCACCAACCTCCAACACCACACCACAACCATCATCATCGCTGTTGCTGCCATTATTATCATCATCATCATCATCATCATCATCATCATCATCAACAGCAGCAGCATCATCAGTCAGCAGCTAGCAGCAGTAAAAAAAAAAAAACACACACACACACACACATCATTATCATCATCAGTGCAACAACCCAACCACATACATTGCATAACCACCTTCATCATCATCAAAACACATTTGTCCAATCAGATTGCTCAATAATAGGCAGGACATCTGACAGATTTTTAAAACAAGACATTCATAAATTCAAAAAATACATCAAAATACATGTACAAATTCTTATGTACCAGGGCAAAATCAGTTTAGAACTGAAGCTTCAGTTACATCAGAACACATACGACTAATTACAGTTTTTCATCATGTATATCATACTTATCTGGATTCAGACAGATCTGATCAGAGTTATGGCCCCTTGGAGACAATATGGACCTTTCAAATGCTACTGATTTATAAAAACAGATTTTTGTAGTAAAATTAATATCCTCAAATATAATCCAGCTGAGAATTTTAAACAGCGTTAAGACTCTTTAGAGACAACAAGGATTACCCAGAGGTAAACTTTTACAACATAATTAATAATACAGATTTTGCAATATATATATATATATATATATATATATATATATATATATATATCAGGGCTCAGGAAAACTTTGACTGAGGTGTCGGACATTTTTTCAAAGCTACTGCACCACCGATGCTGATGCAGTGAAAAGCAAAAAAAAAAAAAAAAAAAAAATATAAAAAAAAAAAAAAAAAAAAAAAAAAAAAAACCGTATTACTGACTGTGTATTTTAATATTTTAAGAAGATTTTTGATATCAATATAGTATATTTTAAAAAGGGTTTAACTACCACCTTATTTAAATATACATGTATATGGTCAGACATGTGTTGATTTTGAACTGTCGGCGTTGACGACATGGTTTGACGGCCATCTTTGTTTATTGACAATCGCGCTTTTCCGTTTTCCCGAAGTTACACGAACTTTACTGAACCTCATTTTGAGACCTCTTTGAATTTATTTAGACTTTTTAAAAATTATTTGTTTATAACTAAACAGTTTGCCAAGACCGTACTATGCGCGTTGTATTATTAATATTATTTAACATCCTGCGTGGAATCTCTTTGAAATAGTCCGACGACCATGACCTTCAGTTAACAGGTGTTTATGGCTTCCGTCTGTCAAGCGATGTGATTACTTAATAAACAACTTATCAACAAAAGTAATGATGATTCGGATGATGTAACAAAAGGAACAGATTGAGACCATGAATTTTAACTGATTAATAAACAAAAGCCTAATTATTAGATCTGTAGTGTTTATTGAAAATGATTGACAGGTGATAGCAAAGAATACTCGAGTAAAATAATGACCGATAAACATATTTATTAACTGAATTCTATTTTAAACTAAAAATGTCCGACAAGCTACATATCACATCGGACAAAAATATTTTTTGTCGGACATGTCCGGCAAATATGACCGTTTCTGGACCCCTGATATATATATATATATATATATATATATATATATATATATATATAATATACAAGTTTAATCTTCATGCAAGGCACAGGTGGATGAAATGTAAACATTCACATAAAGACTTTAATAATTCGAACCTAAGTGACCTTCAACCTACTTAAATGGTCACCTTTCTTTCTTTTTTTTTTTTTTGTTGACAATGTTTTGTCCCAATTTCATAGAAAATGACTTGTTAGTTAGAAACTCAAAGCCTTACTTTCTTGAGTCAGGTCCTAACTTAAAGCTCATCTGAGAGCACCATAGATAATTCAGTAGAAAAGAAAACTTTGCAATTAATGTGATTGATTTCAAATGTGTAAAATGACAATGTTTACACTGAGGTGGAGTCTATGAGTGGATTATGATGTCAAGATTTTTTTCACTTATATTAAGGTGGCCAGTTCTGGGGTGGGTAAGGATTTTTAACTGAGTGACTTAAAAAAAACAACTAGTTCTCAGAAAACAAGGACAAATTTTCTCACACTAGGATCTACCTAAGTTTTATTAAAACCTAGAACATAAGAGGCACTGTGATCTGTAATTACACACTTAGTTCACTTGGCAACAATGGTCCCTTCTGTGATAACCAGGCTAATTATGGTCCATTCAGTTATAACCAGTCTAATTATGGTTCCTTCAGTTATACCAAGGCTAATTATGGTCCCTTAAGTTATAACCAGGCTAATTATGGTCCCTTAAGTTATAACCAGGCTAATTATGGTCCCTTAAGTTATAACCAGGCTAATTATGGTCTCTTTGGTGATAACCAGGCTAATAATGGTCCCTTCAGTGATAACCAGGCTAATTATGGTCCCTTCAGTTATAACCAGGCCAATTATGGTTCCTTCAGTTATAACAAGGCTAATTATGGTCCCTTCAGTTATAATGAGGCTAATTATGGTTCCTTCAGTTATAATGAGGCTAATTATGGTCCCTTCAGTTATAACTAAGCTAATTATGGTCCCTTCAGTTATAACGAGGCTAATTATGGTGGTCCCTTCAGTGATAACCAGGCTAATTATGGTCCCTTCAGTTATAACCGGGCTAATTCACTGTCAAAGTAGCCGTTTCATATTTTTGTTCCCTAATATTTGTACATACCATGACACAATGACATTACACTGTACTAATTACAGGTGATGTGTATTTGTACTACAGAACTACTACTGAATTTCTAGCATACTGACCAGATGGAAACAATAACTCTATATAATTGTATACTAATTATACCAAACATTCTTCTTAGTCTGTATTGTGTTTGTTACCCCATCTCTAAATCATCACATCTGACATATTTCGGCCAAATGGTTATCAAATTAGTCTTTCAGCTTCCCTGGGTTTCATCCATGGTCAAAAGTATGTACAACAGGTCTTACTTTCCTTTTTTTGGCAGTTTGCAAAATTCAGGTCACTAGTACATGAAATGGGTTTATTCCTTATTTATTAACAAAAATACAAATTTGCTTTCAGGATGATCCTTGGTTGGCAATATTATAAACATTAGGTTTTTTTTTTTAGAACCCTGTTCAAAAGTATTCAAAGTACTAAAACCATGATTTATAATGTTTTTTAAGAAACTATCATTAACAGCTCCATGAGCAAAATATAGTGTGCAATTTCAATTTTAAGACTTGTCTTGTGATTTTTTAAGGAGTTATTTCCCCTGACAAAAAGGTGAAATACTGAACGAAATCTGAATCAAATACTGGGTATTCAGCATGAATGGTTTATATCCTACTCTGGGCAGATTCTGTTGAGAGAAAGTTTGTTACTTCACTTGCTGAAGGTGGCTTGTTTTCCTCAAGCACTTCAGTTTTCTCCATCATCCCTTAACTCTCCGAAACTGCCTTGATATAAGTTGAAGAAACTTGATTGGGCACAAAAATCCCCCCCCCCCTCTCTCTCCTTTATTATTTACAGCCCACATTTTCCATTGCAGAATAGTTATGAGCCAAAAATATCATAACATGAGAACTACAATGTCATTCATAAATCATTATACATATCTTTAAAACTGGTCATATCATTACAGATAAAAAAAATCTTCTCAAAATTAAATTACTGATGACATCACTTGTTAGAGCTTAGCTCGGTTTTTAAGGCTCAAATATTGTTTTTATCTTGAGAAATAAATAATTCCAATTTTTTTATATATTCCCCAATAATTTCAAAATTGTCTATAAAAACTGTTTTTCAAAAAAATAAATAAATAAAATAAATAGATAAATAATTAATTAATTAAATAAATAAATAAATTAAAAAAACTTCATTGCATAATAATTAATTAATTAAAAATAAATAAATAAATAAATAAATAAATAAATAAATAAATAAATTTTTTAAAAAATCTTGATTGCATACATTTAAATCATTATGTTGAGATATCACTTTATCGCCTTCAAATACTGATAAAACTGCAATATTTCAAATACGAAATAATTATATGACATGATGATTATAATATTAAGCTAAGGCAAATATAATTTTTTGTATAGTTATTTACGGATGGCAGAATATTATGCTGTTTATCAAAGATTGAGTAAATTTAAAAAAAAAAAATTATTAATTATTTTTAAGAAATTTTACAGAAAAAATATCTCTGTATAATATAAATAACAAATTATACATTATCTCAAAATTCATATATATTAAATAATAAAAAACAGTGTAAAAAATGATAAATTAAATGTACCTCTGACAAATTGTGTAGCTGGCAGGCATCTTGGTATTTATCATATAATAAGATACAATTTGTAATATTATCGTAACATGGCCTATATATATTTATCGTGTTGTTCTTACATGTTTATATTGAAGTAAGGTCTTGTGGTTTTCTTCATAACATCAGGCAATTAAAGATAATGAGGAAGGAAAAGATAACAAAGGGGAGGGGGGAAGGCTTGCTGAAATAAACGAAAACAAAAATATAAAAACGTTTTAAAAATCAGAAAATATAAAGTGATACTTCGTATTAACTGGACAGTTATGTGAATAAGATAAATCAACTATCAATTATCAATATCAGTTTTCACTAAGTATCTTTAAGCACAGAACTGAAAATAGGTAAAAAAAAAAAGTTCCATTTTTTTAATGGGCAATTAATTTTTTTTTTTTTTTTTTTTTTTTTTTTTTTTTTTTTTTTTTTTTTTTTGCTGTTGTTGTCATTGTTGTTTTCATCTTTCTTTTTATCTAGTAATTCTTCCTCTATTGTAAAATAATCCCCAAAATCTTCACTTTAACAACTTCTTAAATCAATTTTTTTTTTTTTTTTATATTGTATTGTTATCATATAGATTTTTTTTTTTAAAAAATTCTTATTAATTAATTTTCTAATTAATTAATTAATTATTTTATTTATTACTTTTATATCATTTTCAAATTTGATTAAAATCATATGGACTGTTATTAATTAATTAATTAATTAATTAATCAATTAATTAATTATGAATTATTCATTTTAATTCTTTTTTACTAGATGACAAATTTTGATTTAATTTGTCTATTTTAAAACAGACACTATAAATCCAATACACCCACAATATTAAATATATGTGCAGATTTAAGCCCTATGATTTCCAAAACTGAACTTTTTTTCTAAATAATCCCAAGTTACCCATCTCACACCTCTCCCTGTTCTAAACAAAAATAATTTCACCAGTATAGAAACATTTCATGTGTGTTTTAATTACCATGGATACATAAATGATTTTCCATAACAGATAACAATGTCTTCAGAAAAAAATAAGTTCAGCATAAATGTATATGTACTGGCAATGTATCTGAGCCAAAAACATTAACTCTGAGATGCTTGTAACATGTTTTATTAGTTGTAATCATTAACAAAGTAAACACCTTCTGACAAACATTATGATGATGGAGATTACCGGAAGACAAATGTAGCAGTGATTTATGGGAAAAATCTTCTAGGGGGATATTTTTGGTGCCTGTATATTTAGCATTATTCAAACAATTTGGGCTTTACCAAAAGCTAAGAAGGTGATACGGTTGCTAAACTGCCAGACGATTTACTCTAAACTTAATGTTTGAGGGTTGTAACCTAGACTGGATTCAAATAGATTAATGATCTACAAGAATTTCTTTTAGAGATATTCCTAGGGTGCCATGCCCAATGCTATTAAAATAACTATAGCAGATTATTCCCTTTGTTATAGAACAGACAATGAGGCTGAACAATTCAGATTAGTTTCGATTTGAAACAGGCTACCAGCAAATAATAATATCAAGCCTCTTGAACTTCATTTGTTTTTCTTTTAAATTGCACCTAAAAGTGTCTTGTATGTAATTTTGGCAATGTGTTGTGTCATTTTCCAATTAGCGCATTTATTTATACACCCATGCAAAAATCAATTTTGCCACTTGAATGCTTCTTAGTTTATACAGATTATAACATAAGTCTTCTTACAGCTAAAGTATTGAGCAAAAAAGAAAAAAAAATACAAAATTACGTAATCCAAAGCAAAGCATGTGCATCCATAATTCATAGGCATCCAAAACAAACTTCTTGCATAGAGGAAATGGTTATCTCATTATTTAACAAAATATTCTCGCCTGAAAAGTTCTGACAGATACAAGTCACATGTACATGAGTATCGTTGTCGTAATCTGATGTTTACGATAAATGCACAATTTTCATATTGATAGTTGATTATTAGTTGGAAGAAAATGTAGTTTTAGCTACATAACAATTTTTTACCTAGCCCGAACAAGATAAATTTCATTAATCTTAAGGTTGGTTGAAATTTTATTTAACGTAGCATCAACAATTTTTCAGCTGTTCACAATGAGAGCAAGGTTATCAATCTCTAAGGGTTAAGCTAAGAACAAGTTTGTGTATGTGTGTGATGTGTAAGTGTGTATTATATTGGTCTAACTTGTATATGCTCAAGACAACTTTTTGTTAAGTCCAGCTAGCTAACCAAGTTAGTATTCTGCAGACAAGCACACATTACACTGGCAACTAGTGAACCAATTAAAACTCTATCCTACAAATGCAAACCTGTCAAGTCACATGCATTGCTCCTGTGTCACACGCATTTTGAATGTAAATAATGCTCCCATGTTAAACTTTAACAAACACATGCATAACCAAACTATCCAGAAAATAAAAACTGACAACATAGATTTATTATTAAGAGTTTGGTAACATTTTCAGTGACCGATACTAAACTCATATTGTATTATGTTTTGTTGATTCCACCTCTGTTGTAGATGTCTCAAATTGCAGGTGAATGAACGATTTTACACCATTTTTTCCCATTTTTTCTGAGGGGATGCCTCAGTCATTGGGTTGTCACACACTTAACTTTGAAAACCCTTGACAGCTATGCAAATGCCAAGTGCAAAATGAGACAGCAGTGTTGAAAATTTTTAAGTCTTGTGTATGAACTGACTTTAGACAGTTTCAATAAAAGAGGAATTTTTACTGTACATAACATTTAAACACTTATCATATTAAAGGGTACCTGTAACCAAAAATTTTTTTATCACAATTGTTTTATATATTATTTAAGTATACTAAAATTGAAAACTGCATCAAAATTGGTGACAAAATAAAAAAGTTATAGCGGTTTGAAATCCACATTTTATAACTTTCTCTTTACCGCAAAGTGAAACGCCTCGTTTTGAGTTATAAACGTGTGACGTCATTGCAGTATTAGAAGTAGTGTCTAACATAATAGACAGTAGTAACAATGAGGATATATATTGACGTATGTAGAAGAAAGTAACGACTCTGCATATACCCATTTATGCCAAATAGTTCGTCATTATTAGGGGAAGCAGTAGACAATCTTAAAAGTGATGAATTTGGAGTATAACCGTTATTTATTCGAACCAGAAACGGACGAATCTGATTGAGTCGAGCCCCGACCTACTCGAGAATTGTGACTGCATACATGACGAGTGTTAACTGGTCTATAACTCGAAAATTGATATCTTTGACTTTTTGTAAATAAATTATTTTATTAGGTCGGACTGGGCAGACTCGAGAATTACGATAAGTTGCATAGCTATAACCAAAAAATTGCGATTAGTTTTAACTTGTCAAATACACGAAAATTAATTTTATCGTCGACATTTTAAAATGAATTGAATATCAAGTCTGATTATAAAGACTACAGGATGAATATTATGGAACTTACTGTAGTGTCATGTACTGATTGTAATAAAAATTGAAAATCAGCAAATGAAAGTGGCACCGGCTAAAAATCAATACATAAAAATCAAATCTTTTGTGCAATGTTTATTGACAGTTGAAATTAAATGACCGTGATATAGAAAACTCTTTAAGTAGTCTGGCGGCATCATATTTCCTCGATGATTGGAGGATTTTCACACAAAGTTTGTAACAAAAAAAAAAAAAAAAAAAAAAAAAAAGATATTCAATCTCAAATTATTTAACACGAAATATATCATAATTGTTTAAAATGAAATGACACGGATTTTAGAATGAGACCACATTTAAAAAAAACGAGATAATAATAATAATAATAATAATAATAATTTCATGGATTTGTATATATAGAATAAAGAATTTTAAAATATCACAGCTAAATGTATGCCAAAGCAAAAGTGAAAACTAAAATCTAATAAAATCAAATGCTGTAAGTAGATCAATAAACATGTATTAAATAGACTATTCTGGTCGTCAATTTTTTTTTCCAATTTTGCCTTAAAGTTATATTGTAATAATATTATTATTATTATTATTATTATTATAATCATTATTATAATTATTATTATTGACATGACAACTAATGAAAAATTTCTTTTTCTTACTTTTTAAAATTTAAAAATGAAATATCCATTTTTCTCGAGTGAAATCTTTATCCTGTATATGACAAAAAACGTTTATCAAATAGAATTATTTTACTTTACTCGAACTGTAAATATTTTATTGTATATTACCGGTCGTAAGATAACTTTATCAACCTGCAAAACAATTTTGCAAATTATCAGTGACATCCTGTTAATTACAGGTGTGGGTCTTAATCTAAGGAATGTGTCTAATAAACAAAAGGATTAATAATAATCTTAATTATCGGTACATGTCAAACGAATGTTAATTCCACTTAATTTAAAAGTTTTCCCGTAAAATAATCATAGAAAGTAAAACTACGAGTTCGTATTTGACTTATTTTAGTAGTTGGTAAATAATATTCTGTGGAGGTATGTTACTGGTATGACGTCACAACACAGGAGCCTCGATATCGACCTTTTTGATTTGGATTTTTAGAGATGTATTAGAAAATCACCGATATCTACCTTATTTTGAATTGGAATTTTATAAAATTTTCGCTACAGTCATATTTAAGTACGACGAATAAAATATGTCAAAACCGAAAATCGTTACAGGTACCCTTTAAATGTACTCTAATTTGGACAACCCGATCAAAAATATGACTAGCAACTTACAAAATCTAAATTACTGAAACTGTAATCTTTTAACCCATTTATTACGAAATGCAGGAAATTTTATCCTTTCAAAAGTTCAAAAAGAAAAAAACATAAAAAACTTTTTAAAAAACATTGACAATTTTGAATTGCAATCTATAGAATTTATATTAATTTTGTCGTGTCATAAACTTGTCAAGGTACTCAGCATTTTACAGAATATTACAATAAAGATATATTGGAGAAGCATTTATGTTTGAATGGCAGGTGTGACGGACAGCAACATCGATGTAACTTAAGACGTGTTAATCCATTAACACATTATCAATTTTATAATAAAATATCTTCTTACAAAACTGAAATATCAGAATTATTCAATAAATACCATGAAAGCTTTACCCTGTAAAAATGATCACAATACCATATAAACAATGAGATGTCAATTAACTGACCATGATGAAGGACAACTGTGAAACATAAAGACTAAAATGATTGATAATTAACATAAGTTTTTCATGATGATAAAACAAGATATCCATGATGATATCAGATATCTTGGTTGCCTGAAACTACATACTGTAAATTATATCAAATATTTGCAGCCCTTTTTAAAGATATTGTCATTGCCTGAAAAATTCACACTGCAAATTTTATCAAATGTTTGCAGCCCTTTTTACAGATATTGTCTTTGCTGAAAAATTCACACTGCAAATTATATCAAATATTTGCAGCCCTTTTTACAGGTATTGTGGCTGCCTGAAAAATTCAAACTGCAAATTATATCAAATATTTGCAGCCCTTTTTACAGGTATTGTGGCTGCCTGAAAAATTCACACTGCAAATTATATCAAATATTTAACTGTACTTTATCTTCCTTCTGATTAGAAATGTTCCCATGAGCATGGCAGCTATAAAGAATCCAAAAACCTTTTAGTGTTTACAATTTGAACCAAATATAGTTATATCAGCCTGTTACAGTGAAAACTTTTTCGAGAAGGAAGAGATGAGAGTGACCCTTTTATTATTAAGAAAGAAAAGATTCTTTTACATGTATTCATTTTTTTTATCTAGAAAATAAAACAAACCAATTTGGAATAATTAACATACAGAATAATGACAGACTAATGGGATCCCCCACACTATAGGCGATTGCTCTACCACTCTACCAACTGAGCTACCCATTACCCTTACTGCTACAACAGAAAAAAAAATCAAAACTTTTACGGCACAGAAAGTGATGTACTTTTCCTCAATATATTAAAACAGATTATAATGTATTCTTCTTTTATTGACATAGGATATTTAACTCTAATTCAAGTGCAAACAAATCTCCAGTATACCAGAAATGTCCATACAGTAATGATCAATCATGTGTCGGCCTAAGGCAGACAGGTCATTATTAATATTGGTAATAATTATCATAAAACTAAATACTTAATTATTTTATTTACACAATTAAAATTTAATGAATTGCTTTTTTGTTCCATTATGATTAAAATAATGATCTTAATTACCATTGGTATAATGAGAAACCTAGACTGGAATCTGGTAACTGGACTTGATCATGGGACAGAGTACTTAATGGGTCTTAGAAGTTAACATCATTATAATGAGAAACTGGATACAGGAATAAGGAGACCAAACCTGATCACAGGCCAGAGTTTAAAATTGGTTCTTAAAAGTTAAAATCATTAAAATGAGAAACCTAAGTTTTTTCAATGATTTTTTTTTTTTTTTTTTTTTTTTTTTTTACAAGTCAAATTTTCTCAATACTCAACACCTCCAGAGAGTATTGAAATTGCATATGATGAAAGAATTTCTTCAACCATGTGTGTGGTTTTTAAAGTGCATTTACAGAACAATTCATGTATGTCTTTTAAATGGAAGTGAGCAATAACATTGTATCTAATTCAATGTAATCTTCCAGATGTTTTATCAATCATTTTCCTAAGATCTGAACACTGCATTGACTGGAAAACAAAATTCAAATCATTTCTATATATAGAAATGCATTTTGGTTTTATAATTTACTCAATTATTTCTCATTAACTTTGTCTCAAGGATGCCATCCTGAATCTAAGGCAAACAACTTTACAATAGTGATAGTGGCCACTTTTCAAACACTAACCGTGGAAGGGTATGCTCGCAAAATGCATATGTACATATTTTCAAACATGCCTGTATTTGGGATTTAGCCATTCTGTAATAATAATGAGCATACATACAACAACTAGGGAGAGTTTGTAAAAGCAATCTAAATACTAAAATTTATCTAAACTAAATTTTAAAAAAAATCTAAGAAAGTTTTGAACACTGACATGACTATCATTAATTATAACTCATAATCTAAAATTACTTGCAACTTTTACAGTCATTTCTCCAAATGTAAACATATTTCACATCAAGTAATTCTTTTTTTTTCCCTCGTGCAATCTAAATAATTTTCTTCTAGACTGCTTTATAAAGTAATTTCTTCTCTCTTCTTTTTTCTTTCTCGAGAATTAATTTTCTCATAAATAAGTTAGCAACCAGAGATGACAACAGTTGGTCATGATTAGAAGTAGACAACAAACGATTTATGTGTCCTGGTACACAGCTACACATTAATTTTATGCTCAATGATGATAAGGAGCAAACTAATTCTCAGACAGATGACACAGGCCAGGGAACCTGTCATCATAATCAAGGGAGGTAAATGATAACCTTTAATCTCTAACAAATTATTTCTGTTAATTATTTTTCTGCAGTTTACTTAACGAAAATTTGTTTTATGTAACATGGGACTGGTAGTGATAATTGCAAATTCAGCTTAATTCCTGAACATAAATTTTCCAAAGAATTGGTTGGTTTGTTGTATATTTTTTTATTTCACATTCAAAATTGTTTAAGGCATAATTTTTATTAATCTCAAGGATTTATCTAGAATCAATCATGTTGTGTGAGAGTTAGTTTGTTTGTTTGTTTGTTTGTTTTTTTTTTTGATCTGCTTTGTAATTATTATAAAACCTCATGGATGGAGTGAGCAAAGTGGTACAACTATAATATTGCTGATTTAACATCACAAACAACTCGGTCACATATTACTCACACTGGAAAACCCACGAACAACACATGTCACAACACTGAACTTCTTTTGAAGTCAAGTGTACAATTTTGAATTTTTACCCCCCCCCCCCCCCCCCCCCCCAAAAAAAAAAAAAAAAAAAACAAAAAAAAAAACTGTTATGTAATTGTTATGTGCAGTATTTTAAATATTTCTTTTGGCAACAAATTCAAAATTCTGCAACATGACATTGTAACTACTAATGAAAGTAGTAATAATGAATAATGAAATGCTGATCAGCTCTGTAAAGTGGAATCAATTTGGCTGATGGCTGGGATGGATAGTTTTTATTTTTGATTTGATTTGATTTAATGGGGTTTTACATAAGAATATTTCACTTATATCGAGACATCACCAGCTATAGGTGACGTGGCAGAAATTTCTACCTTTGTAGTACACTTAGGGCAATGTGCAAGGGAGGGTTCTTTAGCATGCCACACCTACCGTAACACAGTGCATCAGTTTTTAAGGTCTTCTCTGAAGGACCCCATGCCTTTCATTTCTAAATGCTGAGTGCTTGGCAACAGAACAATCACTACCAATTTTCAAGTCCTGGTCAGACAGACTGGAGTTCAAAGCCCTACCTACCACATATGGAGTGAGCACTCTACCAACTGAGCTACCATTGTATCTGGGATGGATAAAGACAGATCAAAATAACAGGTAATAAAGACACAGTAGGTCAAGTCCACTCAAATATGGGTGACCTAAAAATGTCAAAGTAATTAACATTAATCACCCCCAAAAAACAACATTTATTGAAACAGGTGTACAAACAAATGCATTTTAATGCATTACTGTATTAACATATACATATCTATATGACGAGTGTACACTATACATAAATGTCAAAAAGGTTTTCATAACTGTCACAGTTTTTAAAACAAACATTTTTTCATATATTTTATACTGCATGCATTCTTTCTCATTGAATTTAATAACAAATTAGGAATTTGTGTTTTGACTCCAATTCAAAATACTTAAAATTTTGAAATGATTAGTAAAAATAAAAATTATTTTGCTGTCAAAACAATAAAAATTTACCCACTAACCTAATTATTTCAAAAACCAGGTAAATTTTGATGTTTACAGCTAAATAAAATCTTGTTTTTATTACTGTCAGCTAAATAATCTGTCAACTGGTATTGCTATTAAAATATTCTGCTTTTAAAAATAAGGCAAGTAAACAAGATTTTTTTTAATTTTTAAATTTTTTGTGTCAATTTTGAAAAATTAAGTTTGCTTGTAATTTACTTAAAAGCTAATACAGATAGTGACAACATTTTTATAATGTTAGACTGAAATGAAACATCTTCCCCAATATTTTATATGTACCGGGGGTATTATGATACAAAGGCTGTGGTTTAATACTTTTTGATATGCATCACATTTTTCAACCAAAAAAAAAAAAAAAAAAAATTATTATAAATATATATATATATATATATATATAAAACATTAGTATGGTGTTTATAATACAGCTTTTTGAGAAATAAAGTTTTTGTGATATTAAAGAATCATATAAAACTGAAATTGACACCAGCTTGTAAAGCGTTTATACTATGGGGCAAAGATGACATACATGACAATTTTAGCACTTATGGTTTAAATGCACTGGCATACATGTATTGTATTGTATTGTGAGGAAAAAAATCACAATGTACATTGCAATAAATCATTTCACCCTTTAATATAATAAATTTATCTATTGCACATACTGCAATATATAAATAGTTTAGCAGTTAAAATAATTGTTTGTCAATCAAAATTTTGTATAACTGCTGTCTCCTCATTTCATGGGTCAAATTTTATTTGATTGAGTACAATATTCAACATTAATTCAATAAAAGATTTGCAGCTTTCAAGTGAAGTGCATAATAAAACTATGTCTCCACAAACCTATGTATCAACAGATTTATGATATATTATATATATATGATGTATATATTTTAGACTTAGTTTACATCTTTTGTATTAGCAGGTCTACATGTACAGAAACAGATTTCAGGAATTAAAATAACAATTTATCTACCTTGTGGCATTTAAATAATACAAATGTTTAGACAATAAGATTGCAGATGGGCAATAAATAGATATAGGAACTTTTGAGTTTCTACAAACTATTATATATATATAGTTTTAAACTTGCATAAGTATTGGGACGTTCGTGATTTTGATACTCGAAATATTGGGTCTTCATCTAAGTATTGGGTCATTTACCATTAATTGGGACATGACCCATTAATATTGTTGGGTCTCCAAAAGTCTTGTGGTCAATTTGATATTTCTTTCAAATAAACTTAAAATAACATCTCGTCTAAAACCGAATTATTGGGACCCGAAAATCGGCTATGTATACGACACCGTTAGCTCAACATAGTTAGACCTTTCCAGAGATGTATAAATGTATAAATTCAGCCAATCAGCAGCTTCCGATATACGACCTATGACGAAAAGAGACGGAAACAAACGATGTACAAAAAGAAAATGGCGGCTTTCCTTTTGACTGAAAATTGAGGTAAGTGTTGTCTTTGTAGCGATTCAAAACTAAATTATTCTCGTATAGGCAAATTCTAAAAGGCAAAATACAGAAACTTCTTGATTTTGCGCGGGGCCCACCGAATAACCGATGGACGCTCTCTATCATGTCTATAGAATCAGACATCACTATCAATGTGCTGTACAATGTCACGGCACTAGTGGCAACGTCTTTGGAACTATTGACAGGTTGGCACAATAATCGAAACGGATAATTCAAATACGATAAAATCTCCAATTTTAGTCTAAGAATTAAATTTTTTAAAGTTAACGAAAGCACTGTTAATCTGCTTAATTTGCGTCCCATTCACAGTATCTAAAATTTATATTTTTCACACAGGGGCTGCATTTCTTAGTGTCAATTTTCAGAATTTCATGCAAAGTTATCGATATGTATGAATTTGTAACCACGCTTGTAATGAAATCACAAATAATCTTTGAAACAAAAACACAAAATTCTTGACATCAAGCCCCTGTGATTTTTTTCTTGGTAAATATTCCTAACTTAAATAAAGGGGGTCTGCTGTGTACTGTGTGATGTCTACTGAAGTTTGTGCAGAATAATTATTTTCATCAGATATGGAATCGAATTAGTTGAAGTTTTCACATAAAAACGATGTTGTTCCTGGATTTTGCTCTGTGCACATTTTCCAAAATGTCTCGCACAAATACATGTATTAATGGATATTGATCATGTGGTACCACTGGCAGATTCCATTAAGTACAAAATTGTATCTATTCTATATTTACTATATTTCCCTCCCAATAGCAAAAACCAATACTTATTTTTCTGATCCATAGAGCCCTGGGCCTGTTGTCAAAAAGTTGAGTTGAGTAATGGTGTTTAACGTCCCAGTCAAGAATATTTCACTTATATCGAGACCTCACCAGCTATAGGCGAAAGTGCAGAAATTTTGCCTGTGTGTGCGCTGATGGCATTATACAGCAGGGTTCTTTATCGTGCCATGTCTGCCATGACACGGGACCTCGTTTATTTTAAGTTCCCATCCGAAAGAACCGTGACTTTCATTTCGTAATGCTGAGTGCTTGGAAAAGAACAGTCACTACCCACTTTCAAGTCTTGGGTCAGACCCAGCCGGGGTTCGAACCCACGACCTTCCACTTACGGAGCGAGCACTCTACCAACTGAGCTACTGCAGTCGCTTGTTGTCAAAAAGAGTGTGATTTAATTGCACAAGACATAAGATCAGTTGCAGTGGCTATTTTACAGCCCTGGATCAGATAGACATTTACTATTATTTGTATTCTTACTGTAATGCTTCAATAGCTTTGCAAGTAGTTAAAATTTAAAAATTCTGTATCCATAAAAACAGTTAAGGTTGACCTGTAAAATCTCTGCATAATGATGTAATAATTGTGAAAAATATTAAACAACAACTATTCGAAAAAGGAAAAAGTGAAATATATTGATACTTTCAACAGAATCAAATTAGCTTCATTAACCATTTAAACAATCAAATTAGCTTCATTAACCATTTAACTTACTGGTTTGTATTAACTGCACAAACTAGGCCCAGCTAGAGTCGACAGGATTATAACAACACCATCAAAACCACAAATCTTGTGCTTGTTACTCTATATTTTTTTAAGAAGTTGGTTATGTAACCTTGAATGTAGTACACTTTCTAGGACTGCAGGTTACAATTCATATTTGTTTTAAACCTAGGTATGCATAGGTGCAACTTTTGTCTTAAATATCAATTCAAGTTGGTTGTCATTTGTGTATTCCAGATAGTACATAATATATATTCATATATATTATAAATTTGTTTGGACACTGGTTATATGTGAGATTGTTAGTATAGAACTTAAGGCACTGTAACATTATTATATCTGGTGCCCATACAAAGTCAGGAGTTTTAAAATTACAGGTTGCAGTGTATAGCACAAATTGTCAGGCTTCTCCAAACTTTGTCTGACCTCTGACATGGCGGATAAAAATGCTTGACAAACCAGTTAAAATTCCGGGAACAGATGTCAGATTGTCTGGTTTTGGTTTTAGTATCACCTTAAAAATAAAATTCTCAATCGAAAAAATGTTTGAATGTCACATGCTTTAAAACTATCGGAAAAGCATGAATTTGACATCAATTTTCTAAACTTTTGCCTGTTGTGGTTGATGTCTTCTAGAATAAGAAAAATGCTAATGATGGAATACGTTTATCCAGCTATACCAGGTAAATGATTAATTACAGTCCTGAGTGAGATTTGAACCCACAACCAATGACTTTGAAAGCCAGTGACAATACCACTTTGCCTTGTACGGCCATGTAAGAAGAGGAGAAATCTCCATGGAATTATCGATGGACTGCTGACTAGTCATTATGTTTCATTGTATAAAAGTGCACTCTGTTGATATGAGCACTAGCTGTTTTACAACATCTCTGTAACTTTATAACATGAGTTGAGTAATGGTGTTTTATGTCCCAGTCAAGAATATTTCACTTATATCGAGACGTCCCCAGCTATAGGTGAAAGTGCAGAATTTTGCCTGTGCGTTGTGCTGATGGCATTATACAGCAGGGTTCTTCATCGTACCACATCTTCCGTGACCCAGGACCTCGTCTATTTTAAGTTCCCATCTTAGAGAACGGTGACTATAATTTCGTAATGCTAAGTGCTTGGCAAAAGAACAGTCACTTCACACTTTCAAGTCTTAGGTCACACCTGGTCGGGGTTCAAACACAGAACCTCCCCTTCTTAATAACATGAGGATTTATTTTGAAGTTCCAAGCATTTATAAGACTAGAATACCATGTGATATGATAAAAACAAACAGATTCAAGCTTTGTTTCATTTACACATAAATTTTTGAATTTTAGATTTAGTATGTGAGGCCTTCATTAGTTACAGATCAAGTTTGAGTTTGAGTTCCAGTACACTGATTTTAGATAAAATTATTGGAGTTAGACTTAAAAAAATTTCCTTAAAACATTACTTTTATGGATTTATTTTCAGCTCACCTGAGCACAAAGTGCTCAAGTGAGCTATTGGTATCAATAGAGGCAGACCCTCCGTCGTCCGTCCGTCTGTCCGTCAACAATTGCTTCAAACGACTTCTTCTCAGAAACTTCTGGTCACATTTTGTTTAAACTTGGTCAAAAGCATCTATAGAACATTTCCTTTCAGATTTGTGTTTTTGGTTGCCATAGCTACCAAATGTGGGTCACAATAACCTACATATTAGTTAAAAACCTAAAAAAATCTTCTTCTCCAAAACCACTTCACTGAGATAAAATCTGATGTGATATTTGGCATCTGCAGCATCTTATATACCAAGTTTATGAATTTCATTTCATAATTAAAATTATGAATAAATTTAGGTGAACTCTTTTTCCAAACATTTTCTTATGTGAAGAAACATATGTTTGACAATTTTCATGAAATTCTGTAAAATACAAGTCACTTTTTTCGACCTTTTTCATTTTCAATTCTAGCAACCCAAGGGTCGAGGGTTCAAATCCCAGTGGGGCAACTTTTTTTTTTTAAATTTTTAATTTTTTTTTTTATTTTCTGAATTTTTTGACTTACAATTGTGCATGGAAGAGATTTTATGAATTTTTACTTTTTAGTGTTTTTTTTTTAAAATACATGTGATACTGCAACCCAAGGGTCGAGGGTTCAATTCCAGTGAGGCCACTTTATTATTATTTATTATTATTATTATTATTATTTTAATTTCTGAGTTTTATGACTTACAATGGTGCATGGAAGAGATGTTATGAATTTTTAACTTTTTAGTGAATTATTATTTTTGAATACATGTGATACTGATATGTAGATTGAGCTAAAACCTTGAGGATTTTTTTTTTTTTTTTTTTTTTTTTTTTTTTTTTTTTTTTTTTTTTTTTTTTTTTTTTTTTTTTTTTTTTTGTTTGTTTTACAAAAATCTGTGACATTATTTAATTATTGACAATTTTTAAAATAATGTGCAGTTGAATTTTTAACCAATTTTTTTTTTAAATATTTTAATTTTATTGTCAATCTGTAAAGTCTTAATCTGATCGAAAATTGCTCATGTGAACTTTTGTATGGATAAGACTCTGCCATCCACCATACATCCATCAAAAGACTTCTTCTCAGACACTACTGGTCACATTTCATTCATATTACTCAAAAGCACCTTTAGACCATTGCCATTCTCATTTGTGTTTCTGGTCGCTTTGGCTACAAAAGTAGGTCACAGTGACCTATATAATTAAAAAACCAAAACAATAAAAATAATGGTATCATGAAAACCACTTTTATTGAGGCAACATGTTATGACTTAACCAGGTATTATCAAGACATACCAGTTACATTTAAACTCAGGTGAGCATATTAGGGCCATCTTGGGCCTCTTGTTTTTAAAAATTTGCAGATATTGAAATCAAATTTGGTATGCAAGTCTACCAAAAATAAGTTACAGAGTTTGATTCTGGTTCACTGATTTTCAACAAAATTATGGGAAATGGACTGTTAAATTTCCTTAACATATTAGTTTACTGTATTTGTTTGTAAAAGCCTGAAGAAGCTATTTCTAAGTTCAAGACATAACTTAGCCAAA